>OX579671.1:0-595102 GCA_951230895.1 Carpatolechia fugitivella | reverse complement strand
GATTAAAAGAAATTAAATATGAAAAGATATACAGACTCGCGAGGTCTACAGCTCACAGAGCCACTAGTCATAAATAAGTAAGAAAATAGTACGATAAAAAATAAAAGAGACGAAAATTACAAACCGCCATATTGCATGCTTTTCTTTTTATTTGTTCTATGCCATTGTCATACAGAGCATACAGCCAACTCCAATCTCTACGTTTTTTTTTTTTTGTTCGTGGCGCTAGTTAACTTTGTGCCAGTGTCAAGTTTAAAAGGTAGGGAAACTAAAAATATTAAATGACAAAAGAAAAACGAAATAATTTTGAATAATAGTTAGGTAGGTAAATAATTAATAAATGCATAAATAGGACATAAGCAAGTATCTATAAAATCCCTACGTTTCGTATACGATTCGTATAAAATTTGAATTTAGAACATTATATTGTAAATAAGTTTAAAAACTAAAACCAGACTACGGAAAAATTGAGCTCTAAAAGGCATGAAAAGGGAAAATATTATGTCAGATGATTAAAAATAAAAATTACATTATTTTAAAAAATATTTTTAGGACCTCGGGAGGTCGAGGCCGAGGCACTCTTTTCAAACGTCCAGTCTGGCGGGTTATTCTGCCCGGAATGTGAACGCGTTCAAAACTATCCAGATTTCGGTGCGTGAACATTAATATCTCAAATAAATGTTGTGAATAGAGAGACATAATCTTATATTTGGTGAACGCTCTGCACGAGTGTCTCGGTTTCACACCCGCCAGGACACGTAAAGCACGTCTCTTATGAAAACCAGTCAGAGGCAGAACGATGCCGTACGGGCACAACAATACAAATATACTTTATTGACACCAAGCGACAACAAAACAGGAAAACATAACAGAAACATAAGAGTCAACAGGCGGCCTTATTGCTAAGGTAGCAATCTCTTCCAGGCAACCTTGGGTCTAGGAAGAACACACAGAAAATGTGAAGCGGGTTGGTGGTAGTAAAGAAAAAAGATTACTTTAAAATAATATAAACTACATACCCAGAGGTACTTAAAATACTTACACACATACATAATTAAAATACTTAAAAATTACATACACTATGCAATGGCTATTAATATATAAATCATAATTAAACTAATATATACTTATCACTATATAATAATACGAGAGGAGAAGAGAACAACTATCCAGAGCAGGACAGGAAATGCGCCTTGACGCGCATTTTGAATGACTCGGGTGAAGGAGCGCGTCTGATCGACTCGGGAATATCGTTCCACAAACGGGTAGCTTGTACACAAAAGGACTTGGAGTAAAACTTTGTAGAATGAGAAGACGTAGTGAGAGAAAGGTTATTACAAGAACGAAGATTACAACTGAGTGTAGCGGAACGAAAGACGAAAGTTCAAGTCAAGTCTTCAAGATAAGGAGGAGAATTGGGATTGAAGAGAACAGAGTATAGAAGTGAGAGTATGTGGCAATTCCTCCGGTGGCGAATAGGTAACCATTGAAGTATTGAACGATAGCTAGAGACATGGTCAAATTTCGGCAGGCAATAGATAAAGCGTATAAGGAGTTCTGTAAGCGCTCCAGCTTGTTTAGGAGTTCCACAGACTGGTCAGGGTAACAAGTTTCAGCATAATCCAATATAGGCAGAAGAAGAGATTGTGCTAGGGAAATTTTAGTTTTGGTTGGCAACATGTTCCTTAACCGTTTAAGTGAGCTGTACGCGGCAAACACCTTCCTGCTAACCTCAGATACGTCTGGTTTCCATGAGAGACAGCTGTCAAAAATAACCCCAAGATTCTTAACTTTTTCCCTGAATGGAATCTGAACACCGTTAAAAATAACAGGTGGTAAAGTCTTGATATCGGTTCGAGCTAAATACTGTTACGGCTGGGTGTGATGGACTGTACCAGAGAACTGTCCGGAAAACGCCAAACATCCTTGACAACTGACCAGAAAGTTCGAGAAACCTGTCATTTCCCTTCAAAAAGTATTCGCTACTGTCAGAATTGGACAGAACACTCTAGAAGCTCTGTTCGAGAAAGTTCGCTACCCAAAAAGATTGAATAACGAAAAGAAGATCGTAATAGGAACATTCCCGAACTGTCATAGGGGTATATAAGGACCGTGACCGCCAAGTCGGGGAGTTCAGTGTGAAATTAGTGCAGTATCAAGAGCCGAAGTAAACAAAAGTGCATGTTGAAGAGCCAGTGAACAAAGTGCAGTGAAAGTGATAATTTCGGTATTGTGCTACCCACGCGCGATCAAGCACAGTTTGCGACGTTGGCTTAGTATAGTACACGTGTGTAATAAAGGACTTATTCCTCGTGAACAAACTTTTCAATCCCTGAACCCTGCTCGTTCGTAACAATACCAACGACTGCCCAAGACAATAGCTTGGGACTTCGCTGGATTCACCTCCAAACCGTATGAGAGGCTCCAGACGGAAATACTTTTAAGGTCTCTGTTAATAGTCGCAATCGCGTCAGATACTTGTGAAAAAGGTGCTTGTGAGTAAATCTGTAGATCATCTGCGTACAACTTTTATTTTATTTATTTAATAAATGAAAGGTTACATTTTTATAACATAAATAACTCGCCAAACTTCACAGTTTGATGGCACAAAACAAAATGATAGTAGTAATAGAGTTCATGAAGATAGCAAATGGGAGAAGAGACAGGACGCCGGCAGACGTATCACACCACGCAGAGAAGGATTTTTCAATGCGTATGCGCTGTCGGCGCCCACACAGGTAACTACGATATTACTCTGTGATATTACCTAAATCTGTGACTTAAGCCAACAGTCTTATTCCCAAATTTGGTCTATTCTGTTTATCCACGTTAATACGTCACTATTTGCATTATTTTCCATAATCTAGTCACTTTTTCCTCTACTTTATTACACTAGTGGCTCTGTGAGCTGTAGACCGCGAGTCTGTAATATAACATATTAAATATGAAAAGATATACAGACTCACGAGACCCCTTGATTTTTTTTTTTAAACAGCCTCGGCGGTAGACCTTGTAAGCTGGCAACCCCCATAACTCCGTCATTTTTTTAAATTTCCAAAAACTGACTCGACAAAAGAATTTGCTTAATTTATCGAACCTGCTCACAAAATTTCACAAGAATCAGTTGAGAAACGCGACCTGCAGAGTGAAACAAACAAACAGATGAACATACAAAAGTAAATTTGGCCAAGCTGAAACAGAGACGCTTCGCTCGCTCGGTCAATTATTTATAAAAATAGGTATAATCTTAAAAAAATATTTAATATACTTTTGTAGGTACATCAGTTGAATGGTTCCCTCCCATGTCTATGGATTATTGTTACAGAGAACGTCTGTTTTTCGCTTTATAATTATCAGCTCACCTCTAAGTTGGGCACCTCTCCAAGAGTGGGCTTGACTGGCTTTGGACTCTTCATCTTCTGCGCCCAGGTCTTCAGGTAGTTCCCAGCGTCAGACTGGAGGAACTGGAAAACGAAGATTTTCAATTACATTAAAACGCTTTCGGACGAGTAAACAAATTGAAGCCGCTTTACCTACTTTGTGGTAATGAGCCAGTTTTGTTGGAGACATTTGACATGTCCTCCTCCTGTCCTTTTTTATTAAGTACAAACAAATCATCATCATCACCATCATCACAAATAAATATAATTTTAGCTTAAATTTTTAGAGATTAGCCCATGGACACTGCGCACAAGCCAACTTGACAGTAACATTTTAAACTCTTACGCTTTTTACACGTTTTTTTTTAATCTTTATTTAAAGAGCTTAGTCACACTAAGCGACTATGTCGCTCTATACAGCCACTAGACCTTAAAAAATTACTTATCAAGTTTGAGACCAAGAAACAGCCACAATTAGCTGCTTCTTGCCCTCAAACCCGACCGAACTAATTTATACAATGCCTTGGCTTCCGTGGATAAAGGAACTGCCAAAACACTGTTACAACCTCCCACTTGTTTGAAATATTTACACCTCATTTGTACATCAAATCTGATAGATTCGTTCCGAATACATTCCATTAAAATATGATAACCATCTTCCACAATATTACATTCAGAACAAACCGGTGAATCTGTCTTACGCATCATAAATGCAAACTTATTTAATGGAATGTGGCCAGAGCGTAGCCTTAATGCTAAAATTAAATCAACCCTATTTAAGCAGCTATTAATCCAAGGAGAATTCATAGGTTCCGGTTGAATCGTTTTGTACCAAATACCACACAATTTTGACCTTTCATCAAAATATTCCTTCCACAATAAAATAATATTTTAGATAGAACATAAAATAGTAATATTAACAATAGCCAATAGGTATATTTTAAATTTTGTACTTTCTTTTGGAGTCGGCGCCAAAAAGTCGTAAACGGCAACCTGGTAGGTTCTACGCAATGTCCTATCCAAATTGGAGAAAGTCCCACAAATATAGTAATTTTAATTTTATACTTATGTAATAATAGCTTAACTTAATTTTTTATTTAAATTGAGTGCAAGCAAAATAATTTAATTTAAATATAAATTAATAATGGGACTTTGTGCCTGAGAAATAAACGATATTTAATTTAAATATATAAGTTTGGCCCCACCGGGATTGGAATCCGGAGCTTCCGTAATACTCTCCCGTCAAATACTGGACCACTCGCTCGGCCACTGAGGCCGTATTACTCGTATTTGTGATTTCGAATATCGCGATGCACGTTGCTGTCACCAATCTCAATTGGTGGTGATACTCCTCAGAGTATCGCTGTTATCTCGTATTCCATCTCGCATTCCAGATTATAACAAAAGTATAGATCCATACATCAAATAAATCCTATCGAATAAAAAAACAAACATTAAAATCGGTTCAAAGTGACTGAATGGACGAATGAATGACCGAATGTTTCATGGGACCACCTCGACAATAAACCCTATCGAATGAAAAAATAATTTCTAAAATCGGTTCTCAAATAGGCGACGATATCTTATATATTATTATAATATATAACATACATAAAAAATGCGGCCGAATTGAGAATCTCCTGTTTTTGAAGTCGGTTAAAAATATCTGACATTACAGAATAAGCAATTAAATTAAAAAAAAAAATTAAAAATTGTTTATTTCAGGCTCAGGACCCATATAAAGTATTACATACATTGTAACTTGTCAAAATAATAATTCATAATTCATTTATTAAAATAATATGTCAAAATATGAGACCCAGCGAACTCAGCACTCTATAGTGAGCTTGACATTCCAACCAGATATCTACCAACTAAATATTTCTTCATGTTAAAATGAACATCGCGCATATAGACTGTGTGAAATACATTTCTTACTAGCTCATTGTCACATGTTCTCAAGCGCTCATGAAAGCCAGCTTTAGTCCTTCTCATGACGGCATAAAAATCATCCACCCTGTTGTCTGCGAACATGCCAGACGCGCTACACCTCCACGGCAGGTGGAGCATGGCTCTAAAAGCATTATTATATTGTACCCTTAGCTGATGTAGTGTACTGCAGTTACATTTTTGCCATAGGTGGTTGGTGTAGAACGCCTGACAGTAGGCTTTGAACAGGGTGACCTTGACATCAGTCGAGGCGGCGGAAAACCTTCTTGCCAACATATTGCTTTTCGCTGCAATGGCTCTCCTCTGCCTGCCTAGGTCTTCGTCGTCAGTCAGATTGTCCGTGATAATATGTCCTAAGTATTTAAACTTACTAACGAGATCCACCTAAGAAAAACTGTGGAGTCCTAGCTGGTTTTGTGTTTTTACATTTGAACACCATCACCTCAGTTTTCTTTACATTGTATATGAGGTCGTGCCTAGCAGCATACTCTTCACAAATAGAAATCAGCTTAGTAAGACCAGCGATGGAGGGGCTCAGCAAGGCCATATCGTCCGCGTAACTTATGTTATTTACACAAGATCCGGCTACATGACAGCCCACTCTGGCACTGCTCAGCTCCTCAATCAGCCCGTCCACATATAGGTTAAAAAGTATAGGTGAAGTAAGTCCACCCTGCCTAACACCATTATCCAGTGTATAGCTATTAGACAACGCATCACGCCAACGCACCTGATTGGTTTGATTCGCATACCAGAATTGCAATAGTTTGGTTACTTTCTGAGGTACATTAGTTTGATCTAGTTTTTCCCAGAGCTTATCATAATTGATTGTATCGAAAGCCTTACTTAAATCAAGATAACATGCATAAACAGTTGTATTTCGCAATAGTCCACCTTTTCCCTGTTCTTGTGGATCTTGGCCGGCACCGGCGGCGCGGGCGCCTGTCGCTTGCTGGTGCTTTGGAAGCCTTGAGGAGCTGGAACACGGATGGAGAAACGATGATGATTTTTTTTCTTTTATTTGCTTAGGTAATTTTTTTTCTCTTAAATTACATTGCAAAAAATGTACTATATTCTTAAAAATATTGTCAAAATTGTAGTACGTCCGCCCGTCTAAGACCGATGATATCATCAAAATTGTAGTACGTCTACGGAGACAAATACAAAGAGGAGGTGCCACAAGCAACTTAAACCCGTCTCATAGCGGACTAAGTACTTTTACTACTAGCTATTAACCACCAGGCGTCGCTTTTGTCAGTGTTACTTTGGATTTTATGGATACGACACGAATATGACTTGGTTTGATTACAACCATTTTAATTGAAATTAGTGACTCTAAAATTATATGCTGTGTTGTATCGTGCAACAGTTCGAGTAATACAACTATTTCTAACGAAAAAAATACATAGTTCCACTCGTATGTATTTTTTAATGCAATTTTTAATGCTCGTAATTTATTCCTTCAAGTTCGGCAATAGTAACGCCATCTATCGCCAAGTAGAATAACTTCTTGACTGTAGAAGGTTATATGACCTGTTTCATTCATGCTCATTCATTCATGTTTTTTATATAGTAAGCTGGGTGGCCAGATATGGAATCTAAAAAAATATATTTGTATAAAATATTTATTTTTGTAGCATACAATTAAATAATGCAGATAATATTGATGAACTTACTTAATATTTATAATTGAATACATGACAACAAAATATCACATTTTGGGCAAGGATGTTTCCTTATACTTGGTAGTAAGTAAGTGATGATGATAAAGGACTTACGTGAAATCACGTGTCAAAATTGAACAGATCTTTTTATATATATTCTTTATTGCACACTTAAATTTACAGGATAATTAAGAGATCTTCTTATCAGATCTTTTTATGTCTTATAGTTGCAGAGTTACCCATACTGACCCATCTAAATGGGCCATCCTGTATATCACAATTGCTCATTAAGGTAATCCTACAATAAAAACGACTACATAATACAAAAAAGAAGAGAGAGATCAATTTAAAAAAAATGGTCCGAAAGTTTTGGTTTTTCACTTGCCTGGCAACATAACGAAGCGTAACGAACCAACGAACAGAACCATCTTGTGTGTAATAGCAAAATTAAGTACGGTTCATTACTGTCTAGCTGCAAAGCTAGTTTTGCTATTGACCGCTAGATGGTTAGCAGAACTTCATCTCCCCGCACCCCCTTCCAATGGTGACCCCCGCTATCATATAGAAAACGTCTTAGGGCAGCTCCTCTTTGTATTTGTCTCCGTGTCTAAGACCGATGATATCATCAAAATTGTAGTACGTCCGCCCGTCTAAGACCGATATCATCAAAATTGTAGTACGTCCGCCCGTCTAAGACCGATATCATCAAAATTGTAGTACATCCGCCCGTCTAAGACCGATATCATCAAAATTGTAGTACGTCCGTACGTATAAATTAAATAATAAATATGTGGGGATAAAGAGGGTGAACCCAATAACGACGTTTTATCTTTCTTTTTTTGTAACAAAACAATAGTGCCCAATGCAATAACTCTTGTGTCTTGTGTCTTCATCCATGTTTATCGCAAGAGGTATGTAACACGACGGGGCTCAGAAGTTGCCGGATGGAAAATTCTGATAGTATGCGTGTGCGTCCGGCGAGCGTCACTATTTTTTCTGACAGAAATTTCTTACAATGTGCGGCCGCGCTTAACAATATACACGATACTCAGTCCATCGAGGACTACACGCTAATAGCAAAATCATTTACCAAACTTTAATGATAATTAACGAAAATTTTTGGCGATTTTCACTCCATAAAAACTGCTGCGGCGGATTGCGCCCTCTAAGACTCAGCTTTATGTGATTCACGAGAGCGTGTTCTTTCCAAATATCACGGAGAAAAGTACCAGAATTTTTTATGATATCATCGGTCTTAGACGGGCGGACGTACTATTGGGTTAGTTAAGATAGATATATAAGTCTGTATCAAGACAAGATAAGTCTTCTTTTACACCATTTATATATAAGGTGCCCCGTAATTAGTGTCAAATATTTTCAGGGCTGAAAGTAATAGTCATTCATAATAGTCACGTAAAAAAATATTTCGAAAGTGTACCGAAGTTTTTCTTTAACAAAAAAAAACATCATTAAATAGGACAAAGGAGATCATCATCTGCATCTACATCTACATTACTCTAGATTCATGTAAACACGCATCAACCGCGTGTGTGCGTGCATTAATGCAAATGTAGTAGTGATCAGCTGGTTGAGAGTGATGTTTTTTTTATGATTAGGTAACCGAGTTGTTTGGCTTAATTACTTGAAAACTATCGTGTAAATTGATCTATTTTTTTATCAAATGAAGATCAGGACTTCTTCTTTCAGCCCTGAAAATAATTGACACTAATAAAGGGGTACCTTATATAACTCAAGATCGCCTGGATTTGGATTTGTCTCCGCCCCGAATAGGAAAATTACCATTCAAATTTAAAACATCGGAGTTTTCCGAACCATTGGCCACTGACGCTGTCCAATATTTAGCTACCTGAATAGAATTATCAATCTTAAGTTGCTATTGTTTGATCTCATAATATTGGACAGTGTCAGTGGCCAATGGTTCTGTGGACTCTGCAAACAGTTTGTTACGTTTATCATAAACTCACCAAGTTTCTGTGTGTTGGTCTGTGGGCCCAGCTCGAACATCACTTGCAGGTCGGCGTGGTTGCCGAACGTTTATCATAAACTCACCAAGTTCCTGTGTGTTGGTCTGTGGGCCCAGTTCGAACATCACTTGCAGGTCGGCGTGGTTGCCGAACGTTTATCATAAAATCACCAAGTTCCTGTGTGTTGGTCTGTGGGCCCAGCTCGAACATCACTTGCAGGTCGGCGTGGTTGCCGAACGTTTATCATAAACTCACCAAGTTCCTGTGTGTTGGTCTGTGGGCCCAGTTCGAATATCACTTGCAGGTCGGCGTGGTTGCCGAACGTTTATCATAAACTAAACTAAACAATTTAAAGCTAAAATTAAAACTATTTTATGTTCTAAGGCCTATTATACAATAAATGATTACTTAGATGATAAAAACGTCTGGTCAACTGTTGTTCCAAATCAACGGAGTAGATTGTAATTATGACTCATGTATGATTCTTTATATATTTAAAAGAAAAGTACAAAAGATACAATTCCTGTGGAGTTTCTTCTGGCCGTTCTTCTCCACAGAGGGCGTACACTGGTAGTGAACGTGCCATCCATGATAGCTTTGACGTCGAAAAATGATTTGTAAAAATCTTAATTCGAATAAAAAAATTTGACTTTGACTTTGACTTTGAACTCACCAAGTTCCTGTGTGTTGGTCTGTGGCCCCAGCTCGAACATCACTTGCAGGTCAGCGTGGTTGCCGAACGTTTATCATAAACTCACCAAGTTCCTGTGTGTTGGTCTGTGGGCCCAGCTCGAACATCACTTGCAGGTCGGCGTGTTTGCCGAACGTTTATCATAAACTCACCAAGTTTCTGTGTGTTGGTCTGTGGGCCCAGCTCGAACATCACTTGCAGGTCGGCGTGGTTGCCGAACGCGAACCCGAAACCGACGCGGGAGTCGGTGCCTGGAACATTAACAAAATTGATTTAGTATACAATTGGTCAAGACTAAACTTTGATGTTAGGATCACTTCATTCCCGCAGAAGATACTTGGTGCGGCACTTTTTACTAGACTTAAAAAAGGACAAGTTATGCAACAAGCTCTGCGAATTTTTTTACCATGTAGTTCGATTTTAGTTATTCTATAAATAAGGTAGTTCGTGGTCAAAATCTGGCAACAGAATCCATAAGAAAATCATAATTTGCAAAGGCATCAGACCACCTTGCGCAGGCCCTTCCTTGAGCACGCTTGCCATTTATTTGCAAAGGCATCAGACCACCTTACGCAGGCCCTTCCTTGAGCACGCTTGCCATTTATTTGCAAAGGCATCAGACCATCTTACGCAGGCCCTTCCTTGAGCACGCTTGCCATTTATTTGCAAAGGCATCAGAGCACCTTGCGCAGGCCCTTCCTTGAGCACGCTTGCCATTTATTTGCAAAGGCATCAGACCACCTTACGCAGGCCCTTCCTTGAGCACGCTTGCCATTTATTTGCAAAGGCATCAGACCATCTTACGCAGGCCCTTCCTTGAGCACGCTTGCCATTTATTTGCAAAGGCATCAGACCACCTTGCGCAGGCCCTTCCTTGAGCACGCTTGCCATTTATTTGCAAAGGCATCAGACCACCTTGCGCAGGCCCTTCCTTGAGCACGCTTGCCATTTATTTGCAAAGGCATCAGACCACCTTGCGCAGGCCCTTCCTTGAGCACGCTTGCCATTTATTTGCAAAGGCATCAGACCACCTTGCGCAGGCCCTTCCTTGAGCACGCTTGCCATTTATTTGCAAAGGCATCAGACCACCTTGCGCAGGCCCTTCCTTGAGCACGCTTGCCATTTATTTGCAAAGGCATCAGACCACCTTGCGCAGGCCCTTCCTTGAGCACGCTTGCCATTTATTTGGCCTTGAACGATGAGCTTCTCCAGACAAGAGACCGCATAATATGCCCAAAGAAGCTAAAAGCTTGACATATTTTCTAAAACCACTTGGTCATTTTCAGTTCTTTTATAAACTCATTCATGGCAGTCCATGGTAAGCGTCTCCATTTAGTTAATTATTTATTAAGGTTCCTAGCAGAGAATATTGGAAGTGCAGAAAAATTATTAATTTCATGTCATCTGAACGACGGTAGACATGTAGTTGGAAAGCAGTTGCAGTTATAACAGCTGCACTTCGATCGCATTGAAACTGTCGATCGATTTTGCAGCTGGAATGCAGTCCGTCTGTGTAAACACCTACCTTTTTTGATCGGCGGTATGTTGGAGTACGCCACTGACAGGAGTGATGGCAGCTCCTCAGGGATGATCACAGCACACCATCCTGGAACATAAAAATGGGGTTCTTTTATTATTATTATGTATATTTTAAAACTTTTTTCTCCCGTGAACGGGGTAAAACATCGCTCCCACTGGCTTTTGGCAAAGCGCAAGTGATGGTGAAGTGGGTTCAGGTGTTAATAGAGAGGAATTTCCGGACGACTCCACATGTGTTCAGTACGACTGCTTTATTATTATTAAACAATCATGATTGACCATCTGACATAATATATAACTTTTGTTCAACAACTTTTAAAGTACGTAAAAAAAAATCGTCCATACAAATTTACTTGATAGGCTCATCTGATATTTCTTCAAGAGTTCTTGAGTTTCATGGGCAGAGCCACCACCTGAGATGTTTCGTGTTATGTAGCTAACACGTTGTATTCAGACCTAGGATATTTTGATGATGATGATGATGATGAGGATATGTTATTGATCTTGGGAAAAGCTTGGCAGTACAACACTGTGACAACACGTTCAAACTTCTAATCTAGAATCTTTCCTGATCTGAAGTAGTGTTCCGAAGGACCACGGTCCTTTATTTCTTTTATAAGGCTCAAATCTTTTGGAATACAAATCTGTAGGCACTGTAGTGCACCTGCTAGGTTGAGAAAAAAGCTTAGCCGCAAGCTTTTCTCGAAGCAACCCTCGGCACTTTAATTTCTGCAAGTATCCTTGACGACATACTGTATGTCCGTTTGGGGTGGAGCCGTACACTCCACAGAATGCCCTTCTGGTAGCAACCGCACCCGCCGGCGGGGACGCGGTAGACCCAATCAAGCTCTGCATAATCCTGGAAGACCCCGTCAGGGCCATTCCTCTCCCACGCGCTTCTCGCCATGGCAACGTCCTAGGCCGAGGTCCGTGCCCCCAAGTGGGCGCCCTTAGGCTGTTGCTATTAATTCTAGGGGTAAGAGCCTTCCGCTCCCCCAAAAGTCCGGTTACGCTTGATACGTCGATTTAGGTCCATATCAAAAAAAAATAAAGGTGGAGCCGATAAGACTCGCTTTCTGGACCTAGAGCGATCACAAAGATCGCTTATCGTTGTGTTATTTATTTGTTTGTGTAATTTGAATATTTAAGTTTGAATTTGTTAATTTAATTGATTGATTGTTCTCATCGTGTATTTCCAACACAATGTAATATATTGTTTGAGGAATAATAAATAATAATAATATCAAGGTTATGTACTCAACACCCCGTCGGTTCTCCACGGATGCAGTATATAAGACCAGTAAGTTGCTATTGGCCACAAACACTTGACGATCGAGTGCTGAACCGAAGAAGGAAAGATGTTGTGGCTACTCCCACCCTGTTCGTACTAAGTTCGCTCAGAAGCAGTATATCTCTCAGTCCCCATTTATCTCTAACCTAGTAAATCGTAAACTCAATCTTTACCCTATGCAGCGATATACTTGTAAACAGGTATTAACTAAGTGGCCTATGAGCAAGTAGAAAACCTTCTTATTAGAATCACTTGACAGCTTTGTGGATAGACACACACGCACACACTATAGAATTACAACACACACACGGACGAGGTAATTAATTTTATAATTTTGTATTTCTTCAAAATTTTATTCTTATCGTGTTCATTTTTAAATTATAAACATGTTTAGAAAATGGAAGTAGCGAGCCATTCCCACTACAAGTATCTTTTGATTACTGACTGGGAAGATTCCACACCACTATTGTAAGAATCTATTTGGAAATAATTATTTAATTAATTATTTATCCTTGACCAGCGGTTCATTACGGCTTCCATCCGCCGTGTCTGGTTTAATTGACACTTATAGTACAACTAGATACATATCAACTTCACTATCATATACATGACCTTAAACCTCCTAAAGGTTTTCGTTGAAAGCGACGACGCGACGCCCCTTTTCTTTATTATATAGAAATATCAGAGCTTCCTGGGGGCCGTTTCACGAAGCTACAAGTTACAAATTACAAGTACATTTCGATGTACATTGCGTAGACAATGAGATAAAACTATAAAGGCTTACAGTTTAGGCGAATTGGGTCCAGGACCCTGGTCTTTTCGTCACGTTCCTCCCTGATCTTTAAATTCCTTGAAACAAAAGACTAAAAATAAAAAATAAAGAAAAAAATAAAATAGTTTAGTTAAAGTTTTTAATTGAAATATAAAAAATGTGTCTTGTTAAAAAGTAACCGGATAAGATGCTCTCCATAAAAGTGCGAGTTGGTCGACTTCACACACAACCTTTGAATTTCTTCGCAGGAGTGTGCAGGTTTCATTCACCGTAAGAGAGTCAAATAAACGTAACATATGAAATTCGAAAACATGGTACGTGGTGGGGATCGAACCCGCGTCTCCCGGACGGGAGGCAGCTGCGGCCCTAGCCACTAGACCGCCGACGCTCTCTCTCTCGTCGTCTATCTGGTTAAATATAAATCTCTAAACCGGAAATAAAAATATTTGAGATTATCATTTGTTTGGGTGTATTTTTCTTTTTATTCAGCCAGAAACCAGCTTCCTTTTGCCTCAAATTAAGAATCTCGGTGCATCCACAGATTGCCTGGAATAAAATCCTACCAGCAGTGAGGTTGCTTGTTGACCTTCTTATTTCTTATGTGGATAAAGTATATTAATATTGTGTTAAAACAGCCTTTAAAACACTAACATATCTAAGTGGTCTCTAAATACTAATACCAACATTAACAGATGAAAAACGTCGGCGGTTCGATTGCTCAATGCACGGGTCTCTAAAACCCAGAGGTCGGTTACATTACGTAACACGCACATTGCTAAACTCTACAGCCCAGATGCGAAAGGTCTGATGTTGATATTTGCTTTTTTTCAGTACGCAAAGTTAAAGTTTTAAACACAAAATTTCGGATTACTTCGGGTGATGTGTGTTTGTAGCGTTGAAAAAAAATCGAGAAAGCGCATCGCATGTGGGAAACCAAAGAAATACAAAAAATCCTTCTATAGGTTTCTGACCCTTGACAACATTTCAAATTCATAAGGGTACAAAAATTAAACTATTCAGAGATTTGGTTTTCCTAATCACAATTTTTTTTTTTCAGAATTTATAATCCATTAAATTATGAGTTATTTGCAAATAGTCAAAGACTTTTATTTTTATTTTTATTATATTAGGTCCTTACATATGAAATTGGCGTTTTGTCGTACTGGCCACTTTGATCACAAATTTCTCCTATTTGGTTAGGAATTCGAAATTCAAATTTATACAGCTATTTCCACATGTAGTTGTGTTTCGTAAACCGTCATTCATTTGTTTTTTTACTTATCTTTTTTCTGTTTGCATCGCTCGATTTACAAAATGGAAAATTTGAAATATCGCGTTATTTACGAGTACGAGTTCCACCGTGGCACCAGTGCTGCGGAAACGGCTCGAAGGGTTAATGATGTGTATGGCGGTTGTGTCGCAAAAGAAAACACAGTGCGTTTTTGGTTCCAACGTTTTCGTTCTGAAAATTTCGACCTGCAAAACAAGCCCCGTGGACGGCCGGAGACCCAAGTTGATAATGAAGCATTGAAGGCTATTGTGGAAGCGGATCCATCGCAAACCACGTCCGAGTTAGCTGCAGGCTTCGGTGTTAGTGATAAAACTGTTTTAATCCACTTGAAGCAAATTGGGAAGATTAAAAAACTTGAAAGGTGGGTTCCTCACGAATTGAGTGAAGCAAACCGGCAAACGCGCGTCAACTGCTGCGTTACATTACTTGACCGGCACAATAACGAAGGGATTTTAAATCGAATCATTACCTGTGATGAAAAGTGGATTCTCTACGATAATCGGAAGCGCTCATCGCAATGGCTGGACCCTGGCAAGCCAGCCAAAGCCTGCTCCAAGCGAAAATTGACCAATAAAAAGTTACTTGTAAGCGTTTGGTGGACTAGCGCCGGTGTCGTTCATTACAGTTTTCTCAAATCTGGCCAGACGATTACGGCAGATGACTATTGTCAGCAATTGCAAACCATGATGGAAAAGCTAGCTGGTAAACAACCGAGGCTGGTCAATCGCTCTACGCCACTGCTGCTTCACGACAACGCTAGACCACACACTGCACAACAGACGGCTAGCAAATTAGAAGAGCTTCAATTGGAATGTCTAAGGCATCCACCGTACTCCCCGGACCTTGCTCCAACAGATTACCATTTTTTTCGAAATTTGGATAACTTCTTGCAAGGGAAAAAATTCAACTCAGATGGGGCAGTCCAAATCGCCTTCAAAGATTTTATTGATTCCCGTCCGAATGGTTTTTTTAGTAAAGGGATCAATGAACTACCTATGAGATGGCAAAAGTGCATAGATTACAATGGCTCATACTTTGATTAAATAAATATACTATATAAAAATTTTTCGACTTTTTGTTCCTCCCATACAAAACGCCAATTTCATATGTAAGGACCTAATATTTATTTATTATTTTAGGCACAAATGCCTTTGCTTTTAAGTTTTTTTTTATTTATGACTGACATGACACTTTGATTGTTCAATGATCATGAATGACATGAAATTGTTTTTAAATTGAAATTCATATGCTTGAAATTAATGAAAAAACACATAAAAATTATACATTCGTAATATACTAAAAATTAACTTTAATTTATTTTTTTTATATTTATAAGTATGATGGCTAATTGATTTCAACGAAACAACTTATTTTATTCGGAGAATACCCTAAACATATGGAACGGAAGCTGCTGCTGCTTACTTCCTACTTTTTGCCGAAATTGCGACGTGATTACTACTAAGTTTGGTCTGTCATAAAAAAGCGCTAGATTTTCCGCTAGGAGCTAATATTAAAATTTCAGCGCTAAGTGGCCCAAAAAAGCGCTAGATCTAACTCCGAAAGCACTCAGGAGCATTTCCATATACGCGTAGCCGCGCGGCGAAAAACAAATAGGAAAACGACGATTAATAATAGGTTCGAAGTTAGAATTAGAACTGCGCGGTCAGAATCAGAATCGCGTCGATTTCTTGCTAAAACGCGCACGTAATGGACTGGATTTAAAATTATTCATAACTCTATTATGAAACTTTAAAACTATAACAAACAGGTGTTTACCTAATGCATCATTAGATAATAGCAATGAAATGGCGATGATTCAAAATGAGATCTACTTATAATAATAATAATTCTTTAATTCAGACCAGAGATCCATATAAGTTACAAACTAAACTAAAAAAATAAAATTAACAAAGAAAAGTACATACTAGGGGCATCACTAGGCTGCCAGGTCAAGCCATTTTTGGTAGGTGGTGGTGGCCACCATCAGGTCTGAAAAACCCACCACTATTTCATTCGTGGATGCGCGGATGCGGTCCATAAATGACGCTATTCTGTTACGCACGATAGCATTAAAAGTATTGACCCTAGCTTCAAAAAACATACCACTGGCAACACCAAGGTTGTAAACCCATGAGCTGTCTAAAGATGTTGTTGTATATAGTTGATATAATAATTAAGCGTTATTTTATTATTTATTATTTCTTAAAAACGGCTAACGATTTGAAGGAAATTTTGTTACTAGATGATCTTTGATTTTCCAAGTTAGATTGCTAAGAAATTATAAAAATAATAACGAATACGAATACCGTTCCATAAAATATTGCATTGAATATTTGAATTGAATAAAAAAAAAGTTTCATCCATAAAATAATTTTGCGATGTCAAAGCTAGCTAGTGATGTACAATTATATGTAAGCATAGTGTTAAAAATGAACATATGTAACTAATTAAGAAGATTACATCGGTTTCGAACGGCTCTCGACATAATAATATCTCAAACGAGTAAGTATAAGTACTTACTAATATTTTTAATGATATCAGGAAGCATTGAAGACGCATAAATCAATTTGAATTAACATAATAATTAGCCGTGTGGTGACGGCAGAGTAAATTACATTTGTCACCAACCCCTACTCTTCCCGTGGGTGTGTAAGAGGCGACTTAGGGACTACACATTGAACAGGGAACGGGCAGCAGCGCTCTCTGATACAGTAACCTTTTAATCTGAGATCTCCAACCCGCCTGCCAAGCGTGGAGATTATGGCAAAACCAAACACTTGAGTGGAGGAGGCTCATAGTCCAGCAGTGGATTGTAAGGGCGTTTGCGCACTCATCCGTATCCGATTCTTATCCGGTCCGTTTTTGATCCGAAAAAAACGGACGGTAAATTCACGTCTAGCGTTTGCGCACTCATCCGTATCCGATCCGGTTTTCATTCGTATTTGAGACGATATTGCATGATATTGTCGTAGTGATGTGCCGAGTCGAGCTGACTGACTGAGCTGATCTCGACCATAATGCTATAGAAGCAAGAAACGTTCAAGGGCAAAGTGTTAACACTTTACCACTGACTGATGAGCAGTTGACTGTACTCGAGTATAGATTTCGAGTACTTATAGAATTCAAATACTAGGTTGATCTTTTTAAATTACATCTACTTATGTAATGTAGATCCCGCAATAAAGTCGCTCACGTTACTCGTATAGTTCGTTTCACGTAAATAGAATCATGGAGTCTCTTGTCTCGAGTGAGCATTCGATTATTTTTGTAACGAGTACCAAAATACTTGTTTATCAAAAAATAGTCAATTTGGCACATCACTAGCAGCGCGAGCTTTCCCCTCCCCGTACCTCACTCTTCATCCGTAAAAAAACCGATCCGGAGTGAGAATTTACGGATCGAAAACGAACCGGATACGTATGGGTGCGTAAGCGTCCATACAATTACTAGGATGGCCAAACCGGATCAGAAACGGATAAGAATCGAATGAGAATCGGATACGGATGGGTGCGCAAACGCCCCAACGGGCTGTTGATGTTGACGATATAATAATTACAGGACAATTTAAAGCGAATGTGACAGATAATGTGAATAATGTGAATTGTGTGTGTGTGTGTGTGTGTGTGTGTGTGTGTGTGTTTAATGTGATTTTTTTATTATTTCTTTCTTTCTTTCTTTTATTTAAATCTAATCTGATCTAACCTTGAAAAATAGTCTTGAAAAAGCTAAAGCTAGAGATTGGAATGTTCTATCGATTAGATGAGTTAACCTAAATTGATGACATAATTACATAATGACTAACTTTTGCCCGCGGCTTCGCTCGCGTCAAATTCTTTCGTTTGTTACAAAGAGTCTGTATACCAATTTCCAGATTTCAACCTTAAAAACTGCCGAAAGCTCCATACAAACTTCCACCCCCTATTTTAGAGGGGTGGGGGGTTAGAAAGAGACAAAAACTTGCATATCACTCTCCAGACCATCAATCTGTCCACATAGAAGAACACGTCAATCCGTTGCTCCGTTTCGACGTGAAACACACATACTTTAACATTTATAATATTAGTATGGATATGGATGGATTGACGGAAAGTGCGATTAGTTAGGAAAAACACTAAGAATTAAATGCTCAAAACAAAAAAGGAAAAATTAATAAAAAGAAAGACTCGTAATGGTGGTTCCGGGTTTGAATCCCAGTGGGGACTTGTGTGGGGGCTTTCACACGAAAACCTCTTTGTGAGACTTTCCCCGTTCGGGTTAGGATATTGCAGGCTGAATCACCAGACTGTCCGAAAGATTCCGTGCTCCGGAAGGCATAGGCCTCGACTGCTATCTACGCAAGTAGTCGTTACACGAGCCATGGCTCTATGACTCTGATACCAGGGTTTGTGAGGTCGGTTGTCGACCTTACAACCCACACTGTTGAGAAGAAGTAACAGAATATTTTATTTTTCTCTTCGCTCTCTTTATTGTCAAAGGGCGGCTAATCTGAAACCTCTTTGAGTGAATGAATGAACTCTTTGAATCTTTTGTTCTATTTTATATTTCTGTAATTTAATAACTGCTTGATATTTATTAAATGCTTGTTTTTTGTTTCTACTGGAAATAAATATCAAATCTATAATATATTATATGAAAATGAACCCCTATTTCTCCTGGTCACGCTATAACTTAAGAACGGCTTTACCGACTTCATTCATCTTTTTTTAAAATATTATCTTATACATCTTACATTAAAAAAAATAAGAAAAATGCTCAGGGTAGGTGTAGGGTAGACGACGTTGGGGAAAATGACAGGACTACATCTGGCAGGTCAGCTAGTAACAAAACATACAAAAACATTGTCAAAAAACTCTTCAATTTTAAATAGGTTGTAATACCAATTTGTAATTACCTACACGAAGTGAGGTAGGTACGAGGTAGTAGTTCACATCCTGTCCATGGCCTTTTGCACTAACAAGGTAAGTCATTAATTTTAAAACTTACCTAAAGTCAACTGGCACAAAACTAGAAACAATTTCAAATCCATCATTTTAAAGGAACAACAAAAATCACAATAAAACTACTAAACTTCCACAACTGGCACTCAAAAAAACAAATAAAAAACAAAAATGGCAGCGCAATTTCAAAAATTCCAATTTGCAAGTATAAATACACAGTCGTGTTCGCGTTCTATTTTCAAACTGGCCGGTTTAACATATGATCGCGCGTAACTTTCACTGCATTGCAAGGTTGGAGGGGCTTAGTGAATGAGTAGCGTTGATGTTAGTACATAGTGGGTTGTGATTGGTCAATTAGTCACTTCATTTATAAAAAAACACTGCAACGAGAGATAGATGGCAGCAGTGTCGTAAATGCAGTAAATAACACAAATTAGCTTTATATGTCTTTTTTGATATCTACATACTTGATAATTAACCTAATTCTCCTTTTTTTCTTGCCTTTGCCTTTTTCGCGTAAATAAGTCTCCCTACCTTTAAAAATAAAAACTTGACACTGGCACAAAGTCATACTAGTGCCATAAAGATAGAAAAAAAAATTGGATCCGAAAAACTGAACATCGAGCCGAGTGGAAGTGCTCTGGAGAGGCACATGCCCAACGGTGGGCGAAATAAGTGCTGGAGAAGAAGAAGAAGAACATAAATTAACCAGATTTTTAAAAACTTTTTTATAAGATCCTTCGGCCCGGTTTCCACCAAAGCGGAGAGAAGAGGAGATGTGTTGAGATGTGCTGCGAAGCTGGCAGGCTATTTCCACCAAAGCGGAGAGGAGATGTGAGCTGTGCGTAGCGTCAAAGCGCGGGTAGAAGGCAGCGGGGCGGGGAGTGGCAGCGCGGGCGCCGTCCGTCGCGCGGCCCCGCACGCCGCCGCTCGCCGCTCGCCGCCCGGCTACACACATCTTAGCTCGGCCGCGCCCCGCTTGCTACAGAAAAATTTGACATCTCCTCTCCGCTCCGCTTGATCCATTTCCACTGAAGCTAATGGCTGGTTTACACGTATTAAATTGTTTAGTAGTTAACTAAATTTTAACTTAATTTTAAGCAACTTAATGCGTGTAAACAGCGAATTTAGTAGTAAGTTGCAAGTTAAAATTTAGTGTGCAAGTAAACAAGTAGATTAGAACTTTTTCTATTTTTCGGGTAAGTTGGTGGGCGTGGCCTGTCACTTGACACGTTTGGAAAGGCGCGATTTAGTTAATTTTAAGTTAAATGCGAAGTGCGAAGTTAAGTGCGAGTGTTTTATGTTTATTTTTTGGATATATTTTAATATATATTATTATATAGGTATAAAAACATTAATGATTAATATATTATTAATATTAAATATTAATCATTAAAAATAATAATAATATAATATAAAAATAAATAATAATATAATATTAATTATACAAAAATAAATATTTTATTATACTTTATTATTTTATTTATTATATTTATTACAGATTTGAATTCGCTGTTGATCGTCCATCTTGGGCTAACTAAAGAGCTTAACTACTAAAATGACGTGTAAACACTTACTTAAAATTTAGTCGCTTAAAATTTAGTTGCTACTTAACAACTTAATACGTGTAAACCAGCCATAAGCGGAGAGGAGATGTGGAAATAACGAAATCTGATTGGTTATTCAAACACATCTCCTCTCCTCTCCGCTTTGGTGGAAACCGGGCCTAAGGGTCTGAGGTGACTGCACCGCTTCATAATGTTCTTATTGTACACAAAATAAACATTCATCGAGGAACAATACAATGGAGGAAAAGCAATTGGCGACCTAATTACTTAAACGCGATGATGATGATGATGATGGTGATGATGATGATCGTGTCTTTCTGTAGACGAAATGACTGAATGAATGAATGAATGACTGAATGAATGATATAACCTAGGCTTAGGGCGTTACTTACTAGCTAAACTTATCTAACGTTTACTTACCTTAAAGTATTGAGTACCTCAGCGATTGGGGGCACAGCTTTCGACACGGCAGAGACTCGTTCGGGAAAACATATTTGCGCAAACCAATATTATTGCAAGCATAACCTAGCTGGGAAACCCGGTTATTCCAAGTGTATGTGAGAGATCTGATCTCATTGTCATTAGCTCGTAACAACCTCCGTGGCAGAGTGGTCGAGATTTCGACGCCCATTACGGAGGCTCCGGGTTTGATTTCCGGTGGGGACACTGCCAAGAAAAAATCTCTTTGTGAGACTTCCCCCAGTTGGGTTAAAAACATTGCGGGCTGAATCACCTGATTGTCCGAAAAGAAAGATGATTCCGTGCTTCGGAAGGCACGTTAAACCGTTGGTCCCGGCTATACTATCTAGTCGTTACATGAGCTAATAACCAAGCAGCAGGACCATGGTATAATAATATACTGCGCCTGGAATAGGGAACATGCATAAAAAAAACTAGATTTTTTCATAGTTCATCTGAAAGTATACAAAAATAGAATACTGACAGTCAAAACAGAATCGAAATTGATCGAAAAACAAACTAGATACAACATTATTAAACAAATATATCTGTCCCTCTCTCCGAAAACAAAATTTTCTATGGCGGATGTATGGCCCGCGACACATATGACGTCACATGTGTCGTCGGACCTCTCTCTCTAACCATCAACTTTGAAGTCTTATAACTTTGTTTCTGAGCAAGATATTTGGAAAATTATGTTTTGTGTGTTTATCTGGAACTTGAAATTTTCGATTAATGAATTTAAGAAAAAGTGTATGTAACATGCCTACGTCATTTTCGTGGCCATATCGTAGAATTTACCACATCATGAAATTTTCGATCATTTCATGAAATGATGTGATGTGAGCAACTAAATTTGACCAGATCATTAAATCGTGAACATTTCACGATTTTGTCGTCCACGATTGGCCATATCGTGAAAATAGGGCGTCTATGAAATATTTAATAAGAATCTAAATTATGTTTAGTACTTATTGTTCTATAGGGTGGAGCGTAGAGAGACGAATGAAACCAGCGGATGCGTGATTAAGACTGTCTGTATTATGAAGAAAGATACTTAAATAACATAGATTATTAGGTCATACCTATAGCTATACGTACTACACTACAGTTCTCTAAGTCCGACAGACATTTTCAGAGTACTTTTTCATCATAAACTCTTTTTTCTTCCTCATTTTAATAACGAATTATTCCCTTATTCACCGCGAGAAATAACGCGGCCGCCATGTTGGTACATAAACAAAGCGCTTCCAGCGCCTCTATCGGCAATTAATGTAATAATTTTACGATAATATGATCAAATTATCTTGACCATTTCATGAAGTAGCTGCGTTTTTAGTTGAACATATCGACAAACCATTTCTTATCATTGATCTGGCCAAGGCACATCATGATGTGGCCAATTCATGAAACCATTTCATGAAATGATCGAAAATTTTATTCTACGTTATGGCCTTAGTGTAAGCACTAAGCACTTGTCACTGACTTACTAAGGTAAGTGTGGACAGGCACTGACAAGTGCAAGTGACAAGTGCTTAGTGCTTAGTAAGTGTGGACAGGCACTGACAAGTGCAAGTGACAAGTGCTTAGTGCTTAGTAAGTGTGGACAGGCACTGACAAGTGCAAGTGACAAGTGCTTAGTGCTTAGTAAGTGTGGACAGGCACTGACAAGTGCAAGTGACAAGTGCTTAGTGCTTAGTAAGTGTGGACAGGCACTGACAAGTGCAAGTGACAAGTGCTTAGTGCTTAGTAAGTGTGGACAGGCACTGACAAGTGCAAGTGACAAGTGCTTAGTGCTTAGTAAGTGTGGACAGGCACTGACAAGTGCAAGTGACAAGTGCTTAGTGCTTAGTAAGTGTGGACAGGTACTGACAAGTGCAAGTGACAAGTGCTTAGTGCTTAGTAAGTGTGGACAGGCACTGACAAGTGCAAGTGACAAGTGCTTAGTGCTTAGTAAGTGTGGACAGGCACTGACAAGTGCAAGTGACAAGTGCTTAGTGCTTAGTAAGTGTGGACAGGCACTGACAAGTGCAAGTGACAAGTGCTTAGTGCTTAGTAAGTGTGGACAGGCACTGACAAGTGCAAGTGACAAGTAAAAACTGTTAAGTGATTAGGGCTTAGACGAGTTTGCTTGACATTATTAACATTTATTTTAGTTGATGTCGCGTTTGCCGCTTTGTACCTAATTTGTTTAGTTGAATAAAGACTCTCTACCGTGACATTCCGCCCTGTAGATAAACAAGTACAGTTAATAAAAATATATGTAGAGGCACATAGCTTCTACAGTATGTAAAGCCGTTGGTCCCGGCTACTATCTAGTCGTTACACGAGCCATGGCCTTTGGCGGCTCTATAACACTGACACCAGGGTTTGTGAGGTCGGTCGTAGACCTTACAACCCACACGATGATGATGATGATGATGATGACCCTTTTCTCTTCCTCCAAATCTCTCGCGTGCAAGTGATACAGACTCACAAGGTTTAGGATCCGGTGCGGACACAGTTAATCAAAAAACGTCCGTGAAACTTTCTCCAGTTTGGTTAGAACGTTGCAGGCTGAATCACCTGATTGTCCGAAAAGAAAGATGATTCCATGTTAAGCTGTTGATCCCGGGTATAAATTACAGCCCACGGACTCGAACCTCAATGGTCTAGTGGCTAGGGTCGCTGCCTCCCGTCCGGGAGACGCAATTTCGATCCCCGCCATAAATCAATATATGTTCGAATAAATTCTTCTCACTCAATTCCAAGGTTGTGTAGGTATGTGAAGTTTACTAACCCGCACTGGGCTAGCGTGGGCGGCTAAGGCCTGATCGCCCTAATTCAGGTTAAACTTAAGCCCCTCGGTGGGGTCGTATATACAAACCAAGGTTGTGTATGTGAAGTTTACTAACCCGCACTGGGCTAGCGTGGGCGGCTAAGGCCTGATCGCCCTAATTCAGGTTAAACTTAAGCCCCTCGGTGGGGTCGTATATACAAACCAAGGTTGTGTATGTGAAGTTTACTAACCCGCACTGGGCTAGCGTGGTCGGCTAAGGGCTGATCGCCCTAATTCAGGTTAAACTTAAGCCCCTCGGTGGGGTCGTATATACAAACCAAGGTTGTGTATGTGAAGTTTACTAACCCGCACTGGGCTAGCGTGGGCGGCTAAGGCCTGATCGCCCTAATTCAGGTTAAACTTAAGCCCCTCGGTGGGGTCGTATATACAAACCAAGGTTGTGTATGTGAAGTTTACTAACCCGCACTGGGCTAGCGTGGTCGGCTAAGGGCTGATCGCCCTAATTCAGGTTAAACTTAAGCCCCTCGGTGGGGTCGTATATACAAACCAAGGTTGTGTATGTGAAGTTTACTAACCCGCACTGGGCTAGCGTGGGCGGCTAAGGCCTGATCGCCCTAATTCAGGTTAAACTTAAGCCCCTCGGTGGGGTCGTATATACAAACCAAGGTTGTGTATGTGAAGTTTACTAACCCGCACTGGGCTAGCGTGGTCGGCTAAGGGCTGATCGCCCTAATTCAGGTTAAACTTAAGCCCCTCGGTGGGGTCGTATATACAAACCAAGGTTGTGTATGTGAAGTTTACTAACCCGCACTGGGCTAGCGTGGTCGGCTAAGGCCTCAAGTTCAATCCCCACCTCGTGCCAATGTGTTTTCGAATTTAGAATTCGTATATACGTTTATTCGACGCCCTTACGGTGAAGGAACACATCGTCATGAAACCTGCACACTACAATTCAAAGGTTGTGTTTGAAGTCGACCAACCCACACTGGGCTGTTGATGATAAAAACTGACTCGATTAGCTGATCGGTTTTTTAAATATTGTAGAACTTCTGGGAAATAATGTTCTACAGATTTACGGGCTGACTCAGCACCCGAGAGGTTTTGCAAGTACAAAGGGAATAAAATACCTATATATTTAAGTAAGTAATAATCACTTTATAAAATGTTCACGATTGGTACAATGGTTTTTATCTAATAGTACAAACGATATCATAAGATCTCTATACAGTACCAATAATTGCAAATTTTAGGAGATAAATACAATGGAAACACGCTTCTCTAACTGAGTAGGTATATTACTTTAATATTGCAAGTACTTATTTAAATAATGTCCATCAATAATACAAGCTTCCCGCCCACAACCTCGCCCGCATAGTTTTCGATTTTCCACACAGGAAAATGACACTCTCAAGCAAACGCATAAACCAAACTTGTTTACGAAATGCATCCGTGGCCGAGTGGTCGAGATGTCGACGCCATTACGGAGGTTCCGGGTTCGATTCCCGGTGGGGACACTGTCAAGAAAAAATCTCTTTGTGAGACTTCTCCCAGTTTGGCTAGGACATTGCAGGCTGAATCACCTGATTGTCCGAAAGGAAAGATGTTTCCGTGCTTCGGAAGGCACGTTAAGCCGTTGGTCCCGGCTAATATCTAGTTGTTACACGAGCCAAGTCAGTGGCCTTTGGCGGCTCTACAACACTGACACCAGGGTTTGTGAGGTCGGTTGCCGACCTTGCAACCCACACGACGATGATGATGACGACCGCGTCAATTTGTCGCTTTGTTGATGCACGGAAAAAGCACAAACGGACACACATCTCTTTCCATTTACAATTATTAGCATGGTGTTGCAGGTGATCATTTACTATGTATCGTGGCTATAAATATGCTATTTATTTTATGCATCATATACTTAACGTTGCGTCGATTGATATTCGTGTTGTGGGGGTTTATATACATTTTACAGATTTTCTGTTTTAGCCTATAGTTTAGCAAATTTATATCAAAGAGGTGCAAGAACCGACCCCACAAACACTGGTGGCAGAATAATAGAGCCGCCGCCGCCAGTGGCTTCTGATAATATATGAGGCCTTATTTTTTGGACAAATAGTACAAGTAATATTCGCTGCAACCCCATGGTCCACCTTATGGTCCACCTTATCTATACTTCTATATCTATACTGATGGCTCTGTGAGCTGTAGACCTCGCGAGTCTGGTTATCTTTTCATATTTATTGACAGAGCGAGCGAAGCGTCTCTGTTTCAGCTTGGCCAAATTTGCTTTTGTATGTCCATCTGTTTGTTTGTTTGTTTCACTCTACAAACTTTCTCAACCGATTCTCGTGAAATTTTGTGAGCAGGTTCGATAAATTAATCGAATTTTTTTGTCGAGTCAGTTTTTGGAAATATTGTAAAAAATGACGGAGTTATGGGGGTTGCCAGCTTACAAGGTCTACCGCTGAGGTTGTTTTCCTCTACAGGTCACATTTCTTAACCAATAAAATAAAATACTTTTTATTAAATAAAATAAATACTTTCAATACTTTACGGACGAAGAGTGAGGTACGGGGAGGGGAGAGCTCGCGCTGCTAGTGATGTGCCAAATTGACTATTTTTTCATAAACAAGTATTTTAGTACTCGTTACAAAAATAATCGAATGCACACTCGAGACAAGAGATCCCAAGATTCTATTTACGTGAAACGAACTATACAAGTAACGTGAGCGACTTTATTGCGGGATCTACATTACATAAGTAGATATAATTAAAAAAGATTAACCGAGTATTCGAATTCTATAAGTACCCGAAATCTATATTCGAGTACAGTCAACTGCTCATCAGTCAGTGGTAAAGTGTTAACACTTTGACCTTGAACGCTTCTTGCTTCTATAGCATTATGGTCGAGATCAGCTCAGTCAGTCAGTTCGACTCGGCACATCACTACGACAATATCATGCAATATCGTCTCAAATACGAATGAAAACCGGATCGAATACGGATGAGTGCGCAAACGCTAGACGTGAATTTACCGTCCGTTTTTTTTATGGATATAAAACGGACCGGATAAGAATCGGATACGGATGAGTGCGCAAACGCCCTAACGGCCGGACCCGTCAAATTGTATGAAAATAAACCGATTCCCGGTCAAGCAAACATTCCTTTAAAAACCTTCTGTTTTTACGGTATATTTCACTTGTTATTAAATATTCTTTCTATTGTTTGAAAAATCCCTTTGTGAGACTTTCCCCAGCTTGGTTGCAGGCTGAATCACCTGATTGTCGGAAAAGAAAGACGATTCCGTGCTTCGGAAGGCACGTTAAGCCGTTGGTCCCGACTACTAACAAGTGGCCTTTGGCGGCCCATAACAGTGACACCAGGGTTTGTGTGGTCGGTTGTAGACCTTACGATGAACGATAAAAAAGAAGCTGGCCAAGTCAAATTGTATGAAAATAAAATAAAAACGTTTTTATTAAAGTTATTGAGTTTCATAGGCGCACTAACCGAAAGGTTCTGCGTGTTATTTTATTAACATGTTGTAGCCTTTCAGATAAATGCAGATATTGTAATACAAACCCGAGTCAGCCGGCCGTAATGTGCCCATTGCCCGTGCGAACTATTGGAAAACAATAGATATTTTTTTATTAATAAACTTTGCAATCGCCATCACATACTGCACGTCGGCACTCCCTAACAGTTTTCCGTACAAACTAGTGGTGTTCAATTTATTTCGAATATTTAGTTTGAAGTTAAAATGACGTTGTGTTTGAATTGTT
This sequence comes from Carpatolechia fugitivella, assembly GCA_951230895.1. Classification (NCBI taxonomy): domain Eukaryota; kingdom Metazoa; phylum Arthropoda; class Insecta; order Lepidoptera; family Gelechiidae; genus Carpatolechia; species Carpatolechia fugitivella. The sequence goes on along the minus strand of OX579671.1, from coordinate 567,023 downwards.
GTTTTCTGTTGCTGATATTCAAATGTGAGTAATAATAAAAAAATAAAAATCATGTGCTGTTCCGGGTTGAGGAAAACAGCAATCCTTTTTATACTTACGTGGTCGTACAAGACGACTAGTGTCGGTGGTCTAGTGGCTAGGGCCGCTGCCTCCCATGCGGGAGACGCGGGTTCGATCCCCACCACGTACCAATGTGTCTTCGAATTTCGAATTCATATGTAGGTACGTTTATTCAATGCTCTTACGGTAAAGGAAAACATCGTGATGAAACCTGCACACTCCTGCGAAGAAATTCAAAGGTTGTGTGTGAAGTCGACCAACCCGCACTGGGCCAGCGTGGTTGAGTAAGACCTAGTCGCCCTAATTCAGGGTAGACTCGAGCCCCTCAGTGAGGGCCTAGGTATATGAGCTGTTGATGTGACTCATATTATTATTACTAAAATATCTTCTATGTGTACAGATGTCGGCTAGTTATTCTCCTATAGATTCTTGTTGGTAATAGTGGTTCCTTTGTCCAGCGGCGCCCAGCTCAGCATTCCTGCTAGTCGTTCCAGAAGACGTGTCCACAGGGTTCGCCACCATCTACGGATTCACGCCCAAATTCATCACAGGTGGGTGACTTTAAAGTTTCGGCAAAATAGTCCTTCGATATATTTATAAGAATGTAGCCTTGTAACTTTTTTAAATAAGAAAAGTCATGAAGAAAATCACCAGAAATTTTGATGATATCGGTCTTAGACGGGCGGACAGTCTAAAAGGAGTGTCGATATTTTCGCTCAAACTTTAACGAACCATCGTAGAAACAGAATTCGCTCAATCATCTCCTCGCACAAATGATCTACTCATCTACAAGACAGACAAAACAATGTTTAGTTGAAAAGTGTTTCGTTACACCATTTGTAGGGAACTTACTCTAGCGAGAACTCGCGAGAACGATAATGTACAGTCCGAAGTCTCCGTCCATCTAGCAGCCTCACCATCGATTTTGATGGTTTTAACCATGTCAAAAAATTGATTGGAATTTGATTAAATTTGTTTATAAATCTCAGAAAAAGTTTAATTGTATTTTGGAAGATATTTGAGTATCTTACTGAGGCTTCTAGATCGACGTCTAGCTAGCAGCCTCACCAAGAAAGACTGGCTCTATCATTATGATTTATATGTCAAAAATTTGATTGGAAATTGATTATCTCGTATACAAAGTTTCAACGAAATTGGTCCAGTAGGAGCCGAGATATTACACCTCCTTGGTGAGGCTTCCAGCTTGACGCTTGACGTGAAGACGATTCCCGTCAAGGTATGTCCAAGCAAAGTACATATACGAAAAAATTTATTGGAATTTGATTATCTTATTCCAGCAATAAAACTTTCAATCCGTTGAGACGTTTAGTCAGAAAATGATTCTAAACTTCTACATACATTCGGTTTTTGGTACAGTCAAAAACAAAAATTTTAAATTAATCGTATATTTAGAATTCGGAACTGAACTAGGTGGCTAGATGAATATACTATAAAAAATGCCCCATACACGTCCCGGTTGCGTTCCAGATATATTATATACGTCGCGCCGTACGCCGCCGCTGGTTACCGTTGGCAGCAAGTCGTTGCAAGACTGTGTGTGGATGGGGAGCTTCTTAAATGAGCGGGATGGAATTATTTCCATGTAAGGTGCACGTGAGTGAGTAAATAAGGTGCTCGTCGGTCGGCGGCACGGTGATCTGAGCTGCACGACTGTGTATGTGGGTGACTAGTCATTTAAACTGCTAAGAAATGGCGTGATTAAGTAATGGAGGTTGACTAACCATTGAGGAGTTCTCTTGTGAGGAGACAGTCTTGGCAGCAGCATCAGTTTATGATAAATAATTTGTCTAGCTATTCAAACGGACAAGAAACTCAGCATATAATGCAAAGTTTCTTGTCCGTGCTATTAACCGTTCAGGAGTTCTCGTGAGGAGACAGTTTTGGCTGCAGCATCAGTTTATGGTTAAGAACATGTCTAGCTTGACAAGTAAAGCGTACATGCAAAATTGTATGACCATGTTCTTAGCCGTTGAAGAGTTCCCTCGTGAGAAGACAATATTGGCTGCGGCATTAGATAATAATAAAGGTCATGTTTAGCAATCCAAAAGCAGCGTATAAGTAAATTGTCATGTCTGTGCCATAAACCGTCTAGTGATAAGAAAATCCTAGCTGCATCCTTAGGTATCACCATCGTCATCAGAATTGAACAAGTTTTACTCATGGTGATTTTTTTGTACCTGCTACCGGCTTTCAAGGCGATTTGTTAGGTTTAATCGTATCACTTAATCGTAAAATTATACTTTTGTAACTGAATGTACCTGCTATAGGCTAAAACACCAATTTCAACCTTATTTCTACTAGCAGATAGTTCAAAATTGATTGACCGTCGGATAAATAATTAGTATGTAGAAGTTTAGGATCATTTTCTGAATAAAGGTCTCAAAGAATTGAAAGTTTTTTTTCTGGAATAAGATAATCAAATTCCAATAAATTTTTTGGTAGATTTACTTTGCTTGGACATACCTCCGTTTGACGGGAATCGTCTTCACGTCAAGCGTCAAGCTGGAAGCCTCACCCCTTGGGCGTAATATCTCGGCTCCTACGGGACCAATTTAGTTTAAACTTTGTATACGAGATAATCAATTTCCAATCAAATTTTTGACATATAAATCGTAATGATAGAGCCAGTCTATCTTGGTGAGGCTGCTAGCTAGACGTCGATCTAGAAGCCTCAGTAAGATACTCAAATATCTTCCAAAATACAATCAAACTTTTTCTGAGATTTATAAACAATTTTAAACAAATTCCAATCAATTTTTTAACATGGTTAAAACCATCAAAATCGATGGTGAGGCTGCTAGATGAACGGACATAGTCCGAACATTTAAGGGGCTACCCTATCCCTGCGTTCCGAGGCGCGCTGAAATCGATTAAAGCACCCGTAATCGCGTACCGAATCACTGTCAGCCTCGGAGCTGTCAGCAGGCAAAACTTGTACGTATTTTTGCTTTTATGATCGCTGACGGCGCTGAAAGTCTAATTCGGAATGCGCCCTATGTGAACACTAGCGCCACATCGATAAAAAATCATAACTTCGTGAAAACACAAAATATAAAAAATCTGGACGATCAATTTGAAGTGTAGATATTTTATTTTAAAAAATTACAACTTTTATAAAACGACTGTTTTTAGCACTTTCACTATCTGAACTACAATTAACCATAGTTTACTGAATCAATATTCTAAAAATAAAACAACTGATTAAACAATAATTTATCAAGCGAAATATGAAAAATGAGCCCATTTCTGGCCCGGATAGCCAAGGAGATGCAGGTTCGAGTCCTGTCCAAGATCGATAAAAATTTTCATTTTTCGCTTGATAATTATTAGTATAGATATTTCATTAACAGACGTTATCAGTAACAATAATAATCTATACTTATTAAACAGTTTGATCAAAACAATCAACCAGATTTTTAATTTTTTGTTTTTTCACTAAGTCGTGATTTATTATTGATGTGGCGCTAATGTTCACATATAGGGTAGTCCCTTAACCTGCTAAATATTTTTTCGTGTCGACTGAATTTAAGCCCGTTTATAGACTAAAAAAGCCTTAGAAAGCTGACTGTCCTCAGGCAACGACCACCGACTGGGCTTCGGTTTTCGCTTCGGCAACCACGCCGACCTTCAACTGATGTACGAGTTTGGCCCTCAGACACACACCAGACCACTGCAACCCATACGTATGTACAATCAACATCAACAGCCCGTTACAGTCCACTGCTGGACTATGAGCCTCCTCCACTTAAGTGGAGGGTTTTGTCATAATCTCCACGCTTGGCAGGCGGGTTGGAGATCGCAGATTAAAAGGTTACTGTATCAGAGAGCGCTGCTGCCCGTTCCCTGTTCAATGTGTAGTCCCTAAGTCGCCTCTTACGACACCCACGGGAAGAGTAGGGGTTGGTGACAAATGTATTCTACTCTGCCGTCACCACACGGGTAAGTACTTACTAAGATAAATATATATGATAGTGATAATTTATTTGCGAGAAATTGGTAGAAAAAGATGTCAGGTGTTCTTAAATATAAAATGTCCTTACATATTTCACCATCTGGCATGCAGAATATTTACATAATGTCAAAAATAATCAAACAATTTAAATTTAAAGTTATTACAATAATAAAAATGTTTACAAGTCCATCCAATATAATTACGTCACAAAAAATTATCTAAGTTTAGCGTCAAAGAACTCGTTTAAAGTGTAGATATGTAAATCAATTGTATGTATATATATAAATCAATTGCTGTTCGTTTGTCTCGCTAAAACTCGAGAAAGGCTGGACCGATTTGGGTAATTTTGATATTTGTGAAAATTCAGGGAAGGTTTTAACAGTAAGAAACATAAATAATAAGTAACAGAAAAAACGACAATTTAGTTTTCCTTTACAATATGGTCAAGGGTAGGTGTAGATGTTGGGAAAAATGGCAGGACGACGCCTGCCGGGTCAGCTAGTAACTATATAAAAATAAAATTGGTCTGTAAATCAGCGCTGTAGCCCTGGCTGCAGCACATGCTGCTACTTAGCCCTGTTTGACATCACACTGTAGCCCTGGCTGCAGCACATGCTGCTACTTAGCCCTGTTTGACATCACACTGTAGCCCTGGCTGCAGCACATGCTGCTACTTAGCCCTGTTTGACATCACACTGTAGCCCTGGCTGCAGCACATGCTGCTACTTAGCCCTGTTTGACATCACACTGTAGCCCTGGCTGCAGCACATGCTGCTACTTAGCCCTGTTTGACATTACACTGTAGCCCTGGCTGCAGCACATGCTGCTACTTAGCCCTGTTTGACATCACACTGTAGCCCTGGCTGCAGCACATGCTGCTACTTAGCCCTGTTTGACATCACACTGTAGCCCTGGCTGCAGCACATGCTGCTACTTAGCCCTGTTTGACATTACACTGTAGCCCTGGCTGCAGCACATGCTGCTACTTAGCCCTGTTTGACATCACACTGTAGCCCTGGCTGCAGCACATGCTGCTACTTAGCCCTGTTTGACATTACACTGTAGCCCTGGCTGCAGCACATGCTGCTACTTAGCCCTGTTTGACATCACACTGTAGCCCTGGCTGCAGCACATGCTGCTACTTAGCCCTGTTTGACATTACACTGTAGCCCTGGCTGCAGCACATGCTGCTACTTAGCCCTGTTTGACATCACACTGTAGCCCTGGCTGCAGCACATGCTGCTACTTAGCCCTGTTTGACATCACACTGTAGCCCTGGCTGCAGCACATGCTGCTACTTAGCCCTGTTTGACATCACACTGTAGCCCTGGCTGCAGCACATGCTGCTACTTAGCCCTGTTTGACATCACACTGTAGCCCTGGCTGCAGCACATGCTGCTACTTAGCCCTGTTTGACATTACACTGTAGCCCTGGCTGCAGCACATGCTGCTACTTAGCCCTGTTTGACATTACACTGTAGCCCTGGCTGCAGCACATGCTGCTACTTAGCCCTGTTTGACATCACACTGTAGCCCTGGCTGCAGCACATGCTGCTACTTAGCCCTGTTTGACATTACACTGTAGCCCTGGCTGCAGCACATGCTGCTACTTAGCCCTGTTTGACATTACACTGTAGCCCTGGCTGCAGCACATGCTGCTACTTAGCCCTGTTTGACATCACACTGTAGCCCTGGCTGCAGCACATGCTGCTACTTAGCCCTGTTTGACATTACACTGTAGCCCTGGCTGCAGCACATGCTGCTACTTAGCCCTGTTTGACATTACACTGTAGCCCTGGCTGCAGCACATGCTGCTACTTAGCCCTGTTTGACATCACACTGTAGCCCTGGCTGCAGCACATGCTGCTACTTAGCCCTGTTTGACATTACACTGTAGCCCTGGCTGCAGCACATGCTGCTACTTAGCCCTGTTTGACATTACACTGTAGCCCTGGCTGCAGCACATGCTGCTACTTAGCCCTGTTTGACATCACACTGTAGCCCTGGCTGCAGCACATGCTGCTACTTAGCCCTGTTTGACATCACACTGTAGCCCTGGCTGCAGCACATGCTGCTACTTAGCCCTGTTTGACATCACACTGTAGCCCTGGCTGCAGCACATGCTTCTACTTAGCCCTGTTTGACATCACACTGTAGCCCTGGCTGCAGCACATGCTGCTACTTAGCCCTGTTTGACATCACACTGTAGCCCTGGCTGCAGCACATGCTGCTACTTAGCCCTGTTTGACATTACACTGTAGCCCTGGCTGCAGCACATGCTGCTACTTAGCCCTGTTTGACATCACACTGTAGCCCTGGCTGCAGCACATGCTGCTACTTAGCCCTGTTTGACATTACACTGTAGCCCTGGCTGCAGCACATGCTGCTACTTAGCCCTGTTTGACATCACACTGTAGCCCTGGCTGCAGCACATGCTGCTACTTAGCCCTGTTTGACATTACACTGTAGCCCTGGCTGCAGCACATGCTGCTACTTAGCCCTGTTTGACATCACACTGTAGCCCTGGCTGCAGCACATGCTGCTACTTAGCCCTGTTTGACATCACACTGTAGCCCTGGCTGCAGCACATGCTGCTACTTAGCCCTGTTTGACATCACACTGTAGCCCTGGCTGCAGCACATGCTGCTACTTAGCCCTGTTTGACATCACACTGTAGCCCTGGCTGCAGCACATGCTGCTACTTAGCCCTGTTTGACATTACACTGTAGCCCTGGCTGCAGCACATGCTGCTACTTAGCCCTGTTTGACATTACACTGTAGCCCTGGCTGCAGCACATGCTGCTACTTAGCCCTGTTTGACATCACACTGTAGCCCTGGCTGCAGCACATGCTGCTACTTAGCCCTGTTTGACATTACACTGTAGCCCTGGCTGCAGCACATGCTGCTACTTAGCCCTGTTTGACATTACACTGTAGCCCTGGCTGCAGCACATGCTGCTACTTAGCCCTGTTTGACATCACACTGTAGCCCTGGCTGCAGCACATGCTGCTACTTAGCCCTGTTTGACATTACACTGTAGCCCTGGCTGCAGCACATGCTGCTACTTAGCCCTGTTTGACATTACACTGTAGCCCTGGCTGCAGCACATGCTGCTACTTAGCCCTGTTTGACATCACACTGTAGCCCTGGCTGCAGCACATGCTGCTACTTAGCCCTGTTTGACATTACACTGTAGCCCTGGCTGCAGCACATGCTGCTACTTAGCCCTGTTTGACATTACACTGTAGCCCTGGCTGCAGCACATGCTGCTACTTAGCCCTGTTTGACATCACACTGTAGCCCTGGCTGCAGCACATGCTGCTACTTAGCCCTGTTTGACATCACACTGTAGCCCTGGCTGCAGCACATGCTGCTACTTAGCCCTGTTTGACATCACACTGTAGCCCTGGCTGCAGCACATGCTTCTACTTAGCCCTGTTTGACATCACACTGTAGCCCTGGCTGCAGCACATGCTGCTACTTAGCCCTGTTTGACATCACACTGTAGCCCTGGCTGCAGCACATGCTGCTACTTAGCCCTGTTTGACATCACACTGTAGCCCTGGCTGCAGCACATGCTGCTACTTAGCCCTGTTTGACATCACACTGTAGCCCTGGCTGCAGCACATGCTGCTACTTAGCCCTGTTTGACATCACACTGTAGCCCTGGCTGCAGCACATGCTGCTACTTAGCCCTGTTTGACATCACACTGTAGCCCTGGCTGCAGCACATGCTGCTACTTAGCCCTGTTTGACATCACACTACAGCGCAACCCTACCCGGTAACTTTAATTTTTTTTCTTTTTCTTATTGTGCTTGTGTTGTTACTTTCGAGTTTGTAAACTACTGGTACTGTTTATCAAATAATATTGTCTATTGACGAGCGCTTTGGTAGGAAAGTTGTAGAGTGGCGACTAGGAACCGGAAGAACGCAGCGTGGGTAGCCCCTACTAGGAGGACCAGCGATCTCAAGGTCGCGGGAAGCCGCTGGATGCGGGCAGCGTAGGATCGGTCTTAGTATTTACTTATTTAATTAGCATTAATTCAGTAATTATTATATTTTTTTACATAAAAAATATTAGTTTTTTTCATTTACAATAAAGTCATGTCATTACATACAAATTATATACAGTTATAAATAGTCCAAACAGTAATTAAAAAAGAAGCAGAGCGCGTCTCCTCGAGACATAGTCCCCAGCATACTGGCAGCACTTCCTCTCTGGATGGTCAGGCGCTGGGCGAGGAGGCTGCCAGCTCTGCGGCCGCCAGTAGTCTCGCTGAGACGCGACGAAAGATCTGATATATACCTTTTAGTTTCAGGGCCCCATGGGCCCATCGTCTCAAACCCTATTGGAGCAAACATGTAGCCACCGGAAACTTCCTCGTACTTACGCACCTTTAATACTTCGGGCCCCGCGGCCGCGGCACCGGCCTGCGCACAAGTAGCTCTCAAGTGAGAAGGGGCCATTAATTTTGTAACTGACAATATTTTATTTAAGAAAGGAAACGCAAAAGATGCGACGACTGTGGAGTTTCTTCGGTGAGCTCTTCTCCACAGATGCCGCCATTGTGTTAGTGAACTCACCCAAAAAAATGTAATGACGGATCTAAGTGATGTAATAACATCCTATGGAAATAAATATTTTTTAAATTTGATTTTGATTTGATTTGAGTAGAGATCCTTGGGCAAATGTCTAGTAGTGGGCGTCTACTGACTACCTTGATGATGATGGTTGCTCTGCACTATACATCGTGAGAAATATTTTAAGTGTTCATTAAACTGAACTATTCCCCACAGAGGGGCTCGAGCCTCGTATAATTAGAATAGAATATAAACGCACAATGAGACAGTGGCAAAACGTCTGGAAAATTTAATACTTAGTCTAAAGTTGTTGAAATAAGTACTTTTTTCCAGGCGTCAGATCAGCAGCTTACCGACAGCGCATAGTGAGAAGACGTCCATTCTTAGAATTCCTCGTCAAGACTGGACTGCTGGACCTCAAGAACGAGCAGTTTGAGTTTGAGGTGTCCAATGGAATCGATGAGCCTAGATAGATGAAAAGGATACCTTTGGAAATTAAAAACCTTCAAAAACAATCTTGGAAGGAAACTACTATACGAAACCAATTTTTATATATGTCGCCGTAAGATAGTAATAGCCGTAATATGATGGATGATAGTCATATGGAAGCTGTCTCTAACTATCATACTAGTGATATAATCATATCACTAATCTAGTGCAATAGTTATGTCGCCGTAAGATATATTACGGCTACAACTATCTTACTGCGACATTTAGATGATAGATTAAAACTGATACTCAATTCAATAAAAAAAAAAAGAAAAAAAAATGTTTGCACTGAACCCCATAAAAATACAAGACCTTTTTGTTACACATTTTTCCGGTTTGATATCCCTGCTTATGTTTTAATTATTTTTTAAATTTGGCATTTAGGGTAGGTACTTTTCATCCAACTAACCTTTTTTCTTCCGACTGTACAACAAATAAATAATAAAACAAACCTTCCGAATGTTCAGTTCAGTGTCAAAAACTGAACAAAACCCAAAAAAACAATTTTACTCATACAAAGTGATCATTAGCCGATCGAGTCACGTGTATAAAAAAAAAATACTAAAAGTTGTGAACCAAAATTTGTTCAGCCGAGTTACCAGCCGAGAGATTTTGTTCAGTTTCATTAGCCGAGTTACCCCCCGAGAGATTTTGTTCAGTTTCATTAGCCGAGTTACCCCCCGAGAGATTTTGTTCAGTTTCATTAGCCGAGTTACCCCCCGAGAGATTTTGTTCAGTTTCATTAGCCGAGTTACCCCCCGAGAGATGTTGTTCAGTTTCATTAGCCGAGTTACCACCCGAGAGATGTTGTTCAGTTTCATTAGCCGAGTTACCCCCCGAGAGATTTTGTTCAGTTTCATTAACCGAGTTACCCCCCGAGAGATGTTGTTCAGTTTCATTAGCCGAGTTACCACCCGAGAGATTTTGTTCAGTTTCATTAGCCGAGTTACCCCCCGAGAGATTTTGTTCAGTTTCATTAGCCGAGTTACCCCCCGAGAGATGTTGTTCAGTTTCATTAGCCGAGTTACCCCCCGAGAGATGTTGTTCAGTTTCATTAGCCGAGTTACCCCCCGAGAGATGTTGTTCAGTTTCATTAGCCGAGTTACCACCCGAGAGATGTTGTTCAGTTTCATTAGCCGAGTTACCCCCCGAGAGATTTTGTTCAGTTTCATTAGCCGAGTTACCCCCCGAGATATGTTGTTCAGTTTCATTAGCCGAGTTACCCCCCGAGAGATGTTGTTCAGTTTCATTAGCCGAGTTACCACCCGAGAGATTTTGCATTCTTCAGCTAACACGTTGTATAAACGTTTATCAGGAATGCTTTAATTTTTGGAGATACTTAAGTAAAAACCACAAAATTACTTCAAATAATAATTGTAATGTCAATTCAACATAACAGTAACACGATTAGTTAGTCTTTCCTACATGGCAATACAATTTTGAACATTATATTTAAAAAAAACATTACTTTTTAAAATATCTACAGTGGGAGGTCGATGACCCGTACTAATGTAGTTCTTATTAGCAGACGGGTGAAGTTAGCTACAAATCTTGAACAAACGAATTTGATCAAAGCTTTTGTAGAAAATATAAAAATTCGAATTACAGATAAGTTTGGTAACAATCTTGATAGAGTTTGTTTTTATCAAAAACATTTCTAAACTGGGTTATTATTACCGCTAGCAAATTCAAAATTCTCTAGATGTACTTCGAATATTATTAAACAGATTTTTTATTCGCTACCAACGATCAGCATAATTCGATATACATTGCGTAGTAGCCAATATGATAAAAAATAAGGCCCTAATTATAAGTTAGCTACAACGAATTACCTATAGTCTAGAAGAGTAACTACGCTTGAAACTTGACCCCACCGAATGAATACCAAAGAAGCAAAACTATACCATACGACATTCGAATACGCGGTACAATGATGTTTTATATGACTCGGTTTGTAAGAACGTGGAAAGTAAGCTTCAATGTACAGCAGCGACATCATCTGCCTGTATGTCCGTCGTCGTCTGTCATCATTAATTAGGTGCCATGATTTAGCGGGCTTTGTTAGACGATTACTCTTCTAGACTATAGATAATTCGTGGTCACAAACGCAGATTTTTCACAACTTTTGACACAAAGCATAATGATAGCTGGCTACGCATTGAATATCAAAATATACTTATAAAATTAATGTAGCAGTTCATGATATTTCACACCCTTCGCCTAACTTCACTCGACAGCGAAATAGAACTACGAGCACTATATTATTATTAAATTTTGGCGCGTATTTTGGGAACCGGTTACTATACAGGCTACAGGGCTCTGAAATGCGGTTATTCTGTTTATTTACCCTAAAAAAATCTATTCTAAGCTTAGATTTTGTTGATACATCAAAGCACGGTCGCCGAGCAGAAAGAATTTCGTACGTTGACCTGTTATTACCTGTCTCTATTACTCCTGCGTAAATATATTGCCGTCCCACTCGGGCATTGCATCTGTAGGAGTGGGATGGCAATATCACAGATAATATAATACTACGTACAGATGCCTCATCTCATAAAAAAAACTGTCCCTCAAAACTCGGGCTATTCTTCGGGCTATTTTGTTTCCTCCATTAGCTCACTAGATGGTGCTACGTGCGCACTGACCTACAAAACTGCGAAGATACGCCATCTAGTGCCAAGTTGACGATTTTTCTGGAGTATTTCGCTTTTGCTTTTGATCAATAGATGGAACTAAATGCAGCCATTTAGTATAAACAGCGTAAAGGCGTCTCTCCTGCGAATATTTAGGTCTACACCACATCTACACTATACACAAATTCGTGTTTCTACTATCTAAAAACATTAAAAATGTTTTAATGCAAAACCAAAACATCGCTGTGTCAAGGGCTATATTACAACTATTAGATAATAGATGTCGCTGTATGTGTGATATGTCACAAACAATACAACTATTAGACGATAGATAGCGCTGCAAATGACAACGATTGCTTAGACTTTACGTAGTGCCAATGTTGTCACTAGATGTCATCAATAATTTAGAACAAAGTTTCCGTACTAAGGAATGAGACCCCGCGGCAATATACGCAGGAGTAACAGAGACAGGTAATAACAGGTCAGCGTACGAAATTCTTTCTGCTCGGCGACCGCGCTTTACGGCAACTACGCAGAATAGTAATTCTTGGAACTGCAAGGATTGGAAATACAATTTCACATTGCGACTATAAGTCACCATTCAGTTCATAGATAAGTTACTATGTCTATTAGGTAAAGTGGATTTCTTGGGTTTTATAAACAGAATAACTTGTCTACACGAACATGACTGAATGACATAATGAACGCGCGTCACGATCAGTGTTCAATAATAAAACCCGGGAGAAAATCACTGCAAGGAAACGCCATATTCTTCAAAATTGAACTTTTGTCACTCAATCATGTTCATTTAGATTTGCCATGTTTTAAAAAAGAAAAAAAATAGTTAAAAATGAGCACAATAAAAAAAAACATTAAAATATTGTTCAACTTGTGCGATATGTTAAAAAAGTCACTAAGTGTCTTTAGGCTTCATTCCCACTGGTTTTTATTACGAAATTTAAACCGCGTTTACACGTACGAGTAGGCTCGGATCGTTTAAGCCAGTGGAACCATTCAATTCTAATTAAGATTTCGTCAACTAAACGCGCCCGTAGCGGCCGGGCGTCATTGCTTATTGATTCTCATCTTTTAGTGATTTAATTTGTAGTTAATATAATTAATATCTTTTATCTCATATTAACTACAAAAATCACTAAAATAACAAGGTTTAAATTGAGATTTTTTTCTCAAAATAACAAGATCCATAGTCGCACTGGCGCCACGCCGCGCCGTATGATAGTACATTTCTCTCTGAAATTAGCAGTGTAGAAAAAGAATTGTTCACACTAGTATGTATGACCGTGGGTTTAGTGAGCAAAAGTTTTTTTTTAACTAGTGGAAATAAAATTAAAGTAAACACACAAATACTATTATTGAACAAATTAGCATGAGATAAAACCTTTTCATTTTATTCTTAATCAGTTACATTTTCATAGTTCCCAAGCCAATTCTCTCATACATCTTGCATGCACACATTTACACTTACGCATAGGGCCTTAATCAATGACATGTTTAATAAATACGCCCATCAAACTGAACAACAAAGAAAACGAAAAAAAGAAACCTGTTATTTTTAACCGATCAAGTTTTATGACTTACTAGCTATCCGCCCGCGGATGTAAGATTTTCCCGTGGGAATAAGACTTTTTCCCGTTAAAAGTACCCTATGTGTTAATCCAGAGTATCTCCATTCCAAATTTCATCCAAATCCGTTCAGTAGTTAAGGCGTGAAAGCGGAACAAACATCGAAACATCTAAACATCTGTCTCCGTCCATCTAGCAGCCTCACCATCGATTTTGATGGTTTTAACCATGTCAAAAAATTGATTAGAATTTGATTAAATTTGTTTATAAATCTCAGAAAAAGTTTAATTGTATTTTGGAAGATATTTGAGTATCTTACTGAGGCTTCTAGATCGAAGTCTAGCTAGCAGCCTCACCAAGATAGACTAGCTCTATCATTATGATTTATATGTCAAAAATTTGATTGGAAATTGATTATCTCGTATACAAAGTTTCAACTAAATTGGTCCAGTAGGAGCCGAGATATTACACCCCCTTGAGGCTTCCAGCTTGACGCTTGACGTGAAGACGATTCCCGTAAAACGGAGGTATGTCCAAGCAAAGTACATATACCAAAAAAATTATTGGAATTTGATTATCTTATTCCAGCAATAAAACTCTCAATTCGTTGATAACTTCTACATACATTCGGTTTTTGGTACAGTCAAAAACAAAAATTTAGTCAAATTCCAATCAATTTTTTGACATGGTTAAAACGTGGTTAAAACCATCAAAATCGATGGTGAGGCTGCTAGATGGACGGAGACAAACATCCGAATATATTTTCACATTTATAATAATAGTGTGATATTCTAAGTTGTCCAGCTTGTTGGGTTAAAACATTTTTTAAATGTGTAGTAATTAGTAGACAGACCCTATTAATATCAACTATGATTGTGACATATTAAACAATTAATTAACCTTACTATTTCCTAAGGACGTTATCCATTCGTAATTACTTTGCGCCGAAATGTGAAAATATCAACATTAGTTCTCTTGAAATAACGTAAAAAACTAATGTTAAAAGTGTCTCAAATACTGTTCATTTTAGTTAAATTATCGAAAATCTAGCTTAAAATATTTTAATAAATGAAAATATCCAAGCAATGGCATTATTTGTATGAAAAAACAGAAAATACAATAAAATGTTTCATAATGTTAAAAACCGTTATCTAAAATTATTTGTTAAAGACAATTTTTCAGATAATTTTACGAATCAAAATTTTAAAATGTACATTAACTGATTTGCCAAAAAGTTACTGTTTTAACTTCAATAAGAAAACCGGTTCATACGAATAATACTTTAAAATGGTTTATTTCTTGACAATGCAAAATATTTTAAAACAGTCAACTCGTCAACGTCAACGGCCCGTAATTAGTCTTAATTTCACACAACGGCGCCATTTTTAATATTTTACTCATTAAAAAAGAGCTAAAAATTCACAGAAGACATAATTAGATTACAATAATTAGTTTTACATTATAATGAACGTTTTTTTTTTTTATACAAAAGAGATATTTTTTTTACAATTGTAATGTTAGATGCCTAACATTGTCTAGAAGCCCGTTAGTAAAACTTTATATTACAACGTTTTTTAAATGTGCCCTTTCATATTGATACGTTTGAAATATCAGTATTTTTGGGAACCGCTACCGATAAATATCAATTCTTTGCAACCGTATTTATCAGTTTTATTTACTTTTTCGGTAAAAAACTTGTACCGGTATCAAAACCGAAATTAACCGGGAAAGTACCGTTACTTACCGATGTTTTTGGAACCGGTTTCAAGGCTTGCTATCAACTGAATAAGTGCGATCAGGACCTTAGTTTTAAATTCGATTTCGCACACAACCTTTGAATTTCTTCGCAGGCGAGTGTAGGTTTCCTCATCTTTGAGAAATGTTTTGATGGATTTATTATGAGAAAATCGTCATTTTTTTATATTGGCTCTAAATTCTTGTTACTTTGATGTCAATATTATAATTTTATTTACTCACAACTTCGATAAGTTTTTTAACGCCAAGTTAATTTTCAACAGAATCTTGTAGTTATATTTTACTAGACCGACATTTTGTCGACTCAAATGTTAGTCTTGAATTACCTACAATAAAAATAATGGGTCTTATTTTTCTTACACATTTAGTTAATTTGACATTTTCGTTTAATAATAATAATAATCGAATCGGAATGACATTAAATGCAATATGTTAAGATCTAATACAATTCGAAAGATGGCAGTCAATAATCACGTTTTTATTAAACCGATTTCGCGAAGCAGTTCGCGGTGATTTTTACTCTGATTTTATAAGAATCAATTTTATTAGTCCAGTTTTAAGGGTTGCAGTAAGTTATTATATTATTTATGATTATTTTAACCTTAATGTGTATTTTTTAATTGTAATATTTAATTCTTAGGTAATACGTTTGCCTCTAAATAATATTTATATTGATAAGCCTTTTTTATTGAAAAAGAGGGCTATATTTATATACCTTTTTTTAAATGGCAACCAAACTTGTAAAACATAAAATTTTATTTTTAATAAAATCAGAGTTTCACAGTATCTTGTGTCTTTAACTGTTTATTCTTTAGTTATTTTATAATTCCCTCTCGCATTCTCTCTCTCTCTCTCTCTCTTGCATGCCGTTAGAGCGGGACGCATGTATCATTTAATCGCAATCTTTTATTTTATTATTTACAAAATTATTAGTTGTTATTTACTTTTTTAGAACTAGGCTGTACACATGGAGATTGTGTTAAATGTCAACTGATGTATTCTTGCGCCATCTTAATTTAGAATCACAATTTAATGACAGTTGTCAAAACGTGCGTAAAGTGACACCTCAAAAATATAGACAGATTGTTATTATAGATATGCTAGGAATGACAACTGTCATTTACTAATGACAAATCCAATTTGACCAATACTCGTTTGACAAACACGTTTTCATATGTCAATATGTCACTCATTTAAAGAACTGACAGATCATTATTTATAGGATTGACATTTCTAATCAGCACATATCCTAATAAAAATCAGCATTGTTAGCGCTGTCATTTGCAAAAATTTCACGTCTCTTTAACGACACCCAAAGTAAGACATATTGAAATGAGACGTCTTCTTACGTTTGACACGTTGATAACGACACATTACAGAAATAACTGATTATCACTTCAAACGACATTATTTACAAAATTGACGCCGATATTTGCCACTAAACATGACACTTTTTAGAAACAACAGCCGAATATCTTCTTCGTCAGTTTTTCGTCAGCTGTCTGTCACACTGACAACTGTCACTTCATTCACTTTGACAACGACACAATCTATTGAATTCAATTCAATCTATCATCATTATACACCACTGCCAGCTGTCACGGCTTACTAAAAATGACACTACAGATTTGACAGCTGACTGACAGCAGTGTTCGTCAGCTGTCATGGCCACTGGCATCCAAGCCTCAGTAGTGCGTGTACTAGCTGTCGGCAGGTTCCCTTGTCTCCGGCGGTAGACTGTGAGGCTGGGAGAACTGGTTCACCATCTTGGACTGCATCATGTTGAGGAGGATGTCGGAGTATTGTTCGATGAGAGACATGGCGGGGTTGGACGCGCCTTCTGTCAACAGAAACAAGTATAAACGAACTTTGCATAGTTATTGTAAAACCGCTGTTTCGTAACCGGTTTTGATGAAGTTTTCGTACAAGGAATTTGATTTTTATTGAGATATAGATAATACAGGTTGCGAGAGCGAGACGGAGAAGACATAAGGAGAGAGGAAGTAGCTATATTCTGTTAAGAAAACTTACTTAAAATAGTTCATACATTTGCATACCAAAAATACACTGTTTCAGATAGTACTAACATTAGTCAAATCATTCATGGAATACATCTCCAGACACATGAAAACTTTGAAAATACTATTTTTGAAAATGGTACTTATATTGACCTTTGGCTACTAAGTGTTCGAGCCTTTGCCGGGTGTGATCCATGCTGTGGTCGGGCTCCGCGGGCGGAGTGGAAGACGCCTCCCCGTTCTGCCTCACCACGGCGCTTCGGAGGACCTTCTGAGTTTCTAGGATCGCCGCCTCCAGCCCTATGGAAGGAAATTTCATTCAAATTAGTATTTGCTATCCGCCCGCGGCTATGCTCGCGTTATGATAGATTTTCCCGTAAGAATAAGATTTTTTCCGTAAAAAGTATCCTGTGTGTTAATCCAGGGTACAAACTATCTCCATTTCAAATTTCATTCAAATCCGTTAAGTAGCTAAGGCGTGAAAATGGAACAAACATCTAAACATTAAACATCTAAACATCCAAATATATTTTCACATTTATAATATTAGTGTGATTACTCTAAACTGCTCTAGCAATGGCACTGTCACAGCTCTAGCAATGGCACTGTCACAGCTCTAGCAATGACACTGTCACAGATCTAGCAAAAGCACTGTCACAGCTCTAGCAATGACACTGTCACAGTTCTAGCAATGGCACTGTCACAGATCTAGCAACTGTCACATATCTAGCAATGGCACTGTCACAGTTCTAGCAATGGTATTGTCACAGTTCTAGCAATGACACTGTCACATATCTAGCAATGGCACTGTCACAGTTCTAGCAATGGTATTGTCACAGTTCTAGCAATGACACTGTCACAGCTCTAGCAATGACACTGTCACAGATCTAGCAATGACACTGTCACAGATCTAGCAATGGCACTGTCACAGATCTAGCAATGGCACTGTCACAGCTCTAGCAATGGCACTGTCACAGATCTAGCAATGGCACTGTCACAGATCTAGCAATGACACTGCCACAGATCTAGCAATGGCACTGCCACAGATCTAGCAATGGCACTGTCACAGATCTAGCAATGGCACTGTCTCAGCTCTAGCAATGATACTGTCACAGACTTAGCAATGACACTGTCACAGATCTAGCAATGACACTGTCACAGATCTAGCAATGGCACTGTCACAGCTCTAGCAATGACACTGTCACAGATCTAGCAATGGTACTGTCACAGCTCTAGCAATGACACTGTCACAGTTCTAGCAATGGCACTGTCACAGCTCTAGCAATGACACTGTCACAGATCTAGCAATAGCACTGTCACAGTTCTAGAAATGGCACTGTCAGAGCTCTTGCAATGACACTGTCACAGCTCTAGCAATAGCACTGTCACAGTTCTAGCAATGGCACTGTCACAGCTCTAGCAATGGCACTGTCACAGTTCTAGCGATGACACTGTCACAGCTCTAGCAATGACACTGTCACAGATCTAGCAATGGCACTGTCACAGTTCTAGCAATGGCACTGTCACAGCTCTAGCAATAACACTGTCACAGCTCTAGCAATGACACTGTCACAGTTCTAGCAATGGCACTGTCACAGCTCTAGCAATGACACTGTCACAGTTCTAGCAATGGTAGAGTAATGTGAGTGTACATGCAGAGGATGATCTCTTTTTATTGTCATATTTAATAATGACTTCTTTGTAAGAAAAAAAAAACTTTTAAACCAACGTGTAGATTTTCGAAATATTTTTTTACGTGACTATTATGACTATTACTTTCAGCCCTGAAAATATTTGACACTAATTACGGGGCACCTTATATAGTTTTATTGCATATGTCATGAATTGTCGCATTGTCGAACTGGGTACGCCTGTAAGATAATGTTTGTTGTTGTTTTTAATTTAATAAATGAGTTGAATTGAATGAATGACGATGACTCTAACACAGTTCTAACAATGAGACTACTACAGCTTTAACAATGAGTCAATGACACTGATCTATAGTTCTTACCGTGACGTCAGCGCTGTTCGCCGGCTGGTGTCACAGCTCTGACAATGACACCGTCACTGATTTAATGACACACACAGCCACTACTTTGACAATGACACTGTCTCTTACTGACACTACTTTGACAATGACTTAGTCTATAGCTCTCACCGCTGACGTCAGCACTGTTGGCGGGTTGGTGTTGCAGCGCCCTGTACAGCTGCGCGACGCGTGACGCGGTGCGCGTGAGTTGCTCCGTCAAAGCCGCGCATAGCTCTGACGATGACACTGGAAACAAATAATAAATATGTGGGGACATCTTACACACGGCCATCTGATCCCGAACTAAGCAGAGCTACAGCAGATATACATTACTTAAATATAGGTAGAATAGAATAGAAAAATCTTCATTTACAGCACACACAAAAAACAAAACAATGTAACATATAAATTCGAGGATATACACAAATGAAGATAGATAACAAAAATCCCGGCCCGGCGCATGCAGGTGATGCGATTGTCAAGGTGGACATAAAGAACGCTTTTAATTCTGTTGAGAGAGACGTGATGTTGTCGGAGACAAAGGAAAACGTTCCTTCATTATTTCACTTCCTTCGGCAATGTTACGTGTCCCCAAGTAGTCTTTATTTCCAAGGGCGGAGAATCGCGTCACAAGTAGGCGCACAGCAGGGTGACCCTTTGGGCCCTCTCATTTTTAGCCTGGCCATTAACAAGATCAATCGGTCTTTGGAGTCACCCCTCAATCTGTGGTACCTAGATGATGGAACTATTGGTGGTCCTCGTGATGTAGTTGCGAGGGATATTGGCATATTAATACCCAAACTAAGAGAAATTGGTCTTTTAGTAAACAGCGCCAAATGCAAGCTTTTTCCTTGCAGTGCTTCAGCTATGACCCACATCGAAAAGCTGACTGACCTAATCCCTGACCTAAAAATTCTGGACCGTCGTAGTTTTAACCTGTTGGGTTCTCCAATTTTTCAGGAGGCCGGAGTGCCGGATGCGCTGGCCGGTGGAAGAGCCCTGTTGTTGCGAGGGGTGATTGATCTGGTCACTAACATTTTAAATTTAAAAGGTGACACGATCAGTCTCCCCTTTGTGGATGGAGCCTTGATTGCCTGGGATCGTATGTGTCCGGCGTCTCCACGTCCCAATAATCCATCTGTGCAGCGACAATGGGACCACCCCGTGTGCAGGTGCATCTTCGCAGACCTCACAGGAGCGGCTTGTGGTGCGGATGTCGCGCGTCTAAAGGCTGCGTCATGCCCGGAGTCCGGTACGTGGCTTAATGCTCTCCCCTCACCTCATTTGGGCACCGCCCTGGATGACGGTTCTTTGAGGATCGCTGTGGCACTTAGACTGGGGTGCACTGTTTGTGAGCCACATATGTGCAGATGCGGTGCGGCGGTAGATGCCACAGCTTACCATGGGCTGAGTTGCAGCAGGTGTGTAGAACCCTCACTAATTGTTTTAACAATCAACTTACGGTTGTCCTGCGGCGGCGAGTCCTGTTTCTGTCTCTGTCTCGTGTTGGACGTGAGACGCGCTGTCACCTCTCTCGCTTTCGCAGACAAGTCCCTCTCACTCCCGCTGCGACCTGCGACATTGCACCGAAACGGTTAGCCAACATTCTTGCTTCTAGACACATAATTATCAACCTTAATTTCTTAAAATAACTCTTCATTCTCTGAAAAATCTTTTGAATTAGATAATGCCGTTATCATACTCTTAATTTATCTTCAACACCCTATAATAACCTTTCATTCCTCTAAAATGACATTAAATCCCTAAAAATCACTTTCAAGGCCCCTAAAATATCCTTTTGTATCCCTACAATGGCCTTCATCAACAGCTCATTACGTCCCCATCGGGGGACTCGAGCCTACCCTGAATTAGGGCGATTAGGCCTTAGTCGACCACGCTGGCCCAGTGCGGGTTGGTCGACTTCACACACCACCTTCACCACCTTTGAATTTCTTCGCAGGAATGTACAGGTTTCATCACGATGTTTTCCTTCATTGTAAGAGCGTCGAATAAACGTACTATATGAATTCGAAAACGCATTGGTACGGTCTCCCGGACGGGAGGCAGCGGCCTTAGCCACTAGACCACCGACGACGCTCTCTCAAATGGCCTTAAATTTCTTAAAATATACACCAATTCCAATAATAACCTTAAAGATCGTAAATGAATTAATTGATCCTCTATAATTCTTCTACCCCAAAAATTATTAAAAGCCACTTTCGAACCTACCATGACCTTCAATCTCGCAAAATTACCTCCTTAACACCTAAAAGATTTGATAAAATTGCCTTTCCATACCCTAAAATGACATTTAATCTCCTTCGATACCCTACGAACTACGATTTTGAGCACCCCTTTCAAATCCTAAAATTACCTTTAAATGTCGCGCGCTTTGGTGTGCCCTTGGGGAATTTATCTCAGAAATTACTATTAAATTCTCTAAAAAATAATCTTTTAAACTCTTAAATAACCTTTTAACAGCACAAAATGAGTTGCCATACCACTTAAATGACCTTCAACCAAGAAAATAAACTTTTAACTCCCTAAAATGACCTTCTATCCTCTAAAATGACCTACATTCTCCTCTTATACCATAAAATTACCGTAAATATCCCTCTATCCCCCTAGTTGCCTCACCTATCCTCCTCTGCTGGTCCACGGAGCCAGCCCTGGGTCTGGGCGGCACGGCAGGTTTCTCCCGCGTGTCTTCGGCTTCAGAACTCGACTCTTCCTGCCCACCGGTGGATAGGCTCACTGTGTACGGTGGAGTTACGTGCTGGGTTAATTGGACACTAAATACTTCTAATTTCTAATTGAATAATCGGGTGGTTGACTAAAATGTTATTTTTCAATGAGGGTTAGAAACTGGAACTCTTCTATTTTTGAGTGTACACGATTGGACAGTAAACGTCAAATAGTCAACTAACATTATTGTTTAAGGTTAAACATCAGCTGCACTAGCGCCACCAATTGAAATAAATCGTTTGCTTATTGTCAGTGACTTCGATCGCAATTATTATGTGTTCAACGACCACTTTTGGCAGTTACGACTTACATAACTTATTGATTATATTTAGGACTATACAACAGTAACTAAAATATATTTATAACGCTTCTATTGTCGTTAAACACATAATCATTTGGATCGAAGTCACTGACAATAAGTAAATGATTTATTTCGATTGGTGGCGCTACTGCAGCTGATGTTTAAAATTAACATCTTATGGCTTCATTTGGTTCAAGTTTTTAACTTTATTGTAAGCACGATTAAGATACAAATGCCGTTTTGGGTAGATTGAATGTCACCATCTTATAGTACTCTGCTGGGAAAAAGCCTCGGACCAACCACCCACTGGATACCCACCACATGTCAGGGCGCTATTTCCCGCAACGCATAGGTGCATTTGCACATATAAATATCTCTGGGCGGCCAATACCTCGCGGCTCACTTCAGTTTCAACCAATTATGAGACCTGTCAATACGTTGCGTAAGCGAGATGAACCAATCACGACGAATTCCCCGCACCCCAACTTTTTCGTAATTAGTAAATTATACAGATAAGCGGTGTCCATTGGGAGGGTGGTCCGAGGAAAAAGCCTAAAAAATAGGCTTTAATTGACTGTATTATAAATGCATAAAACTAAAATTGTTTTGTTAACTTTTTGGTACCGAAAGGTTAAATTGCAAGCGTGTACGAACTAATTTTTAAGCATGCCAAGTCTTAAACTGTATTCATACTGATCTTACAAAAGCGCTTGTTCGTTGATTTGTCTTGCTATCATGTAGCGAAATAACGTGACTTTTTTCTTGAAGAGATAATTTAAAATCCCGTTTTTATTTTTTCAAGATGCCAGTATTCTTAAACGTTCAATCAATATGGAACTTGTAAAGAATAACTTATAAAAAACCAAGGGGATCAAGTGCTGAAAACCGAAGACAAGGCACGAATCTTCTTTGTACCCTTGTACCCTTCTTTGTATGGTTCCTCATACTTCAGAGATTATAAGGTAGTTATAGGAGTCCAACAGAACTTACTAGCACTATAAGCGTTGGCGAGCCCTCTTCTCCGGGAAGTGTTGGCTGCTTGCTTGTTCATCGAGGAGATGGTGGGTCGCATGAGGCCTGATGATATCCGTGAGGGGTTCTGTCGTGATGGCTGCCCGTCAGATTCGGAGTCACTCTGGGGAGTTAGAGAGAGTAAGGAGTCATACTTAAGACTATTGTAAGACAGTTCTTAGACTCTAAAGAATATAAATCTGTTAGCTAACGAGATTAAGGTTCTATTTGTCTCGCTCTCACCTGGTTGAGAACGCCCACGCTGGAGCTGCGCGTCATGTTGGATTTGGCGTTGTGTCGCGGCGCCGGACGCACGAAGCCCGAAGGAGATTTGTTCACGCCGCCATTTTGAGGAGACTGCTGTTTTTGAGGACCTATACAATGGCGTTACTTGATGATTTGTAGGAAGAGTTAAGAATGCTAAACCTCTCGGTAGCGTAGCCCAGTAAACTGTACAGTACTTCTATTTTCTTAAGAAGCTTCCCTACGCCAATGACCTCGAATACTAAACGCCACATCAATAAAAAATCACAATTCCGAGAAAACTGTTTCAAAGGTCCGGACGTTTACTATTTTTAGAACTGACAAATTTAATAAATTGTAGTTAGTTGTAGTAACCGATAGCGAAAGTGCTAAAAACGGCCATTATTTGCACTTTTCCTATCTGCAACTACTATATACTAAACGACCTTTGAAACAATCTTACCAACCAGATTGTTGGTATATTTAGTTTTCTCGGAGTCATGATTTTTATTGAAGTGGCGCTAGTGTGCAGCCAGGCAGACCCTTAATATAATGTCTCTCGGAAAACTTCGAGTTTCGTTTTTGGTAGGAACCGCCAAGGATAAACATCTTCCGATAATTGCAGAGAGACGTTAAGAAAATCAAGGCACTGTACAACTGTTGTTTTAAAACTCTTTAGAATTTACAAACTAACTTATCAGCTATGTAAGAAAATGCGTTGTGGAACATAAGTTATTCTGTTGAAGAGCTGAGCTTCCACCCTAGAGGTTTGCGTCTCATTGCTTTGTATAATAAGTACTTTAAGAAGGACGAAAACTGTTTATATAGGTAAACTAGGAACAAAGCCTTCTAGAGACATCAAGTGGAATTAATTCTAATAAAATAACTAAGTAGGTACAGTCGCCTGCAAAAGTGGAGACATATCACGTGTTTTTATACTTTGAAATAATTTATTTTCTAACAGTTATTTTTTCTTTGATTTTGTATTAACGTATGGAGTGTACGGGACTTTATTAATATAAATAATAATATGCAATAAAGGTCATAATAATGAAAAGATATTACAAAGTATAAAAACACGTGATATGTCTCCACTTTTGCAGGTGACTGTACTTATATACACAATTAAAATACCTACTAAAGAAGCATGCATTGCTAAAAACCCCCGCCGAAATTGTATAAATCACGAGATCTTCACATAGACATAACATTAAATTAAATACTTAGAACGTGAACGTTTGAAACGTGATAAGATAATTTTTATCTATAGGTAAATAACGCCAAATGCTTCGGGTAATACAACGCATGAGATCAATTTTTTAATTTTTGTAACAAAACTTTTCAAATGTTTCAAAATTGACTCGATTGGCTAATGAGTAATATATTAGTTTGTCAGTTCTACAGACAGAGTAATTATACTCAAGAGTATTCCCGTCATTTCATCAACAAGTTGTATAATATTTAAATGTTGAATTAATTTAGTAAAAGCATGCTGCGTGCAATTCTATACTCACATGTGTCGAATATGTGTTGATTAGTCAGCCGATCACCAGGTATTAATCTCAAAATAGCTTTGTTTCTTTCTCATTCACTCTGTACACAGGCGCGAGACAAGGCGAGCAACACCGCTTCCCCTTTCACCAAGGGTATGTAAAAAGTATATCCATCCAGGCTTTATAGTTGACTACGCAGGCCTAACCGACACCAACTGTCACCATCCGTCACCAACTAATCCTAACCGCCACCAACTTCTCCCAGACATCACCAATTCTTTCCAGGCATTGCTGAATTATCCTAACAAAACAAGAAGAAGAACACCAAATCCTAACATTTACCACCTTATCCTAAAATTCACTAAGTCATTCCAACATTCAGCAACTTTCAAATCAGAAATATTTACAAGTACAAGCTCTGCTTAGTTTAGGATCAGATGGCCGTGTCTGAAATGTCTCCATATATTTATTTATTTAATACTAGCGGTTCACCCGCGGCTACGCTTGTGCTGTGTGAGATTTTCCCGTGGGAATAAGACTTTTTCCCGTAAAAGTATCAATCCAGGTGTGTTAATCCAGGTTACAAACTATACCTAAATTTCAACCAAATCCATTGAGTACTTTAAGCGTGAAGGCGAAACAAACATCCAAACATATTCCAAATATATTTTCACATTTATAATATTCATATTATATATCTATCATTTTCTTATTTATTGTGTTCAATAAATGGTTAAATAAATAAATTATTGTGATTTATTTTTTCATCCCAACCGTCACCAAATTATCCTAACATTCACCAACTCATCCTAACTAACTTTCAGCAACTCATTCCGACAATACCGAATCATGCCACCAAGTGCCATTTTCCGTCACCAACTGCCAGCGATAGTCACCAAGTGCTATTATCCGTCACCAAGTGCCACCATCTACCACCAAACCCACTTTGAGACGTCCTGGACGCCGGCAGAAGTAACTCATCATAACAATCACCAACTTATCATAACTTTCACCAACTCTTTCCAATATTCACTAAATCATCCCAGTCTTCACAATCTTCTCCCAACATTCACCAACTGCCATTCCCCACCGACCACCACTAAGTGCCATCTTCCGCCACCAAGTGCCACCATCCACCACCAAACCCACCTTGAGCCGTCCTGGGCGCCGGCAGAGGTTTCGCAGCCAGGTCTGAGAGGGATATCGCTCGGCGCATCCCGGACTCTTCCTCCGCGTCCGAGGGAGAGAGATGGTTGCGATTGGCTGGAGACGCATGCAATGATTTAAGGTCTGGATTGAGGTATAGCTCTTTAAACGATGGCGTTTTTTCTATATTTTCATTTTTGTTGTGCTTTTGCGTCGGAAAGTTTGAAATTTTTTTCGAATTTGACGTTTAAAAATTCATTACTTGTTCTATAAGAGAACAAATTAGACACTCAGGACTTTGTTCCGTTCTTCGGTACAAGATCGTGAAGCGATGTCTAACTTGATAGATCATCCACCGTATCTCTTAAATTTTTTGTGTCACCAATCTCTTAGTTTGCGTTTTGGTATAAAAGAAAATTAATGATTCTGTCTTTTAAACTAAAGTGGTCATCTGAAGATTTAATATCGATTTTTATAACGGATCCTTAATCCTCTACTTAAAGAAATATTTATCTCTCAATCCAGAAAATTAATGCAAAGCAACAACACTATGAAAACATCATGCTTATATTTAAAAATCACACGAAAAACATGCAAAATGAAATCATAAATTATCATAAAAAGCATGTTTGTGATATATTGTGATCAGCCCGTGCTAAAATAGTATGGTTTTAATGAAACTATGCAAGGGATTAATAAATTTTGGCCTCACAAGGTATCACAAATTTTAAATATCGCCAATAACAAATTTTATTGAACTACAGCTAAACCAAAATCAAAATTTTGTAAAACTACATCAATATGTTACCGACATTACACTAATTTTGAAAAAACATATCATTGTTAACCTTGATCTATCATTAAATTCGTCTAATGGTACATGAAAGTTAACAGATACCGTAGAAATCTTGAAAAGCGCAAAAGAAAAAACGTCTATAATCGCCAATACATGCTTCCGAACCTGAGGAGAATTTCGAAGGTAGCATCGGCATTGGAAGAGGAACTCTTCGACTCAAAGATGCCCTAGGACACCCTAACAACGGCCTAGGCGAACGCTCCATACATAGCCTAGGCGTTGGAACCAGCACGACTTTTCTAAATGGAGTTTTCGGTCGACTAAAACCATAAAAAGTCATACGTTTTGGAGAATTTGTGCAACTCGAACTGGTTGTTGAAGATTCATAATTTTCGCTGTCCAAATGCACGTCTGTTTTCGGTATCACCATCTCATTATACACTCTTTGTTTTAAAGATTTGGGACGAGTGATTTCGCTTTTGACTGTGTTGTTTAGTTTCGTATCAGATTTTTTCGTTTCTTCTGTATTTGTTCGGGTTGAATCAATCTTATTGTCATTGTCTGATTTTGTTTCAGGTTCAGTGTTTTGATTGCCCGATTCATTATCAGTTTCTGTAGTTTCATAGTTGAAATTGCTATTGATTTCTCCGATTTGATCTGAATCTAGAATATCAGGAAGACTAAGATTTCTTTTTATCTCCTTGTTTTCTGAATTTTCGGTATCTGTATCAGCCTCTTCTAAAGTTAAAGACGCAAAATTAGGTACTGTGCTTTGCTTGGCTAGTTTCTCGAATTTTCTTGAGAGCACTTTGACTACTCCTTTGCCATCGTTGATGTTGGCTTTCAGAGGTCTCATGCGCCATTCTTTCAAAACCTTTTCTTGTAATATTTTCCGTTCCTCCATCTCTACAAGTTTGTTAATTATTTCTATTTTCCTCTCAAGATATTTGAATTTCTGTATCTCTTCCGTTGGAGCTATATTTTCTTTAGAATCACTTTGCCTACTGTGACAAGGTGCCTCGTCACATCTAGTTTTCAAATTGATTTGTTCTTTAGCATTCTTTGTATAGTTTTTATTACTCTGTTCCGCATAATAGTCCAAAGAATCTTTTGCGAAATCGTTCGTATCTTCCAATACATCTAAGGAATCCATACTAACTTGTTTCATCCTTTCCATTCTTTGCATGGCGTAAACTTCTAGACTATCCATTTGTATTTCAGACTTGTTTTCGTTTACATCTTTTTCTTTAACGAAAATATCGAACGTTTTCTCCGTGCTATCACAATCAACGTTGCAGTTGTTATCGCTCTGTTTCTTAGCTATATAGTTTTTATTTTGAAGTCCGTCAAGTTTGGCTTTATAATGAGATGATATAGAACTGAGACCTGATTTGTCCAGACCTGCTTTAAGTTTATTATTAAGTTTAACGGATGAAGTTCTTTTAGCTGGTTTGGGAGGTTTGTGAGGGACAAATTCCATCGTAACTTTTCCACAGTTCTTTTGGGTCGAACCTCTTTCGAGACTTTTAGTAGCATTATTTTTAGAATTAGCCTTATCTTTATTGAGTTGATTCTTATTTCCTTTACATTGTTGATTCTTTTTTATTTGCTCTTCGAACTTTTCTAAATTCTTTTGTACATGCGAATTTCGTTTTTCCACAAGATTTTTAATCGGGTTTGGTTTAGAAGCAGGTTCTAAAACAACTTCGAAACTACAACTTTTAGATTTAATCATTGCGTTTGATTCGCATCCTTCCATTCGACTTTTGTATTTGTTTTTATTAGGAAACTGCGGTTGAAGAGACTTGGTCGTGCTGGCCATGTATTGAGACCTATCTAGTCTGGGTATTTCATCCTTTTTATTGCAACCTTTAGTGTATGCTTGGACGTTGTTTCCATCGAAATAGTAAGCAATGGGTTTAGCTGGAGGTGGTTGTGTAGAATCATGTAGGCTCTTAGATCTGGTCACAGTTTTATATCCGGAAAATTCCGAGACTGGTACTTCAAAACCGTAGACTTTGTTTACGGGTTTTATACCTAACGGAGGCGGTACAACTTTTGAAACATCCTTCTGTGGACTCGTACCTATGTAACTATATTGTGTATAGTAATTCACAAAGCTTGGTGCAGTATTTGGACTAGATCCGTAACTTTTTGACGCGTTCTCAAATTCGTAGCAACTTTTGCTGTTTCTAGGTATATTGACGTTGTGATTCTTTTGTATCTTCTTAGTTTTCGTACCTTCAAACAGCATCTCTAGAGGAGCGCTTTTCGTATATTCAGAATCATCTGATAGAACACTTTCTAATGAATTACAATTAGTTCTTGATAGTTGATTGTCATTCTCTAAGTACATATCGTCTGATAATACAGATTCTTGACTACAACTGGACTTCATATATTTCTTTTGATTCAAGAAGAAACTGGCACTACTATGTCTGTGGTTATCCAAGTAATTAGCATCGGGTTCGTTAAGATTTTCAAAAGAACAATTCTGAGAATCCAAATTGTATCTGCTGTCATATTTCGCTTGTTGAAATGCAACTTCGTTACCGTATCTTAAAAATATTTCATTTGAAACACTAGAACAGTTTGAATTATCGCTTAGAACAGATTCATTTGATCTCGTAATGCATCTTTTGGTTAGTACGCTTTGGCATCTGTACATGTAGTTTGTATTCATTACGAAATTTTCGTCTTGGATATCATCTAAATTCGACGGCATATTTCTTGGCAGTGTTGAGCTTTTTTGATTACCAATATAAGTAGGTTTAACTGGCACGGTTGGTCTATCACAGATTTCGTAATCGGAGATCGCTCGGCGCGGCAAAGATTTTGCCTTGTTATGTTTTTTACAAACTTTCTTCGAATATAATTTGTTTTTGCAACTCGCATCTTGGCTTAAACTGCAATCTTCTAAAGAATCTGACGAGAAATTCCCGTCATTTTTCTCTACCTCTTTCGTAGGATGTAGATCTAAATCATCGTGACCGGACACGTCATATTCATCTAAATCACCGTATTTTTTTTTTATTTCTGCAATCATCTTCTCTGTATCAGTTTTTATTGTGTCTACAAGACTTTTACCATTATCTTTTATCGCTTTGTTATCTAGACCGACGAAGAAACTTAACGAATTCCTCTTTTTAGGATCTAATAAATTTGTATTTGCTTGCTGTTGATTCTGCTGAGCCTTATCGGACCATTTACATTCTTCAGACACAGGTGAAACGGGACAAGATTTATAATTTTTGAAAATACTTCTAGTACTCGGCTTCAGCAGTTTCTGAGGCTTATCATCTGTGACATTACTTAGATTCAACTGGAAATTCCTTGGCGGTATTTTTGGTGGATCGGCACCCTCTTTTTTTGGAAACAGTCGGTTAAAAACCTTGCTCTGAACCGGTTTCTTTCCAACATCTATTGTAAACGCTAACGGTTGTTTTTGCGGTATCTGTTCATGAAAAACTACCGGTTTATTATACGTCGCGAAATTCATAGGCTTCTTTTCTTTAACAGTGTTAGTTAGATTCGCATGTGGAGGCACATACGGTACTATATTCTCTATGTATTCGGGAATCTTATAGTTCAAATTAGCGGGAATATCGTACGGGTTTTTGTTTCTGTAATCCAGATTCATGTTGGTTTGGTAAGGGTTTAAGCTGTCGAAATAGTTAGAGTTTAGCGAGTCCAAGGCGTCTTCTTGGTACGTGGTCAATCCTGGGGTTAGCATGGATGGCAAATGGGATGATAAGGTTAGTATGTGTTATTGAGCACTCTAGCATTTAAATTGAAGAGGTAACCAATGTTCAATAATAATATTGTAGACTTAGATTAAATGAAAGGACTATAAGACTAACGGTAGGGTACGTTTTTTAAGACATGAAACTGCAAGTTTTTGGACAATCAGAACGATTCAGTCTGCTTTGTCGTAAATTCCTAACAAACTGACGACAGTTTTGCAAATAGTTTTTTGTGTCGCGGAATTCGAACCAAGAATTTCCAGTACGCTCAGTCAACCACAAGGCCACGGGAATCGCTGTATATTTGTTGTGAACACTGAGTACCTCTTCATAGAATGTTACCATGTATTTGAGCATTGATACAATCTATAACAGGAACTTTTAATCGTACAGTAAAAATATGACATCTTACGTGTCCTGCTTGACAAAAGTCTGTTATATTTATCTTTGATAAAATAACATAAAAAAGAAACAGGTATGTAAATAGGGAACATGCACAATTATTTTAAATTCATTAATCGAAATATTTCAAGTTCCAGATAAACACATAAAAAATAATTAACAAATATCTTGCTCAGGAACAAAGTTATAAGGCTTCAAAGTTGATGGTTAGACAGAGAGGTCCGACGAGACATGTGACGTCATATGTGTCGCGGGCCATACATCCGCCATAGAAAATTTTGTTTTCGTAAAGAGGGACAGATATATTTGTTTAATAATGTTGGATCTAAAGTCGGGCCACTTTATGAAGCGACTTTTGAAGGATGTTATTGTGACGTAAATTGTGATGTCCCGTAGTGTAATGGTTGACTTTGCCTAGTATCTAGTATTTCAGTCAGACCTTTCCATTTCTTATATTTTCTTACAAAGATGCCTATCTATTTGAAAATTATTATTTTCGTAATTAGTTAAGAAAAGAAATCACAGGAAAACACAACTAACTAGACTGGCTTATTCAATTGTGGAAGAAGCCGGTTCACTGTCACTGTCAATCATGTTTTGAATAAAAGACCCCGACGAACCTTACACAATCGCAACAATGAGATAACAGAATTGCAATTATTGAAAAACATGTACCTAATGTGGTAGATAAGGAACAAAAGTGGTAACGTCAATCACATTTTGAATAATAGATAATTGGTAAAATTTCCAACTACATATCCTTAAAGCACTTTCTCGCTTAGTAACTGTACCATAGTACTCGCAAGAACTGGTATTGGCTGTCTTACTACGCTATTTACTTAATAATAACTGAAAATTTTATTAAAAATTATCTATTGTTGTACTTTAAATCGATAAGATTTAAAGCATAAATTTATTTTCATGGCTATAGTATAACTAACTGGAAATCGTTTTAATTTGGTATTTTTACTATAATTCCACAGAAACCATTAAGTTAATAATAAAATGATCCTTGTTATAATAATATATAAAACTGAAAAAACTAAAAGCAAGTTATGTTTATCTATTATAATTATTACAGCTAGCTGTATACCTATACTCAAAAGTGCGGGGTCTCATTCCACAGTACGGAAACTTTGTTCTAAATTATTGATGACATCTAGTGACAACATTGGCACTACGTAGAGTCTAAGCAATCGTTGTCATTTGCAGCGCTATCTATCGTCTAATAGTTGTATTGTTTGTGTCATATCACAGCGACATCTATTATCTAATAGTTGTAATATATTTGTTTATATTGTATATATTGTTTTTGCATTAGAACATTTTTAATGTTTTTGGATAGTAGTAACACGAATTTGTGTAGAGTGTAGAGAGACACGTCTTTTTTACGCTGTTTATACTAAATGGCTGTATTTAGTGCCATCTAGTGATGAAAAGCAAAAGCGAAATACTTCAGAAAAATCGTCAACTTAACACTAGATTGCGTATCTGTGCAATTTTGTAGGTCAGTGCGCACGTAGCACCGTAATATAATACTACGTACAGATGCCTCATCTCATACAAAAAATCTGTACCCTCAAAACTCGGGCTATTCTTCGGGCTATTTTGTTTCCTCTATTAGCTCACTAGAATCTAGACTACAGATTTTTTGTATGGGATGAGGCATCTGTACGTAGTATTATATTATCTGTGTCAAAAGTAACTCTTGAGCGTACTCACGTTATAACTGCTATCAGGCTGGTACTGATAGTGACAACACTAGGAATTAAAAAAATATATATTACGGCCGACGTAACTTTTACGCGTCGGCCAAATATTTTTGTTATAGCTTTTTTAAATTGTTGCGCTCACATAGCAGCTGTAATTTATCATAGTAGTGTACAATTTAAAGTTCTTTGATTATATCTAAGAAGTATGCTTTAAAAGTGCAACGTTTCTTGTTTTTTGTTTGTACGCTGGTACAAGGTTATCGTTCATAAAGTGGCCCGACTTTAGTTTGTTTGTCGATCAATTTCGATTCTGTTTTGACTGTCAGTATTCTATTTTTGTATACCTACTTTCAGATGAACTATGAAAAAATCGAATATTGTTTTATGCATGTTCCCTATTCGTATTTTTTTATGAATGTTGTGTTGTGAACTTTTTATGAGTTAACTAAAGTAACAAGACCGAAGTACAAATGAATCATCAGAAACACACACCGGCACAATTAGCGGAACAGAAAAAAAAGGACAATTAAGTAATCTTTAAATATTTCTAAATCACAAAACGTTAATATTTTATATTCCTACTTTTTTTTCTGTTCCGCTAATTGTGCCGGTGTGTGTATAAGAACATTTTTCTAACCAATCAATGCTCAAAAACATTCAAAAAACATAGCGCACACAAATGATATCGCTCTTCAACCTTATCCACTCACCGAAAGGTCGAGTACTGCTCGGCACGGCCATGGACGCGGGCCTGCTCCTGCGCGCGTCCTTCTCCGGCGCGTACGAGAGGTCGGTGGTCGATTGGCTGGACTTCAAGTTGGACCTGAACGCCACCTGGTGGGGAAATATGGAAGGTTAAAATAGCCCAATCGTTGGTTGGCATTATGTCATTGTGACGTACAGAGGACAAAGGATATAGTCAGGCCAGGCCGCTAGAAACCGTTTGAATTTTCTCAAGAGATTTTTTATATTTTTATATGAAATTTTGTTTATGTATAGTTTACCGAACTGCACAATTAAGGGAAATTTCATGACAAAGCATAAATAATTACCAGAGAAAACTTAATCCGTTTCAAGCAGCCTGGCCTGACTAAATCCTTTGTCCTATGTACCAAATGACGCAAGCTGTAATGTGCCAAGTGGTTGCCTAGTACGGTGACGTCATCATTTCATAGAAAACAAGCAAGAACGAATTTCGGCGCTGCCACTATGCTCCGTGGTGTAGTTGGTAAGCACGTTGGCGGCGTATAGGTCGAAGGTCGTGGGTTCAAGTCCCGCCGGAAGGTTTACGTTTTTGGTTGTTTTCTATGAATCTAAAATATTTAATAGCCAATGAAAGTTTGTTTTTTTTTTTTATTATTATTTGAAAATGCATAAAGCAGATATTAAAAAACACAAAACTAGATCTTTCTCCCGTATTTCCGAAGGTACTGAGACAAAATTTAGAAAAAATTGGGACAATGGAGAATCTTTATAAAATAAAACAATTTAAAAAAGAAAAAAACATACAAATGGGGGACTTAACCTGAGAGCTCTTTACAAAATAAAAACAATAGTTCTAATTAAGAGGATAGATGGCGCCAGGTGTACTTCGATTCTTTTTTTTTATCCTTTTATCCTGGGTGACTCGCCGGATTTCTTCGCATCCAGGAATCGTCAACACCATTTATCGAAGTTTTATGAACCATTTTTTTTTATTCGCTGTCGGAGAATCCCCCATTGACTTTAGTATCAACTCACGCTCTCCAACTGCCTCCTCGTCTCCAGTATCCTCCTGTTCAGTTCCTCTCTGCGTCGCGCGGCGTCGGGGTCGACGACCTTGCCGGCGGTGCGCGGCGCGGGCGCGGGCGCGCGCGGGCGGGACAGGTGTTGGGACGAGAGGGAGGTGTGGCCTGCTGGGGATATAGGCGTTTTAGAATACCATTAGTGTTATGGAAACAACAAAGATTAAAAACCCATTGTATTGATTTTTCTTTTTCTAATTCTTCATATATAGAGCTTGGCCTCGATTCGGGATGTCACGCTCTAATCCTTAATTTAAGTTAGTCCGTCCTTTTTACCTTTTAAAGATTGAAAAGTGACAGGAGATGGCCATTCTAATATTAGAGCTGTCAAACATCAAATTTGAACCTTATGGCCGTGTCGATTGCACAATTTTAGAGAGCACTTAAAACATGCGACTTAAAAATATCTTAAACTGACTCGTTCATCACCTATCTTTTATTGGTAATAAAAACAAAAAGGATAGCTGGATTTTAAAATTAGAATTAGAGCATGACATCCCGAATACAGTCACCATATTTTATGAATTATTATAAAAATATAGATTAGTAGCAGACGATTCGCGAAGAAAAAAACAGAATTGGTTGAAAAACGAATTTACAGTGATTTTTAAAAGTTTCAATATGTCTGTCTCTTTCAAAAACGATTTTTTGTATGGGGATTATATGACGTTACTAACAAATGACGTCACAAGTGGGTATGTGCCTCTCTGTCTAATCTTAAATTGCAAACCTTTATAACTCGGTCAATTTTAAAGATAGAGCAAAAATTCTTTTAGTGTTCGATAGCAGAAACTAAGAAGTTTGGATTTATAAAATAAAAATAAAGTATCCGATCCCCTATTAGCTCTCTCTCCTCCCCAAATTGTATATAGAATTAAGTTCAAGGTCAAACACCAAGATTCAAAGTCACATAAGACTTCTTTATTTGACCTTGAACTCTCTAGGAATTAATGCACATTAAAGGAATCTTGAATGTGCATTAATTCCTAGAGAGTTCAAGGTCAAATAAAGAAGGTCAAGGTCATACAAACTCGCCTCCAGTAAGCGTAGTGTCCATGTCGGCCCCACTTAGACTGTCAAACGCGGATTTGAGGTATTTCTCTCTCCTTCCCGCTGTGTCTATTGACTCGCAGGATCCGGAGAATGGGTTCCTCTCTGCATTGTCGCCTGATGGGGTGGATACCTGGGGAAATTCATAAAAAATATAATTCATAGCATTTGGTGTTCCATTGCAGGGCAATACCTACACTGACTTTTTTGACACCTATCTCAAATAAATTAAACGAAGATACTCCAATACCTATGTTTCTTAGTGACAGGTTGCTAGCCTAAACTGATTTCCTTTGTTGCCTAGACACCCAAGGGAATATATAATTTAATTTCCGAAATTTATAGAATTTGTTAAATCTTCGCACTATCAATATTTATATTGCAGAGGTCATTAATATACAGAACAAGAAGATATATGAAACTTAGTTTGACTGGAAAAGATTTGACTGACCCGGGACTATAATGACGAAATGTATATTGTAATCATAGAATAATTAATTTAATTGTCGTTTTATAATATTATGTGTAAATTTGTTAGTGGCGTCATCGACTTGGGGGCGCCCCTATAAGGATGACGTCCTTTGTATTATTAGTTAAATAAATAAATAAATAAAAATAAATAAAATAAATATAAGTGAGTAATGGCGCGAACCGCCTCGCGCTTCTGTTCTCCACCACCAGCAACAATTGTAGCCCCAATAAAGTATCGAAATAAACGATATTCTAGTTTTATCGTTCCACGTAGTCGGTCCGACCAAAGAGCCAGGAGTCGTCCGCCCTACTACAGACGGCTCATCAACACATTTCATACAATACTACGCGTCGGGGGCGGCACCGTTTGGGTCTGTTTCACAAAGTCACAAGTAACCAATTCGATGTACAGTCAGCTGACGAATTAGCTGAACCCCCCCCGCTCGAAACCGATGAAGTTTTCTTGGGTAATTGTTTTTGCTTTATCATGAAATTTCGTATAATTGTGCAGGTTAATAAACTGTACGAGTATATAAAATAAAATGTTATGTAAATATATAAATAATCACCTGAGAAATTCTCATCGGTATCGAGCGGGGGGGTCAGCTAGTTCGTCAGCTGACTGTACATTGCGTAGACAATGAGATAAGGCAAATTGGCAACGCAATAAATATCAAATTGTACTCCACGGCTTTTGACAGGACGCGTATGCGACTTTCGCCTACACGGCCGGCGCGGCTTGACACGCGGAATTATTATTACTTTCGTTTCCAGTAGCGCGCGAGCGGGGAACGACTCCTTGCTCTGTGGTTCCCCAATACCACAGTACTAACCTCGTCATCATCAGAGTCGTGTGGCGAGGATAGCGAAGTGGCGGACGGCGCGGTGGGCTCTAACCTCGGCGACTGCGCGCGCCATCGCTTGCTGCGGCGCACGGACTGACGCAACTCTTCCGCGTCCATTGCGTTTACCATGAATTCACTGGAGAGAGACAACGATTTAGCTGTCTGTCCGTTTTTTGACTTGATTGGTTCGAAAAACACATTTCTAAAATAGGTTTAAATTGTACCTAAAATATTAAGTTACTACACCTGGTATTTCATTACGTTTTCTTGGTTAATCATCATCAACAGCTCATATACGTCCCCACCGAGGGGCTCGAGCCTAACCTGAATAGGGCGATTAGGACTTAGTCGACCACGCTGGCCCAGTGCGGGTTGGTCGACTTCACACACAACCTTTGAATTTCTTCGCAGGAGTGTGTAGGTTTCATCACGATATTTTCCTCCATCGTAAGAGCGTACATATGAATTCGAAAACACATTGGTGCGAGGTGGGAATCGAACCCGCGTCTCCCGGACGGGAGGCAGCGGCCCTAGCCACTAGACCACCGACGCTATTCGTGGTTAATAGCTGTAACTTATTTTATAAATGTGTTTATCTTTAATTAAGTACCTAAACAGACAGAATATAGGAGAGAGAGTATGTAAGAGTATGTGTGCTTAATAAGCTTTTCTTCTGTATTTTATTGTTAAGTGAACACATTTTTCATTGGACACAAAAAAAAACACTACAGAAACTGCTTGTTTCTAACGAAATGCCTCAATTTTTACGTTTATTGCAATACGATCACATTAACATGCTCTCCGAAGCAACTCACCCGGGCGTGTCATCATCGTTGTTTCCGGGGTAGTAAGTCGGTCGGTTTCTGCTTTCCGATGAAGAAGTCCGTTCGCCGTCAGAAATATCTTCAATATCGCCATCGTGTTCCGTCGACTCTTGGTCCTGGAAGTAATAGTTAATAGCTATCGTTTGTTCGGAAATCATAATCATACTAATATTGTCGTGAGGTATTGACCGACCTCATTAATCCGAGTGTCAGTGTTATTGAGCCGTCAAACACCTCTGAAATGGTTAATGTAACTTTGTATTTTTTCAGATAAATTCTTTATTAATAAAAAAAAATTTAAAAATTACAGAAAAACCAAGGCTTTTAACATTTCATGAAATCTAAATTACATAATAAATATAAATAAAAACAATGTTTATAATAAATAAGCAAATAACTTTAACATTAAATAAATTAAATTAAAATGGAAGTGTACAGTTTATTAGTCGATCCAAAAATAGTATTTAAAATGTAAATATATAATTAATCACTATAAGTATAATAATATCACACCTCATACTCTCACATCACCTACATACACACTCACAATAATGCACGCATAATAATATCACACCTCATACTCTCACATCACCTACGTACACACTCACAATAATGCACGCATAATAATATCACACCTCATACTTTCACATCACCTACATACACACTCACAATAATGCACGCATAATAATATCATACCTCAAACTCTCACATCACCTACATACACACTCACAATAATGCACGCATAATAATATCACACCTCATACTCTCACATCACCTACATACACACTCACAATAATGCACGCATAATAATATCTCACCTCATACTCTCACATCACCTACATACACACTCACAATAATGCAGGCATAATAATATCACACCTCATACTCTCACATCACCTACATACACATTCACAATATTTCAGTCATAATAATATCACACCTCATACTCTCACATCACCTACATACACATTCACAATATTTCAGTCATAATAATATCACACCTCATACTCTCACATCACCTACATACACATTCACAATATTGCAGGTATAATAATATCACACCTCATACTCTCACATCACCTACATACACATTCACAATATTGCAGGCATAATAATATCACACCTCATACTCTCACATCACCTACATACACATTCACAATATTGCAGGCATAATAATATCACACCTCATACTCTCACATCACCTACATACACATTCACAATATTGCAGGCATAATAATATCACACCTCATACTCTCACATCACCTACATACACACTCACAATAATGCAGGCATAATAATATCACACCTCATTCTCTCACATCACCTACATACACACTCACAATAATGCAGGCATAATAATATCACACCTCATACTCTCACATCACCTACATACACACTCACAATAATGCACGCATAATAATATCACACCTCATACTCTCACATCACCTACATACACATTCACAATATTGCAGGCATAATAATATCACACCTCATACTCTCACATCACCTACATACACATTCACAATATTGCAGGCATAATCTTTCAATCTTGTGCCAGTCGTCATGGAATAGGTCGGTCGCCGGGTGCGCGAGTAGCCTACTACTCGCGCACCCAGCGACCGACCGCACGAGACGGTGCGCGACATTGCCGCGCGGGCCCGTCCCGTCCCGTAATGACTACTGTCCTCCGAAGCTTTGTTGTTCGGACAATCAGTTGATTCAATTTGCAATACTCGTACTTTAGCCTGGGGATTCTCAATAAGCGTTTTTTGTTTGACAGTGCTCCTACGGGGTTACAAACCCAGAACATCTGGATCCAGATCAAAAGCCGAATGTTCTAGCCACTAGGGGTGCGTTCGGATTCGATTAATGAGTGAGTGAAAATTCACTCGGAAAAAGAAAAGAGAGGAAAATATCAACAGTAAGAGATGAAATGTGGCTCTCGAACGCTGGCGAGTGATTGCGCGACAAGAGTTGTTTTCTAACGGTATAGAATAACGTCACTGTCATAATAATTAAAAGGAAACGTGCACATTTTTTTTAAATGCATTAATCGAAATATTTCAAGTTCCAGAAACATTTCTTATCCTGTGTATGTTTAATTGTGCAATAAAGTGTACTTATAAACACACAAAAAATAATTTTCCAAATATCTTGCACAGAAATAAAGTTATAAGGCTTCAAAGTTCATGGTTAGACAGAGAGGTCGGCGACACACGTGACGTCATATGTCACGCGGGCCACACATCCGCCATAGAAAATTTTGTTTTCGTAGGACAGATATATTTGTTTAATAATATTGTAACTAGTTTGTTTTTCGATCAATTTCAATTCTGTTTTGACTGTCAGATTTCTATTTTTGTATACTTTCAGATGAACTATGAAAAATCTAATATTTTTTTATGTATGTTCCCTATTGCCTGCCGTCGATCCAACCAAAAGTAGATATTTCATCATCCGTATCAATTTTTCTTAGCTACTGTTCAAACTTCAACATAGACCACATAAATATTTTTCTAATAAAAAAACAGTCCAACTTTCTCCGTAACCATTTGACATATTATGTCAGGTAATTTTTAACGACGCTTCAACAGGGAGAGACATCGCACGTGACAGGGCGAAAATTATTCGTTCGCGTCGTGCGTTCGAAAACAATGTTCGGCAAGCTCTCAGGTGACAGTTGGTTTACCCTCGGATTCACTCGGGTCACTTCTGAACGCTCTGGGGTAATTTTCGCATCACTCGCATCACTCGGTTTTTTACGTAATTTTAGTGCTGTTAGCTTCCCTACAATATTAAAATAAAATAAAAATAATATAAAATAAAATTTTACTCGATTCCGAACGCACCCTAGATCACTTTTCTTTATTAAACCAACCTGTCAGAAAATCAACAATTGCCAAGAAAAAGTAAAAATAAATAAAAATGATAGCAAACCTCGTATTTGAAACTGCCGAGCGACGAGTCGTC
Organism: Carpatolechia fugitivella; assembly: GCA_951230895.1. Lineage (NCBI taxonomy): Eukaryota > Metazoa > Arthropoda > Insecta > Lepidoptera > Gelechiidae > Carpatolechia > Carpatolechia fugitivella. Next base: position 526,363 of record OX579671.1, on the reverse strand, counting down.
GGTGTGGTGTCGAGTCCTGCTGTCGGCTACCCGCGTTTTAGAACCGTGCATCGTTACCTACGCGGAAATTAACATGAATAAACAAAATTATAAATAAAAACATATTAAAGCAACCAAAACCTGTATAATTTCATGCTCTTGTCCCGCTTTAATGAGACAAAATCATTCGTTTATCCCATTTATAATAAGGGCAATCACCAGCATCATCGTGTGGGTTGTGAGGTCGACAACCGACCTCACAAACTCTGCTGTCAATGTTGTAGAGCCGTCAAAGGCCACTGACTTGGCTCGTGTAACGACTAGATAGTAGCCGGGACCAACGGCTTAACGTGCCTTCCGAAGCACGGAATCATCGGACAATCACGTGATTATTTATACTGTCTACGAAATAGACCGTTGACAGTATTTATACTATCTACGAAATAGACCGTAGACAGTATTTATACTATCTACGAAATAGACCGTAGACAGTATTTATACTATCTCTACGAAATAGACCGTAGACAGTATTTATACTATCTACGAAATAGACCGTAGACAGTATTTATACTATCTCTACGAAATAGACCGTAGACAGTATTTATACTATCTCTACGAAATAGACCGTAGACAGTATTTATACTATCTCTACGAAATAGACCGTAGACAGTATTTATACTATCTCTACGAAATAGACCGTAGACAGTATTTATAGTATCTCTACGAAATAGACCGTAGACAGTATTTATACTATCTCTACGAAATAGACCGTAGACAGTATTTATACTATCTACGAAATAGACCGTAGACAGTATTTATACTATCTCTACGAAATAGACCGTAGACAGTATTTATACTATCTACGAAATAGACCGTAGACAGTATTTATACTATCTCTACGAAATAGACCGTAGACAGTATTTATACTATCTCTACGAAATAGACCGTAGACAGTATTTATACTATCTCTACGAAATAGACCGTAGACAGTATTTATACTATCTCTACGAAATAGACCGTAGACAGTATTTATACTATCTCTACGAAATAGACCGTAGACAGTATTTATACTATCTCTACGAAATAGACCGTAGACAGTATTTATACTATCTCTACGAAATAGACCGTAGACAGTATTTATACTATCTCTACGAAATAGACCGTAGACAGTATTTATAGTATCTCTACGAAATAGACCGTAGACAGTATTTATACTATCTCTACGAAATAGACCGTAGACAGTATTTATACTATCTACGAAATAGACCGTAGACAGTATTTATACTATCTCTACGAAATAGACCGTAGACAGTATTTATACTATCTCTACGAAATAGACCGTAGACAGTATTTATACTATCTCTACGAAATAGACCGTAGACAGTATTTATACTATCTACGAAATAGACCGTAGACAGTAATTTCACTTAAAAATAACAACAAAAATATAAAACAAATAAAATTAGTAGTTTACTTTTTTACATGCTATTAGTCCGACATTCCTGTGTTAGTTGGTTGATGTTCTTATGACGTTAGCCTACGTGCAAAAGCCGGCTGAGGTTGCCTGGAAGAAATAGCTACCTAAGGAATACGACCGCCTATATGGTACACTTTTCTTTTAGTCTGTATTAATTATTATTTTTTTAACCTATGCAAACTATTGCAAAAATGTAAGTGGCTAAGTGGCCATGATCTACCTGTACGAAACAAGGATCTTAAATAAAATCTTACTTCCGACATGATTTGGCGAGTACCTGCGAGTGGCGAGCTAAAGCAAAGAAAATTATTCAAAAAAATTATACAAAAAAATGTTCAAATTATACAAGATGCAAATGAATGACCATACAAAAGCAGACGAAAATGCGACAAAGGACTGGCAACTAACATACATGAAACAAAACAAACACGGGCATACGACCGACATTGACAAAAATGACAAACAAAAAAAAGGAATAAATAAAAAAATAAAAAACCTTTTCGACTCTGGGCGATATGGTCAATATGTCGTAAGTTTTTTTCATAGTCGCATCGAAGTGTCGAAACAACGCTTCTACCCTCGGCAGCTGACTTAAGTTCAGCGACTTTGGTCTCTATACACATAGGAATAAGGGCCGAAACCAAATGAATAACATGTTAAAAAAAATATCTCGAGTAGGTTAGAACTTGTTTTTTTTTACAGATCAAATTAAAGTTTACTTATCAATTTCGACAAACGTGGCGAGACAATTAAAGCCGTGCCCAGTCCTTTAGGGACAAAAGCGTGAATTAAATATGTACTGAACAAGTTCTAATCTACTCCAGATTCGGAAAAACGTCATTAAAGATATATTTATGTATATAATAATAATGTAAGTAGGCATATTAATTAACACATTTCAAACAGTGATTATGTTAATTTTTTACAAAAGAATACCGCCACACTTTTGAAAACAGAAGGCACAAAGAGATTAATGATATTAATTTAAGTGAAAACCTCCACCAAAAATATAGAAATAAACCCAAAACCAAAAGAATTAAACAAAAGTTGAAAAAGAGAATATACGGGGCACAAATTAGTGTTTATATGGCAGTACACAGTGACGTGTTTCAGAATATTCAACAAATATATATACAATATTGTACATTAGTTTGTATTTTGTATACACCAGCATGTTAGAATCCATCATCCATTATTATGGTATGCTGTAGGCTGGGAAGCGGTAGTTGCGAATTTTTCCAATTAATAGCTTTTTCCACGATAAAAATACAATAAAATCGCAAGTGTATACTACCACAATATAAATATACACACCAGTAACATATAAAATCAGTATATACATTCTAAGAAAATCCTGACTGCAAATTGTACTTGATTTTGATAATTTTATTCATATTAAAGCTTACTGTACAGTACAATAATATACATTACTATACAATAACGTAATACAATCATACAATAAAGCAAACATTGGTATACACTGTTGTATGTCAAAACGCAGTCATACAACGGTATACGGTAATATACACGAGTATACACCAGTATACACACCTGCTTGGAGCTCTGCTCTCTCCGCTTCTCTATGTACCGAGTGTCGGTGCCGCTGTCCAAGGAACTGTCTTTGGATCCGTCTGAATCGACGCGTTTTTCTGTTGATTATAATAAAAACATGAAATAAGTAAATATGGCTCGTCTGATGTTCGACAGAAAGTAACTAAAGCTTCAACAATTTAAAAACACGATTATTACGATATTTTCTTTACCTAATACACGCCTGCCAAGCAATGCTAAGGTTGTGGAATCGACTACCTACTACACTATAGCAAACCAGATTTTTTTCGTTTAAAACCAACTTGTTTTTTTTTCATAATACAGACAATTTAGACATTTTTTTATTTATATTATATTAGTCCGTGAGCCCGCTCCAAAATTGCCTACGTCATATGATATCACGATAAAATGCACGGCACACGGTCGGAAAAGTTGTGCTGAGCAAGAATCTGAAGATTATGGTACCTAAAATTGGCCGGAAGTTTGAGAAAATCCTTCATTTCCGGTAAAAATGTTAAGGGTATATTTACGTCATGTGACATCAATACAACACACGTGGCATTATTTAACGCATTCAACAATGCAGAAACAAAAGTAACGTGCATTATTATTATCTTCATGGATATATTAATTGTTTATGACTTAACGTGCAATTCTTTTTACTTGATCTTCACCTTATTTAGTCAAGAAATACGTATATTTGGCGCGCACACGGGGTTTGTGCGCGTGCCACGAAGTAAGTATGTAGACTAGTTTCCACAGGTGGGTTTGGATATATAAGAAAACTTTGTAAGGTTCACAGTAACTTGAATGTTTATTTTGCACACACTAGAGTTCAGAACATTAGCGTTTAAATCTTTAAAATAATATTAAACTTAGAGAACGACATCCACTCGGAGGAGTGCTTTGTGAGAGAGAGAGATAGCAAGAATGTTGGAAAGGGACAACATCTAACTTTTTAATTATTGCATGGCAAAGATAATTTTTATGTTTCCAACAATATTACATAAAAGTCATGCTTTCTAGGAAGAATGAGGCTTAGTTAGAGATTTCTTTATTTTTGAATACATAAGGGTCGGGCCACACTTATCGATGGCGATCGACGGTTTGCCTATACAAAACGCGCGCAAAGTATGGAAATCCTTTCGTATCGGACGCGGCGAATGATGTGAAAGGATTTCCATACTTTGCGCGCGTTTTGTATAGGCAAACCGTCGATCGCCGTTGATCATTTATTTATTTATTTATGCACACGTGTACAAGCTTAAAAGTTGTAATTTAACATGGCAGATAAGTACATGACCCTGTCAGGGCGTTGCATAAGATAAGGCATGCGAGTGGAAGACAAATAGGTTTTACAGAAAATAGGTTTTGCCAATTACGATAATAATATAAATAATATTTTAACATGCATAATTTCAGTGATTACATTAAATCGATACTATCGCTTAAATCGATTATGGACATTCGGCAATACTTTTATTATAATCGATCGATACAATCGAAAATATCGTGTATAAACAATATAATCGAAATTATCGATACAATCAATAGCTGATCTATATTTTCGATTATTTACAAGGCCATAATCGATTGATTGATAATCGATTACTGACAACACTAGAAGTGAAAGAAGATTTTTTTTGTTTGTGTTTCCAAAGCTAGTACAGCCAAGAAAACTAAAACGTCAATCTGTGACTCTGTATTCAAAACTTCAAAAATAAGCAAAGCATGTGCTGTAAATGTCTCGAATAATGTCACTGAAAATCGTTTTCGCCGTCTAGTAACTATTTTAATAACCTTGTAAGAAAGAGAAGACAAGAGTAGCCTTAGCTAGATGTTAGAAAGAGATAGGTAGTGGCAGGTGCGTTTTGTACCCTGCGTTCCGAGATGCGCTGAAATCGATTAAAGCACCCGTAATCGCGTTCCGAATTTTTGTCAGCTCAGCTGTCAAACTCATACTTTTTTGCTTTTCTGATCGCTGACAGTGCTGAAAGTCTGATTCGGAATGCGCCCATAGACTTGCTGAGTGGACTACTTTTTCACATTCAAAAAAATTAATATCTCCTAAATGGGGGGCGCCTTAAATCCCACAACTGGACCTGTGGGCTCAGTTTTGAGTCTAGAATCTATATTTTTTTTCTATATAGTGGTTAGATTTTTCTGTAATAAAAGACCAAGCCCCATACCTTTTTGATCCTGTCCTTTCATTAAAATAATCATTTGCAATAATATAAAAAATAAAATATCAATTCAATAACTTATAAATAAATTAAATAAATAAATTAAGTGATAAGTGTGGCCCGCCCCTAAATAATTGTCAACAATAGACCAACGCTGGATTTTGATTTTAAAGGTTTATTTACAACTATACTACCCACCATTGAGTTCTTGACTAAGGCTTGATCACCCCGAATGGGGATAAGAACTGGAATTTAATGACATCGCCGTTGAGTGTTCCTAAATGTGAGCAAATCGTAAAATCCTGATCCTGATATTTGGCAGAAATTACTGCGCCACCTATGCCCTCCGTGGTGTAGTTGGTAAGCGCGTTGGCTGCGTACAGGCCGATGGTTGTTTTCTATGAATCGAAGGTTGTGAAGTGGACTAACCCGCACTCGGCTAGTGTGATCGCCCTACTCCACAGTAGGCCCCTCAGTGGGGACATATTCAGCTATTACTCGTAACAACATACCTGGTGCGGGGTGTATCCTGGTGGCCCACTTGCCCCTGGCGGGCGGGTCGGGCGCGGGGCTCTCGGGCGCCACCAACTCGTCGCCCAGACTCTTCTTGGCCCACGAAGGCAGGCGGCCTATGCGCAATCTGCGGGTAGATCGATCAAGCATTTCATTTGTCAACGATAAAGAAGCCCAATACTCTATTCCTTAGGTACTCATCTAAATGAGTACTCGACCACAAAAACCATAGCCGATCTCGGACCAACCACCCACTGGACACCCACCACATGTCAGGGCGCTATTTTCCGAAACGCATAGGTGCATTTGCACATATAAATATCTCTGGGCGGCCAATACCTCGCGGCTCACTTCAGTTTCGACCAATTATGAGACCTGTCAATACGTTGCGTAAGCGAGATGAACCAATCACGACGTGTTCCCCGCGCCCCCGCACCGCAACTTTTTCGTAATGAGTTTGTTAGTAATTTATACAGAATGCGGTGTCCAGTGGGTGGTTGGTCCGAGTAGCCAATAGTCGAGCGAGTAAAAAATAAGTTTCAGCTTTAAGCCTGGTAACTCCACAACCCTAATGCAAAGTAAAACTATGTAGAACAACGTGTGTCTGTTGTATGGCATAGAAAAAAATCGAATTAAGGCTTAATAAAAATCATGGCGCAGAGCAGAAAATATCGTGGCGCAGAGCCGAAAAATATCGTGGCTGAGAGCAGAAAATTTTTTGTTTCATGTGGTGGAGAGCAGACAATGCCAATGATCGATCAATAGCTATTCCCATGCTTGGGAAGTCCGAATATAAGGTTTTAAACATATTCGAAGATTTTTTCACTTCGTTTATACGTTCTTGTATTGAACTTTTTAACTCGAAAACTAAAAGAGATAGCGCAAAACTAAAAGCATACTTGGGGTGCTGAGACCGACTTACACGTACATTGTGAGTTTCATCAAAATCGAACAACATTTTTGAAAAATCCTTGTTGAAGTAACGCGTACCGTCGATGCGTATCGTCCGTATACATGGGGCGAAGGCAGCCGCCGACCAGCGATGGTCGGGGGCGACAAGTATTATTGATAAAATTAATAATACGTTAAAGTTAATGAACTGGTTATGGACTGATGGGTTCGGTCTAGGTTTGGAAATATGAATATAAATGTCACAGGCGCTGCTAAAAACTTCCCCTATTCGTTCTCTTACGCCGACTAGCATGAGACGGGCTGCATCCTGAGAGGCAAAGGGGCAACCCTTACCTTTATTGACTGATCCAAACTAACCAGTGTGGTCTCCACACCCTAGTAGAATAAATTGTGATGGGCGAGTGAATGAGGCTAAACAGCGGACACAGACGCCGGCTGACGCCAGTACCTCTAGAGTTACTTAAAAGGAAGACAAGCATACGTAGACCATCGGCCACAACGCACTATGGATCTGGAACCTCTCACGAATCCGCGTTGTCTCCAATGCCGCTGTCTTAATAAGAACCACCTCACGTGTCGCCCAAGCACGCAGAATGGGGAGAGGAATTGGCCAGGCCTACATCGCAATCTATTCTAAATAATCAACGAGGGCCATGACTGGGGAAAGGATTCGCGACCCTTCTCCCCGGACACGGGCACTCAAAACCATGTCTGACGCATGAAGACGTGGTATATCTGTCATTAGCCGACGTTGACACTGCATGCCTAGCGCTGAACCGCTGATTGGCCGAGACGCACACAGCACCTTGAATACATAGTCGCCGATGGGGACTTGTCCACATCCGTGCGCGTTGGTTTTTTTTTTTACCCAATGATATTTCCTACTTTTTTTAACTACCCTGTTGAACGAGCAAGGGAGGAATGATAGCTAGGAATTACATAGATGTTGTACAGAGACACTTTGTTTTATTCTGTAGTTAGAATTCCAAAAAAGAAGACGAACACACTGTAATCTTCTAAAAGAGGTTGTTGGGAAACTCACACAAAGTAGAACGATTCCGCTACTAGACGATCAATGGCCAATTCTAATTATTATAGAGATCAGACGTTCAGTTACAAGTGAGTGTAGAACTCTTAGTCCGTTCATGTCACGTGTCAATGTACTCGTAGTAAAAGGGGCCAAATTTCTCATAGTGTTTAGTCGCTATATTTTCCATCTCTAAGAATTATTAAAATTACGTAATATCTAAAAAAATAATTCGACAAAAAGTGCTCACGTGTAGTCCGGCACTATGGGCGAGGCAAACTTGTCCGGGAGCTCCCTCGGCGGCGACCCGAAGTGAGAGTCCGTCTCGCTGTCCACGCCGGACATGCCGTTGCTGGCCGGGACTTTCCTGGAGGCAACAATTACACTTCAATACACACACACACACACACACACACACACACGATACACTTAATAAATTTATACTATGTGGTTTAGAGCGAGCATATACCTTATGTACAAACTCTGTGATCATCTCTCATGTACGAGGAGGGATCAAAAAGTAGTGAGAACGACATACTCCTTGGTAAGAAAAAAAAAATACTGGCAGGCATAGCTCAGATTTATAATATTAATAAAGAAAAAAAATCTTCGATTCTCTTTTGTTTTTTCTGAATTTGTTTGCTTCGTGTCGGTACGTGTTCTCGAAAATGGAGAACGAAACGCGAGCCGTTATTAAATACCTCTGTTTAAAAAAGTTAACGACTCAAGAGATTCATTGCGATTTGGAGGCAACATTAGGAGAGCCTGCTCCGCCGTATTCTACTGTCGCAAGGTGGGCTTCTCAATTTCGAGTAGGGAGAACGAGCACGGAAGATGAACATAGTTGCGGCCGTCCATCGACGTCAGTCACCTAAGAAAATGTTGCGAAAGTCGAGAAAATTGAATTGAGCGATCGAAGAGTTACCATTCGATACTTAATTCAAGAAACGGGCATTTCATATGGAAGTATTCAATCCATATTGAAACAATCTTTGAATATGAGAAAAGTTTCCGCAAGATGGGTGCCGAGAATGTTAACCGACAGTCAGAAACAAAATCGACTTGACATTTCGAATATATTGTTGGACAAGTTTCAAGAAGATTCTGAACACTTTTTGTCTCGTTTCGTAACAATGGACAAAACATGGGTCCATCATTTTGATCCTGAGACAAAACAGCAATCTTCGCAATGGAAACGGCCATCATCACCGACCCCGAAGAGGTTTCGTGCCGTGGCATCGGCTGGCAAGGTTATGGCCTCAATATTTTGGGACTCAGAAGGGATATTGTTGATTGATTACCTGGAGTGTGGAACCACTATTACAGGCCAATATTATGCAGCTTTAATTCCCAAGTTGAGGAATGCCATCAAAGAGAAAAGGAGAGGGAAACTTCGAAGGGGCGTGCTGTTTCATCACGACAACGCTCCCGCGCACAGATCGGCAGTTGCGATGGCTGCCATTCAGCAAGCTGGCTTCGAATTGGTTGACCACCCCCCTTATTCAACAGATCTGGCGCCTAGCGATTTTGATCTGTTCCCCAAACTGAAAGAATACTTAAGGGGAAACAGGTACGAAGACGATAACGAGGTGATGGATGCCGTGGAGAGCTTTTTGCAGGACCAAGACAAAACTTTTTTTTAAGGGGATTGAAGCCTTGGAAAAGCGCTGGACTCGGTGTGTAGAGAGACTCGGAGACTATGTAGAAAAATAAATTATTAAGTTATCAATAGTCATTATATTCTATTTCATTCTCACTACTTTTTGATCCCTTCTCGTATTATATAAAAAAAATATTGTTATACCGGTATCTAGAGTGGGAGAGCCTGGTGATCTGTCATACAGGGAAACCTAGTACAGACACCAGCTCTCGCCACAAAGGATCTGTAACTACTTATACTTAATATAAGATCATGTAATGTTTGCCTTTGTGATGAGAGAAATAAAGATTTTTATGATCATTATTATATATATATATATATATATTATTATTATGGGGAAACTTCTTCAGTTCACCTTTAAGGGGAATTTTGACGACGACATCGGCCAATGACAAGATGTCGCCGTATTTATATATTATTAATATACGATTATTATTATTATTATTATATATATATATATATTATTATATTTGTATACTTTCAGATGAACTATAAAAAAACTAATATTTTTTTTACGCATATTCCCTATTATTATGTACCAGCCGTCCGCCTGCTCGCGTTGTGTAAGATTTTCCCGTGGGAATAAGACCTTTTACCGTAAAAAGTATCCTATGTGTTTATCCAGGTTACAAACTATATCCATTCCAAATTTCATCCTTTGTTCAGAAGCGCGAAAGCACTAAATATACACTTATACACTTACTGAATTAGTGTGAGTGTGATGAGATGGCAAATATATCGTCATCATTGCCATAACGTGTCAGAACTTTAGCGTAAAGCCGCGTTTCCATTATGCAAGTAGCTTGCATGCAAGGTGCAAGTTGCATGCAGCTTGAGTGATGGAAACGTAAACATGCATGCAAGCTACAAGTTGCATGTGGGTAGTTTGCATGCATGTTTACGGTTCCATTACTCAAGCTGAATGCAACTACTTACAGGAAGAATGATCCAACTCACCTGTTCTGCCTACTCGTCTGTCGAGCTAGCCGGGCTCGCACGGTCGCCACCATGTCTACATAGTTTAATAGCTCACCCTTTCCGGGCTCTGATGATACACCTTGACGAACCATTTCTGGACCGTTCCTGACAAACTTGGGCCAATTTTAGATGTCAACTTAAGTCAGTCAATATTGGTCAATGATCCAACTCACCTCCCCTGCCTGATAGCTTGTTGTGCCAGCCTGGCTCGCATGGTCACCACCATGTCGTGAGGAACCCTCCACACGAAGATGCAGCCGTCGCCTGATGCCGAGACTAGGTGTTGGCAGTCTGGGGTGAACCTGGGAACGACAGAATACAGTTTATTTTATATTACATCTACGCAACAAAAAAAATTAAAAAAAAAAAATCTAAATATTTTTTTTTTTTCAATCAAACAATTCAGGCCAATTCTTATACAACATGTTAACGTAAACGCTCAGTCCTCGCATCTTTTGCGTTCCCTTTTTTGAATAATATATTCTCAATGGGGGATTTTCTGACAGCTCCTTGAAAAAATAAAAATAATAGTTCTAATTAAGACGATAGATGGCGCCAGGTGTACTTCGTGGATTCTTTTATTTTTAATCCTTTTATAGCCCTAGGTGACTCGCCGGATTTCTTCGGATCCACGAATCGTCAACGCCATCGAAGTTTTATAAACATTTTTTTTTAAATTAGTTGTCGGAAAATCCCCCATTACAAAATTTATGCTGATTAAATATTGAAAAAGCCTGCTACTCAAGCAATCTACTCCCATGGACAGACCGAAAAAACCTCTTTCTGTCCTTTAAGTAGACAGATAATAACTAATAGTAACTAAATATTTTAGATTCATAAAAAACTACCAAAAACGTAAACCTTCCGGCGGGACTTGAACCCACAACCTTCGGCCTGTACGCAGCCAACACGTGCTTACCAACTACACCACCGAGGACATAGTGGCATCGCCGAAATCCTATAGTAACCTTATTTAGATTTATACAATTTCTGTTTTATAATTATTTTAAACTTGTCTAAAAGTAAATTTTTAATATCAGTAGGGACCTTATTGTAATAGCGTATACAATTGCCTTTAAAATAATTTCTAATTCTTCTTTTCGCTCATGATGTTTTGTTCGGCTTCTTCAAATGTCTTTGTCTGCGAAGCTAATGCAAGATCGTCTGCGTAAATAAAACGAGAAGTGTTAGGGCTTGCAGGTTGATCATTAGTATAAATATATAAATATAAATATAAATATGTGGGGACATCTTCACAAATATTGAATAAGATAGGTGATAGAACACTACCTTGCGGCAGGCCATTTTTCTGTGTACGCCATCTACTTTTTTCAGAGAGATGGTGAACCTGATACCGTCGATTGTGAAGAAGCTCACTTAAGACTCCGGCAAACTTCTGGTCTCCGGTAAGTTCCCCACTTTCCAGAGAAGCCGTTTGAGGTTGACTGTGTCGTAGGCTGCTGACAAATCTACAAACACGATACTTGTGACCTTGTGTTTTTCAAACCCATCCTCGATAAATTGAGTGAGCTTTAGGGTTTGGTTGGTACATAACTTTCCAGGTCTGAACCCCGCTTGCTCAGGGATGAGTTTCGGATCCACAACACGCGATAATTGGTTTAGCAGCAGCCTTTCGAACAATTTGTAAGTGTGGCAAAGAAGGGAAATCGGCTGATAGTACTTGGGTTCGTCCATGGGCTTTCCAGGTTTAGGGATGGCGATTACTAACGACTTTCTCCACAGCTTTGGAATTTGTGCAGATTCAAGACAGTTGTTAAAAAGTTGAAAAAGCCACGAGACAGCGATTGGGCCAAAGTGTTTAATCTGCTCAACTGACAGGTTGTCGATGCCCATAGCCTTTCCAAGTTTTAGCCTTTTAACCTCAGTCACAATTTCACTAAGCGTAAAAGACTCGCAGATGGATTTATTTGCAGGTGGAACTTCACATTTAGGCACCTTGTTCAGCCGGCGAGGAGGTCTACCTTTTAGTAAAAGTTGGTGGGCGACTTGATTTGCAGTCCTGGTCCTGGTAGTGTGGGAGAAGGCGATTCATCGGTAAGTTTACGTATTTTGGACCACGCTTTCTTACTATTATGGGTCATATTCACGCCAGTGACAGTTTCTATCCACTTTTTACGTCTGTTACCGCTTATCTCCGTAAGGAGTTGCTCACCTGCGCTTATAGTATTTTCGGAAAATGGATCTTCTTTGTAAAGCGATTCATATTCTGCCAGGAGTTTAGCTGACTCCGAAGATAATCCCGGAATGTATTGGGTGCGGCAACCACGTGGAATACACTGACGCGATACAGTAGATACAACCTCTATAAATTTGTCATAGTTGTTAGGAGTGGGCATGATATTGGTCAATGTGGTGTCAACTCTTTCTAAGAAGAAAATCAAAGTCAAAGTCAAATTAATTTATTTCCATAGGATGTTATTACATCACTTAGATCTTAGAAGAGATTCCAATTTGCTTTCCTATAGTTGAAACGCCGTCTAAAAGGTACTTTTATCGGACGAACAGCAGCTGTAATTTGACACATTATAGGCCTGTGTTGTGTCCTTGGTATAAAGTCAAAGTCAATATAGGTCGGCATACTGACTTTATGCATTGACCGGTTACACAAGAACTGGCAAAAATAAGATCGGGGTTGTATCCACGTCTCCGTCGGCCACTATTAAAAGAAGCTGGTAGTTTTGAGTTATGAACCAGCATAAGATCATCAGCTTCTGCCCATTCTTCAACTGCGTGACCATCTGTATTCGTCTCCTGATAACCCCAGTTAGTACTTGGCTGTTGAAATCGCCTAAAATAATTTGAACTGATGGTTAACGATGTTAGTTGGTTTATGGAAGCGAAACGGCGTTCCTGGTGGTTTATATACAGGTGTCACTGTGCAGTTACCGAGGTCGACGGTTATAATTTCGACAGAACCTTCCACTGAGCAGCAACTGATATACGTTTAAGCCGAGAGCAGCAAACACTGCGTTACCGTGCTTTGGATGTGGGATCTCGGCTAGAAGTGTCATTCTGGGTATATGAGGCCTGCTCTGAGCGATGCCACGATGTGTTTCCTGGACGCAAAGTACGTCACAGTGTGACTCTCCGAGAGTATCTCCGATTTGATTTCGGAGAAGCCTTCGATGTTTATGGATATCAAACAAATCAAGTAATATATTGATTACAGATAGGTAGCATCTTTATTTTAAAATTTTATAATTATCAGGCTTAAAATTCTTCAAAATTTTTATAATTTCATCTTGTAACCTCCATTGTTTTTTACCCAATTTCTTGTATCAACAATTAGTGAAAACTTAATTGGCTAATGTAATGTTTCAAATGTTATTGTCTTATGTGTCATGTAAGCTGTATGTTTTCCGTAAATAAATAAATAAATAAATATTACGGTCAGGGCAGGATCGGACAGCGTCCGATTGGTTGGCCTTTGATTTGAGTTGGTGTTTACCATTCGCCAACCACGCGGAGGTGGTTGCCCAGGGTGTAGTCGGCTGACATAAGCAACCAACTTGTCTTTATTTCTCTGTTCTTTTTACATACACAAGTAACACGAGATTGTCATAGATATATTGAGACACAAATGTCAGATCTGTCGCATCACTGGTCATAACCCTCTTACTTGAGTCCAGTGACGATCTCGGAATGCCCGTACATGGTCGCCATACACTCCCCCGAGTAGTAATCGTACACGCTCAGGATCTTATCCGTGCTGGAAGTCGCGAGGTATATGCCCGAGTTGTCTAGCGCCACCTGGGGACCAAATACAAAACATTTATTAGTCTGTGGTGGTTAAAATTTATGCATATTGAATGATGAAAATTACCCCTTAATGTGGAGTAGTGTACGTCGGAACCTCGACAGTCACAGTTTCCATCTGTCGGGGTTCCGTCTGTCGGGGTTAAGTCTTTCGAAGTGGTGACTTTCGAGATTCCGTCGTACACTCCTTAATGTGAACTTAATGCTTGAAACTGTGATAATAACTGTGTGTATGTTTAAAATGGGTCTCCAAATTACTCTTAAATGATCCAATCGGTTATATATAGCAAAGAGCTTCTGAATTGTATAATATTGGGAACAAACTCAACTCACATTGCTTTATCATGATCTAAACTGGTCTATGATGGTCCAAATAGATTAAGCTGGCCCAAATTGTTTCTGTGTGGTTAAAATTAAACCATAATTTATTATGTATATATTTATTTTGCTTCATAATAATGGTCCAAATTACCACAAAAAGATCCAAGCTGATTTATGACATGATTACATCAATCATCATCAACCAGCCTATTGCAGTCCCCTGCTGGACGCGTGCCTCCCCTCGGGCACGCCAAAGCGCGCGATCACCCGCTCTCCTCACCCAGCCACCACCAGCGACCCTCCTCAGGTCCTCAGTCCCCCTGGCAGGGGGCGTCCCACGCTACGTGTCCCGAGACGCGGTCTCCATTCGAGAGCCCGTCTGCTCCAACGCTCGTCGGTTCTGCGACAGACGTGGCCAGTCCACTGCCACTTCAGCTTGCTACACTTCTGGACAATATCCACCACCTTGGTCCTCTGCCGGATGATTTCGTTCCGGATTTTATCCCGTAGCGAAATACCAAGCATAGATTACTTTAGCTACGATAGCTGAGTGACATGTAGCCGATGGGCCAGCTTCACCTTAGACGTAGCCTTTACATTAGTTTGCAACGTTCCAAATGCCCCGCAATGGCCCACGTACCTTGATGAGCGTCCCGTCCTCCGCCGGCGTGCCGCGGAACGTCTTGGTGTGCCGCGCGTGCGCCGCGCTGTACACGCGCACGTTCCGGTCCTGGCACGCGGCCAGCACGTGGCGCCCGCCCGCGTCCACCTCCATGTCGTACAGCGTGCTGCGGCCCGACACGTGCTGCCCGCGGGCGAAGATTAGGTTTCCGTCTGAGTTCTATAACAAACAAATATTCAATCAAACTTTTGTCATTGACCCCGATTCGGGAAGTCATGCTCTTATTTTAATTTAAATCTAATTTAATCGTCTTCAAAAAGCGAGTTAAAAAGCATTATCTTTCACTGTCGAAGTGATCCTTGTTATATTTTGTATTTATTTATATTATGTGTGTATGTTTACTAGTTAATATTTATGTGTATATGTCACCGTAAAATTGTGAACGCCGCGCGCCGTTACTTTATAATCTTACTCGCGATATTATAAACTTACGGAAAATTGTTAACTGAAACCAATCATTTACAATTTTACGTATTATTTCCCGTTACTTTATAATCTTACGATGTCAAACCGTTAAATTAAAAAAATATTATATATATATATATATATTCACAATTTAATATATATATATAACCGTTAAATATATATATATATATATAATATTTTTTTATATATATATATATATTATGTTGTGTACAAGTATATGTGTATTGTTGGGTGTAAGTATATTTTATTATATAGTTAGTATGTATTGTAGTAAAAAAAAAGACTACAACTTATTACGGAATAGAATAGAAAAGCATTTATTCCTTGAAAATAATAATTACAATACAACACAAACAGAATTCAGTGGTAGTTATACATAACCTATGTTAAAACATAAAAACTTATAGATGTGAATGCTGTATTGCATCAAGGAAAGGGTTCCGACTCAGCAATTGTGCTGCAGACAAGTCTACAGCGCTGATATTCTGCCGGCACCAGACAGTTAAATCACATCAAAGATTACCAACTAAAAAATAATAATAAAAAATAGTGAAAGTACATAAAATATACGCATATTAAGTATCATAAAAATATACATATTATACCATACTACATATATATAAATAGATATACAATGAAGACATATACTAATTATATAATGTAAATAAATATATAGGTAGACATATATTATATCAGGTGCATATTAAAGAAAAGAAAGCCAGCCAGCCGAAAATAGAACATAATAAAAAACGTTTGTAAATAATGCAAGCAGCAATGCTGCAGTATATAATATAACGGTAGTTGTTGTCCTGCATCTCGTTTCCGCGTCGCGTCGTGCACGTTTTATCCGCGTCCATTTATTTTATATTCTTTTATATTCTCCGTAGCTCTACTGGTTTTTCTATTTTATTGTCGTGTACGTTGTTGTCTTGTAATCTCTATTGTGTACAATAAATTAAATGAATAAATAAAAATCCAGCTACCCTTTCCGTTTTTATGATTAACGAAAGGGATGTGATGAATTCAGATGAACGAATGGTATTATTTTGAATGAATGATAACCTAAAATGAGGGCATAGCTGCCAAATTAAGGGATTTCAGAGTCGATGTTTTACGAGCTCTCCAAAATTGTACAATCGACGCGTCCATAAGGTTCAAATTCGATGTTTGACAGCTCTAATATAAGATCAGCCATCTCCCGTCCCTGTTTATTCTTTTTCAATACACCTTGCTCGAAAATTGAACTTACGAAGGCAGTAAACTGTGCGGTAAATGCGTTTTACCGCACTAGTGCGATTTTAGTACAATTTTTTTTTTATACCTACGGTCTTTAGAATTTATTATTCAGCCAAGATCATTTTGATAATGAAAAATATTTAAATCGATTCATACAAAGAGAAAAGTATTTTATATTTTTTTATTTCAACAAATTGTACCAAAAATATTATCAGCCAGTAATATTTTAATTATAAAAATAAAATTATCTCGATTTAACAAATAATATTCGTAGAGGCTGAATGTCCGCCAGAGCCTTTTCTCCGTAATTATGCTTATAAAAAAGAAACATATTATCGTTTTGTAGTTGGCGCCAAGTTTGTAAAATTTTTGTTTTACATTGAATGTTGTTTTATGAGTGTTTTAGTGTTGATATTTAATGATAAATGTGAATGTAAGGATACTCAAACTTGCTCAAACTGGACGCGATATAATAAAGGTTAGTTTTTACATGATCCATTTTACCTGTAGTATCATAGCTTTTGTCGGTTACTATGTATGTACCTTTCGTAACCATTTCAATTTAGTTATTTACTATCAGTTTTCTCACAAGTGTATTGAAAAACGTCGTACAACACACAGATCTTAGGTCCTATAACAAACTCGTGACAAACCCTCGCCTGTAATATGCCACCTACGATCCTTGTATCATAATGTACTATAAAATCACCTCGTTTGTAATATGCCACCTACGATCCTTGTATCATAATGTACTATAAAGTCACCTCGTTTGTAATATGCCACCTACGATCCTTGTATCATAATGTACTATAAAGTCACCTCGTTTGTAATATGCCACCTACGATCCTTGTATCATAATGTACTATAAAGTCACCTCGTTTGTAATATGCCACCTACGATCCTTGTATCATAATGTACTATAAAATCACCTCGTTTGTAATATGCCACCTACGATCCTTGTATCATAATGTACTATAAAATCACCTCGTTTGTAATATGCCACCTACGATCCTTGTATCATAATGTACTATAAAGTCACCTCGTTTGTAATATGCCACCTACGATCCTTGTATCATAATGTACTATAAAGTCACCTCGTTTGTAATATGCCACCTACGATCCTTGTATCGTAATGTACTATAAAGTCACCTCGTTTGTAATATGCCACTTACGATCCTTGTATCGTAATGTACTATAAAGTCACCTCGTTTGTAATATGCCACCTACGATTCTTGTAACGTAATGTACTATAAAGTCACCTCGTTTGTAATATGCCACCTACGATCCTTGTATCGTAATGTACTATAAAGTCACCTCGTTTGTAATATGCCACCTACGATCCTTGTATCGTAATGTACTATAAAGTCACCTCGTTTGTAATATGCCACCTACGATCCTTGTATCGTAATGTACTATAAAGTCACCTCGTTTGTAATATGCCACCTACGATCCTTGTAACGTAATGTACTATAAAGTCACCTCGTTTGTAATATGCCACCTACGATCCTTGTATCGTAATGTACTATAAAGTCACCTCGTTTGTAATATGCCACCTACGATCCTTGTATCGTAATGTACTATAAAGTCACCTCGTTTGTAATATGCCACCTACGATCCTTGTATCGTAATGTACTATAAAGTCACCTCGTTTGTAATATGCCACCTACGATCCTTGTATCGTAATGTACTATAAAGTCACCTCGTTTGTAATATGCCACCTACGATCCTTGTAACGTAATGTACTATAAAGTCACCTCGTTTGTAATATGCCACCTACGATCCTTGTATCGTAATGTACTATAAAGTCACCTCGTTTGTAATATGCCACCTACGATCCTTGTATCGTAATGTACTAAAAAAAAAATGGACTGACGATCTTAAATTAAATCGATCAAAATTCAAAACAACTATGTTCAAATTGTAAAATAAATGCTAGAAAATTTTGTTAGCTAGGTATGTTTTTAAGAACTTGAAAATTTATATAATTTGTTAAGTTCTTGGTTAAACTACTGACCGTCTTGAGTTGTCTGAAGAGTATGGTCTTGTCGGCGCCGCACGACACCATCTGCAGGCCTCCGCCCGCGCTCAGGAACCGCACCGCCGTGATGGACGACGAGTGCTCGTCCAACGTCTGCATTATCTGGTAACCCTGCAAGATCAATTCAATGTGTTAGTTTTGATATGGCCAGGTTGTCATCAACAGCTCATATACGTCTTCACCGAGGGGCTCGAGTCTACCCTAAATTAGGGCGATTACTACCACGCAGTGCGGGTTGGTCGACTTCACACACAACCTTTGAATTTATACGGAGGAGTGTTGTGCAGGTATCGTCACGATGTTTTCCTTCGCCGTAAGAGCGTCGAATAAACATACATATGAATTCGAAATTCGAAAACACAGTGGTACGTGGTGGGGATCGAACCCGCGTCTCCCGGACGGGAGGCAGCGGCTCTAGCCACTAGACAATTGTCTTAAACAGGTAAGTACCTAGTACTAGTAATATTGGACAACTACGGAACCCTACACTTTGCGTGGCTCGACACGAGCTTAGCCGGTTATTTGTTTATCTTTTACCTGGTCCCTTCTGAACACGTGTATGAGTCGGTCCCGGGACGCGCTGGCCAGCAGGCTCGGGGACGCGGAGTACTCCAAGCAGAGGACCTCCGCGTCGTGCGCTTCCAACGTGCGCAGGAGTGTTCCTGCGAGCGAGCGAAGTGGTGAATAGTGATGAGAGGTCAAAAACAGAAGTCATTTTCTTTTTCTGATTGAGATTAATAAAAAAAGTAGAGAAAGAAGAAGAAAAGAGATGTAAGATTATGAAATTAGTTTGATTTATACAAGACTTTGTAAAACGTTTAAATTGTTATTTTTTTTAACGTCAATGCAAATCTTCTCTACTAAGCATTGAGGCTAATTCTGGGCGCATTCCGAATCAGACTTTCAGCGCCGTCAGCGATCAGAAAAGCAAAAAAACGTATGAGTTTTGCCCGCTGACAGTAATTCGGTATGCGATTACGGGTGCTTTAACCGATTTCAGCGCGCCTCGGAACGCAGGGGACCACTGTCACACTCTAATTCTTAATTTAAGTTCGTCCGTACGTCGTACCATTTTTATCCGAGACTTAGCAGCCCGAGCCGAAGGTGAGGGCTGATAGTAATGTCGAGGATAAAATGGTTTTGTGGACGAGTTATAAACTCTGCTTTTCACTTCGAGTGCGAGGAAATAAAACAGTAGTACATTTCTTTAATTAACCAATATACAAAATTATCGTAAACTTTGAGATATATTTCCCAAGACTTTGGCGATAATATCTGTTGCACAACTCTCTGTGCATTAATTTCCATAAGCGTATTAGGAGAGAGTGTTAAATCCTTTTCTTCACTAGACATTTTTAACAATTTTAGTAAATTGAAGAA
Source organism: Carpatolechia fugitivella (assembly GCA_951230895.1). Classification (NCBI taxonomy): domain Eukaryota; kingdom Metazoa; phylum Arthropoda; class Insecta; order Lepidoptera; family Gelechiidae; genus Carpatolechia; species Carpatolechia fugitivella. The sequence continues at coordinate 506,223 of OX579671.1, read as the reverse complement.
ATAAATAAACGCACGAAGAAACAAGAGCTGTTTCCCGCCGCTTTATTTTTTTAAATCTTACGACATTGATATTAGGCTTGGGCTGCAGACCTATACAGCCTATAATTAATAAATAGTTTTTTTTTTTTTTATTATATTAATTTTGTAATAATATTTTTCTTAAATTTGTTAAATAACCTACTGTACTTGAATTTAAATTTTAATATCTTTTATGTCTTTAAAACACAAATTAAAGTAAATATTATAAAATAACAAATTCTATCTATGAACTTCTTTTTGAGTTTGTCTGTATGGCTCATTTTCTTTGCCTTAATATAGATACATTTATGAGTAGATACGTTAATGCACTTGTACACAAAATTCAATTTTGTGCAGCCTATATCCTGCACAAATAAGCACTTTCAGAGCATGAGAAGTGAAAAAGTAATTTACTCATCTTTAGGGGGTGTAGCTGAAAAGGCTCCCGGCCAATAGAGTGAAGGGGGGAGTGATAGCGATGTACACCTTAAGGAAACAACAGAATGGGATAGACGATGAGCACGCGCTCGAAATTTAATGACGTAAACGACATCACACGTTTTGCTTATTTATTGGAGAACTACTTACTATTTTTCTATATATTTTTTACAAGTGATTACTGTCGTAATTGCCTATATTTTGCACTTAATTTTACTTGAATTAATTTTAACAGTCCAGAGGTAAAATGAAAAAGGTAAATGTTTAGAGCAATGTTTGCGAGCTTTTAATATCGACAAAAAATTCTACAATCGTGTTTCTGAGATTTTATGATTAAAGTAAATACGATCAAAAATGTCATACCCAAAAATCGATATTACTACCTATAAGTAGAACGAGATATATGGAAATCCTTTAGCGACTCTTTACCGTAGGGGGCACCTTAAAGATTAGAACGTTCCTAAATAAGCGCCCTTGTCTTTTGTATTTATCTTATCTGTACTTTCATTGAAGCGCGTATTTTGTATTATTAACCTAGAAATATTTCCAAACGGGGTATTGACTGACACTGAAGCTCTGCTCGCCCCTTTGGCTACGCGCGGTGTGATCGCACTCAAAGCGCGTTCCAAATTAATGTCAGCTGGCGAAACCCATATAATATTTTGCTTTTCTGATCGTTGACAGCGCTGTCATAGAGAATATGCATAAAAAAATATTGTTTTTCTTTTCATAGTTCGTCTCGACTGTAACGTAATGTACTGTTATGTGTTTATGTGGAACTTGAAATATTTCGATTAATGAACAAAAAAATGTGTATATTCCCTATTCGGAACGCACCCCATATGTATGTATGTATGTGTCTGTAGGTTACCTTCAGCGTCGTGGATCCACACGTTGCCGGCGCGGTCCCCGCTCGCGATGTGGCCGCCGTCCGGCGACACGCGCACACATCTGCACATCACAACACATAATCACACTAGAATAATAAACATAACAATAGACCAATAGAATCCGGCAATAATGTAAACAAGATAATTTTTTGACACTAACTTTCCAAAGACAAACAAGACTTTGATGAGTAAAAAATTAATTTGGCAATTTTACAAATTATTGAAAGTTTTGTCGTCCGAGTTTTTTTTAATAAAATAACTATCATAAAGAAGTTATAGGGGGCGAAATGATTGTAAGAAGAATGTCTGGTTCCTTGAAATGTGAATATGATCAGGATCGACACTCAAATGTAAGTATTCTAGAGAGAGCTTGGTCCTTGTTGAAAGTCACGCTTAAGAAACCATACAGGTTCCAACATCGCAATTGTACGTAGAATCAAAAGTTGTCAGTATCCGGCGTCTTTTCCTCCTTAAAGCTGTTCTCACCAAGCATGAATCTGTACTGAGCTGTCCGGAGTACAACAAAATGCTTAACCGCCGAGTATTTAGAGTACCTACTACAATGGTGCGAACGACTTTTGCGAAACGTTACTCCCCTTTTGTGTTTCCACACGTGTACAATAAAATTTTTAAAATTACTGACATTAAAAATCTTTCAGTTCATGAAGCAAAAAATAAAACCACAAACTGCATCATGACTCGGGATTACGACCACTCAGAAAAAATACTGAATTGTCTTTTATAAAAACTAATAAAAACACGTAATTTAACCACATTATACTGCAAACTTCACCTTAAATATATCTACGGACCTGACTCCAGTCTTATCATCGTAGGACTTGCTCTTGTCCTTGTCGCTCGTCGCCGTGAGGTCGGCGTCCTTCAAGAACTTCATCTCCGGGTCTATGTACATTATCTTGGTTAATTCCTGCAATAATAAAATCTTATTTGAAAAAGTTCCAATAAAAACTAAGTATATAACACATAATATAATGCGCATGCACAGCATTGAATAAAAATATATCGGCTGGGGTAAAGAATACTATATTAGCATCTCCCCAATGATTAAAAAGTTCAAATATTTTCAATACATCTTGCTCGAAAATTGAACTTACGAAGGCAAATGCGCGGTAACTGCGTTTGACCGCACTAGTGCGATTTTATTACAATTTCTTTATAATTACTACGGTCATCAAAATTATTATTCAGCCAGAATTATTTTGACAATAAAAAATATTTAAATCAATTCATACAAAGAGAATTATATTTTTATATTATTGTTTTTAAAAAAAAAAAAATAAGAAAAAAGTATTTTTCATTACTCATACTCTGAGTAGGTCTTACTCAAAGTAGTTCGGAAGTTGCCTGAGGAGCGGATTGAAGGTAATACTTTTCAGCCCGGAGGGAGAAGCGTTTTCAACTGACAGCTGTCAAATTATAAAAAAAAAACCTAGTTCTCATTTCACATTTCTATAGAACTGTGTTCCATCTTTCTATACAGCTACTCAATTATAGCGCAATGTTAAATTGAAATAACATAAAGTTAAGTATTAATTAAAGAATATATATTCTTAAATGACTTTATTATAATTGACTTTCAACTACTTCTTTAATGTGACTCGGGCTGGCTGGACAATTCTTCCAAATGAGCCACGTTTAAGTAGGTCAATACACAATTTTAGGTGACGGCTAATCACACTTATTTCAGTTTATGTGACGCTATAAAACCTGAGATAATCGAACGCAAACGTGTCCAGCCAGCTTGAAAACAGCTTTTCGCATGATCTCTCAATCTCCGAACAGAAGGAATTCTAACTATTTTTTGCTTATTAATACTGCGTCACCTAAAGTTGTGACAGGCATACAGTTTGAATTTTTGAGATACGTATAGCCATTTAGCTAAAAAAACAAAGAAAAGCGTGGCCGCCAGCCTGAACTTACGTATTAAACTTCTGGCTGGCACCTCTGAATCTCGACAACGAAAGCGTTTTCGAACAAGGTTCTTTTACTAGCATTTAGTGACGGAATTTGTGACAGTCATAGCGTTTGTTTCATGGCGTCACATAAAAGCGGTTACGTGAAATCGATAAAAACTTGGGGCTGGCACCAAGGGGGAAACACTCGGGGAATCCCACTAAAGCCTAATTCACACTTCGACGACATTATTATAATATTCCCAAAGGAATAATCGAAGAATACTGGGCCATAACCGCGAGCGACAACTATTCAGTTATAAAAATAATTCCTTAACTGAAATCATGGTCACCACGCAATATTTATAGAAATTTGTATAGGAAAATAACAATGATCAATATCTCTGAACCTATGGGAGGGATCGTCGTCACATAAACAGGTTATCTTAATCGTTCCCGTCACTAAATGTTGAAGAAAATGTGGAAGCCGTAGACCATCAGACAGCGCAGATACAACGAGCCAGCCAGCCAGATCATCAGGCTGGCTGGCACCAAGTTTCTCGCTACGCTCAGGCCCCAAACCCCGTCTCGGCGCTAAATAAGTCACTTTCACCCCTTGTATAACAATGTACTATTATATTTTTTTATTTCATCGAATTGAAAAAATACTATCAGCCAGTAATATTTTAATTATAAAAATAAAATTATCTCGATTTAATAAAGAATCAATTCGTAGAGGCTGAATGTCCGCCAGAGCCTTTTCTCCGTAATTATGCATATAAAAAGAAACATACTATCGTTTTGTAGTTGGCGCCAAGTTTGTAAAATTTTCATTTAATTGTTTTACATTGAATGTTGTTTTACGAGTGATTAAGTGTTGATATTTAATGATAAACGTGAATAGTAAGGATACTCAAACTGCGCGCGATATAATAAAGGTTAGTTTTACAACTTCTACATGATCAATTTTACCTGTAGTATCATAGCTTTTGTAGAGTACTATGTACCTCTCTTAACAATTTCAATTTAATTATTTACTATCAGTTTTCTCACTAGTGTATTGAAAAACGCCGTACAACACACGGATCTTAGGTTTTATAACAAACCACCCCTACCACCTACGATCCTTGTATCGTAATGTACTATTATGTACTCTCATATCGTAAAATTCGAATTACAAAATCGAAAACAGTTTTATATTGACACACTTTATAAACACAATACCGAAATTTAAAAATAGAATCATATTATATCACAGTTCTCTCTATGAAAACGATGTTATAAAATATTTTTTTGTCATTATGATACAGTTTGGCCTGGAAACAAGTCCTATTGGCAAAAAGTTGTCTAAAGCAGCGCCCCGTGAAGTACCCCTGTGGCAGCGCCCCGTGAAGTACCCCTGTGGCAGCGCCCCGTGAAGTACCCCTGTGGCAGCGCCCCGTGAAGTACCCCTGTGGCAGCGCCCCGTGAACGTACCCCTGTGGCAGCGCCCCGTGAACGTACCCCTGTGGCAGCGCCCCGTGAACGTACCCCTGTGGCAGCGCCCCGTGAACGTACCCCTGTGGCAACGCCCCGTGAACGTACCCCTGTGGCAGCGCCCCGTGAAGTACCCCTGTGGCAGCGCCCCGTGAAGTACCCCTGTGGCAGCGCCCCGTGAACGTACCCCTGTGGCAGCGCCCCGTGAAGTACCCCTGTGGCAGCGCCCCGTGAACGTACCCCTGTGGCAGCGCCCCGTGAACGTACCCCTGTGGCAGCGCCCCGTGAACGTACCCCTGTGGCAGCGCCCCGTGAAGTACCCCTGTGGCAGCGCCCCGTGAACGTACCCCTGTGGCAGCGCCCCGTGAACGTACCCCTGTGGCAGCGCCCCGTGAAGTACCCCTGTGGCAGCGCCCCGTGAAGTACCCCTGTGGCAGCGCCCCGTGAAGTACCCCTGTGGCAGCGCCCCGTGAAGTACCCCTGTGGCAGCGCCCCGTGAACGTACCCCTGTGGCAGCGCCCCGTGAACGTACCCCTGTGGCAGCGCCCCGTGAACGTACCCCTGTGGCAGCGCCCCGTGAACGTACCCCTGTGGCAACGCCCCGTGAACGTACCCCTGTGGCAGCGCCCCGTGAAGTACCCCTGTGGCAGCGCCCCGTGAAGTACCCCTGTGGCAGCGCCCCGTGAACGTACCCCTGTGGCAGCGCCCCGTGAAGTACCCCTGTGGCAGCGCCCCGTGAACGTACCCCTGTGGCAGCGCCCCGTGAACGTACCCCTGTGGCAGCGCCCCGTGAACGTACCCCTGTGGCAGCGCCCCGTGAACGTACCCCTGTGGCAGCGCCCCGTGAAGTACCCCTGTGGCAGCGCCCCGTGAACGTACCCCTGTGGCAGCGCCCCGTGAACGTACCCCTGTGGCAGCGCCCCGTGAAGTACCCCTGTGGCAGCGCCCCGTGAACGTACCCCTGTGGCAGCGCCCCGTGAACGTACCCCTGTGGCAGCGCCCCGTGAACGTACCCCTGTGGCAGCGCCCCGTGAACGTACCCCTGTGGCAGCGCCCCGTGAACGTACCCCTGTGGCAGCGCCCCGTGAAGTACCCCTGTGGCAGCGCCCCGTGAACGTACCCCTGTGGCAGCGCCTGTCGGTAACTTTGATCCTTTATTTAAGAGGTACAACACCGATGTATGAGAGTAGATAAAGTAGTGTATGAAACTGCACATAACTAGGTATTAACGACACGAGTGTAGTGCGGAGCTATGAACACGCACTCGTGTGTTAACGCCCCTCATCATGCAACAGTTTCATAAATAAACTACTATTATCATTCAATTAGTAAACAACTTGTATAAAAACATGTACTCACATTACTATAAATATTGGGTCCCTGCGGAGGGTTCAAGTGCCACGCCCTCACGGTGTCGTCACTGGAGCACGTGAGGAAGGTGCCGGGGGGCAGAGACCCCCCCATCACCATGTCCACCCCCCAGATGCACGCCGAGTGGTGCAGGGCGGAGTGGGACTTGCCAACCTGGGGATAACATACAAATACAAAACAAATACAAACAAATTGTGTAGATACTAGCGGTGCGCCCGGCGCCCGCGGCTACGCTCGCGTTATGTAACATTTTCCCGTGGGAGGGAATACGACTTTTCTCGGTAAAAGTATCCTATGTGTTAATCCAGGGTACAGACTATCTCTACTCCAAATATCCAAATCCGTCCAGTAGTTTAGGCGTGAAAGCGGAACAAACATCCAAACATCTAAACATCCAAATATATTTTCACATTTATAATAATATTAGTGTGCTTAAATGGGAGTGGGTCATGTGTGTAGGATGCTCCCCGAGAGATGGGCCAGAGCCGCTACTGAATGGGTTCCCCCAGACAGCCGTCGGGGAAGAGCGAGGCCTAAGAAGCGATGGCGCGCCGAACTAGAGGCATTCGAACGGCAATGGATGAAAGTGGCCCGAGATCGAGATCAGTGCAAGGACAAAGGGGAGGCCTTTGCCCAGCAGTGGGACAGCTAAAGAGGGCTATTAAAAATATATATATGTCGGAGATGGACGTTGACGCCACCAACCAAGCGCTGTGGGGCAAGCTGGGCCAACTGTCATATTCGCGATACCAATGACGTTGGCGGAGGGCGCCACCAATTGCTGAAGATTGGAACTAATTATTCGTTCATTCGTCTATGGAAACGTCAAGCTGACAGCTTGGAGATGGTTGACACGGAGTAAATGGCCACACTGGATTGTTTTGGTTAGGTTGGCTAACTGACATCCGGGATTGCCTAACCTGTAACGAGATTCGGAGGGATTGCGGAACCCATCCGCGATTTTTATTCTCATTCTTTTCTGGAGCGGCGTACTGACAACTTGTTTTTGAGAAGAGGCCATTACTCTGTGCCAAACTTCTCGCGTTTTTAATTTGTATCCGTCTAAATCTTACCAATCGTTTGTTATTTTCAAATTGTGATTTTGCGAACGTTAAAATACAAGCCTAAACTAAGAAGAGACTACATTATTTCGGTAATCTATTCACATGTGCGATCCTGCTGGCACCGGATCCCCGTCATATATATATATATATATATATATATGACGGGGATCCGATTAGAAGTGGGATTACATCCCCCACAAGAGAAGCTGGTTCTGCAAACGAATCTCCCGAGGATCCCCGTCATATATATATATATATATATATTAGTGTGATAAGTAACCATTTACTAAGGGTAAGTCAACTAATGCCTAATCGCCCTAATTCAGGGTAGGCTCGAGCCCCACGGTGAGGTGTATGAGCTGTTGATGAAGTCATAATTTATTGTAAATCTTTTAAACGTGTATCGTAATTTATTGAGTTTGAGTTTATTGGTTATTTTATTTGGCCGTCGATATTTATTGAACACACGTAAGTTATTAGATGTTAGTAGTAATTGTTTTATGCAAATCATCATTGACAGGCTATAGTTATCATTTCATTTTATTAGATGTGTGTCGTCATTTATTGGATGTAAGTCGTTATTTATAGAATGTAAGTCATTTCATATAAGTCATTATTTAGGCGTCATTTTATTGAACTCACCCGTTTGATATCCTTCACGTTCCCCGGCTAAAAGCTGTGGTCGTTGTAAGCGCACGTCAGCTTGTGGTTTTGTTCATCGTAAGTAAGTCAGTTAAATTAAATGAATGGTTTATTAACTTTTGGATGTTGCATCTCTTAGTTTCGTCATTACATTTGTTGTGCGAGTTCACTTCACGATGTGCGGACTCTGTGGAGAAGAACTCACCACAGAAACTCCACATGCGTCGCATCTTTTGTTTTTCTTTTTTTGTCAAATAATAATATAACATGTAAGTCATTATTTACAGGATGTAAGTTTAAGCTTACCCGCTTAATATCCCATAAATCGTCATTTATAGAATGTAAGTCGTCATTTATAGGGTGTAAGTCGTATTTTTTTTCTTTTTGACGCACCTAATCACTATTTATACCAAAGTGGTAATATAGTGGGCGCGGACTTGCGGGGGAGCAGAAGGCTCGTACCCCTTAGGAATTTTATGACAACGTATCTGGGGGCGCCCTCAGACGGGCTCGGACCGCGGCCCAGAACGTTGCCAGGGCGAGAAGCGCGTCGGAGAAGAATGACCCCTACCGGGTCTTACTGAATTAATTCTACTATTAGTTCCGCGTCCCCGCCGGCGGGGGCGGTTGCTACCTGAAGGGGGGTGTAAGTCGTAGTTTATAGAGTGTAAGTGTGATTTTATTGAACTTACCCGTTTAATATCCCTCACGTCCCACACATACAAGCTGTGGTCGTTGTACACACATGTTAGTTTGTGGTTTCGTTCGTCGTAAGTGAGGGCGACTGCGTCCGGGTACCGCGCGTTGGCAGGCTGCGTGAACATGTGACTGGAATTAAGCAAACAAACATTAGAGGCGAATTACTAAAATAAAATACAAATGTTAGTTGATTTGTTTCGTCGGCCGATCGCAACTTTGTGAAGTATGTCAGCAGGCAATAATCTAGTAGTTGATTGCTCATTTAATCAGCTACTTTATATCAAATGTAAAACACTAAAAAAGTTACTTTAAATGGAACATCAAAGCAAAAATAATTTCTGTGCAAAGTAGTCACTTAGAAAAATAGTCAAAGTGAGAAATGGACAAATGAAATTAATACTTTATTAACTTTTTGATGTTGCATCTCGTAGTTTCGTCATTACATTTGTTGTGCGAGTTCACTTCAAAGTCAAAGTCAAAATAATTTATTTCCATAGGATGTTATTACATCACTTAGATCCGTCATTACATTTTTTTGGGTGAGTTCACTAACACAATGGCGGACTCTGTGGAGAAGAACTCACCACAGACACTCCACCACAGATATAGATAGGCCAGATAACGCAAGTACCACGATTTGTACGAGATCAAGCGTGCCAACTTTTTATTACCTGCTGTGACGTCACACTCGTAATTTAGTGATGGGAAATCCAAACCGACGTTACGACAGTTCATTACCACGCAACGAGGCATTTTTTTATTTTATGCGGACGTCTGAACACTACGACAGCCGCGCGCAGACTAAATAAGCGGCGCAGTGCTGCCACCTCTCTGAGACCAATCAGCGCTAAAAGCGCTTGAAAATAGCGCTAGATTCCGCTAGATTGCATAAAACTAAAAATAGCTCTGGAATCCGCTAGCATGCATGAACAAAAAAAGCATAACAGTAAGAAATTTTTATTGATTTCAATACAAATTGTATTTATAGACTTAAATTTAAAATAGTCTTAATATTAATAAGTATGATGGCTAATCGATTTCGTTCGACGAAACAACTTATTTTATTCGGAGAATACCCTAAATATATGGAACGGAAGCTAAACGGCTAGCGGTGTTGCTGCTCACTTCCCACTTTTTGTCGAAATTGCGACGTGATACTACTAAGTTTGGTCCGTCATAAAAAAGCGCTAGATTTTCCGCTAGGAGTTAATATTAAAATTTCAGCGCCAAGTATCCCAAAAAAGCGCTAGATCTAACTCCGAAAGCGCTAAGGTGGCAGCACTGAAGCGGCGGCCAACTACGACCGCTCGTCGGAGTTCTGGTGGAGTTTTGGCACGCGAGGTAGACACATTTTTCGCCGCCGCAGCACATGCTGAGCTGGGGCCTATTTAAGGTGGCGGTACTAAATTATTTAATTGTCTGCGTGATGATGCGTGTCTGTTGCTGTATTTCTTTCTTCTATTGTACCGCTTCTTAATAAACGTCTTATCTATCTATCTATCTATCTATCTATCTATCTACATTTGCGTCATCTAGACTATCGATATCTGCGCACTCCACGTGCATCGCATCTTTTGCGTTTATCCTTTTGTGAAATGATAATATAGTCATTTACAAAATTAATGCATGTTGAAATAGTCCGTCATTCAAATCTATTCCCATTGATATCGTAAGGCGCTTAACAAAGCGTTTATTTCTGTAGTTTTTCTAGATTGATAACATTGACTCCCCAAGTTTGCCACAGACTCGGTTTGTATGAAAGAGAGGAAAAAATTTATAAAAAGAAACAGCAGATTTTTTTTCCGCGATAAAAACCAGCTTGTATCCGTCCTTGGGTATCAAACTATTTTTGTGCCTTTAATCAGAATCAGTTTAGCTGTTTATCCGTGAAACAGATAAGAGTCACTTTTACAATGGTTAATAGCAAGAATTATTGTAAAGAAAGAACGACTGAAAATGGCTGAACGATTTGAACGAACGAATGATTACAACTTACCTAATATTAGCTCCCGACGCCACATCCACACCCAAGTAGTGGGCCCTCGGCAGAGTAGTGATGTACATGAGCGAGTCGGGCGCGAACACGCGCACTATGCCCTCTGCGCACCCCACGAAGATGTAGCGCGAACCTATCGCCATGCAGTTGGCTGACGACGTCTGAAAGAGACAGGAAATTAACATTTTACAAAATATTCATCGTCATCATCATCGTGTGGGTTGGTCGACGACCGACCTCACAAACCCTAATGTCAGTGTTATAGAGCCGCCAAAGGCCACAGACATCAGACTTATTGGAGACTCATTAGCGACATTGCGCTCGCTGGAACCAAGCTTTTTTTTTTTTTTTTGACGATGACCTAATGCTTGTGTCGCAAAATCGACGTATCAAGCGTAACCGGACTTTTGGGGGAGCGGAAGGCTCTTACCCCTAGTATTATAGCAACAGCCTAAGTGGAACCAAGCTTCAAAACTTGGAACATCGGCGCAGAGTTGCCAGCCTCTCGGTATTGTACGAGGTGTATCATGGAGAGTGTGCCCAGGCCCTGCGCGGCCCCGCCCCCTCCCGCCCGCAGCGCGCGGCGCCGGGGCGTTTCCGCCCTCACGTGGTTGAATTTCCCGTACTCCGCAACGTCTTTTTTGGTGCGTACAGCACGAGAGTGGAATGCTCTTCCGGCGTCTGTGTTTCCGGAGTCTTATAATCTTGGTGTATTCAAGGCAAGAGTGAATAGGCATCTTTTGGGCGTGTATCATCTTCGACCTCGTCATCACTTTCCATCAGCTGAGACTGTGGTCAAACGCGAACCCATTTTACATTTAAAAAAAAAACATGGCTCGTGTAACGACTAGACAGTAGCCGGGACCAACGGCTTAACGTGCCTTCCGAAGCACGGAATCATCTTTCTTTTCGGACAATCAGGTGATTCAGCCTGCAATGTCCTAACCAAACTGGGGAAAGTCTAACAAAGAGATTTTTACTTGACAGTGGCCCACCGGGAATCGAACCCGGAACCTCCGTAATGAACGGCGACATTTCAACCACTCGGCCACGGAGGCTGTCTTGAATCTATGAATGTGTATCCTGGATTACGATGGCTCTCAGGAGTAAAAAATCCACAAGACGGTTTAGGGTTCGATACGTGTCTATATAATCTATATAAAGTATTATAAAGATATGTACCTATCTCCTTAAGCCGTGTCTCCTGCCAATGTTGTGTGTTGTCTACCCACTACACAAATCAGTCTACACATACACATAATCAAATGTTTCAAACGACGTCTCCAGCTCTAAAACGTTTCGGACAAAATGTTTTTGTTTCGACAAAGATGTTTGATAGTTTTGGTCAATAAGTCTCACACGCACGGGGGATGTATTCAGGGTTAGATTTCGTACTATAAATTAATATCGATGGTTCGTACTATGTACTATACTAATGGCAGGATCGTTCGTAAAAAAATACGATAATTTTTTTTATATTTAGTAAGATTTATACTAGGACGTATTTTGTGTAATAAATATGACAAAGATAAAAATGATTACCATCAGTTCTATAGTTCAGCGCAGGGTTTGGTTTTATGCTACAAATTATAATATTGGAACCGTACTTTGTCTATAATTTTACATTATCTAGGAAGGCACTGTATACAGTTTACTATAAATCATATATACTATATTTTGTAAAAAAAAAACTTTTGATTGTCATAGAAAATATTTTTTGAAGACTCTGATAGACTCTGATTCCAACCCTGGATGTTTTCCAAAACATTGTTTCGGGAATGAAAATCATTTCATAGACAATTTGTGTAGAGGAACCATGGACACACATGTTTTTTTTTTGTTTTGTTGAGATGTTTTATGTGTATTGTGTAGACCAAAACATGGCAGGAGACAAGCCTTTACTCTAGCGGGTATTCTAGTTACATTAAATCAAGCAATTTAAAAAAGATGGCGCTAATAGAAACAAAATAAAAGGTGCTGTCTGTGACAGAATGTTTGCCTTGGGCGGGATTCGAACCCGCGACCCTGTGCTTCGAAGGCAGACGTAACTACGCTACGGGACTGTCAACAATAACGCGTTTTCTAAAGTTTGTATAGATCTTCCATCTCTCTCTTACCCGTAACTCCACCCACTTGTCCAGCAGCCGTCTGCTGTTGAACTCGCACAACAGTCCGCCCCTCGTGATAGCGTACGTGCTCTCCGAAGCACTGCCGCGGCCGCAGACCACGTCGCAGAACTCGTTGTCCTTCTGCTCGCCCAAGATGGCCGACCGACCCATGAGAGGGACTGGCTCTTTGATCTGAAAGTTAGGAAAGTAAAATGTTATAATAACGTTCTCTTCATTGTGTTTTTACAAAGATAAAAGAGAAAAAAAAAGACAAAGATAATTAGATACCCTCAAATCTATTTTCAACCCCTATTTGATCCGCTTATTGGGGAATATTCAAAATTCCTTCCTTAGTGTAAAGTCCCAACCATAAAGAACTCTAGTATTTACCGGTTTAGGCTGTAAGTTATTCGTTAGACATTCAATACTATAATTTGTAAGGAATTGGAAATATTTTTTCACTTTCATCCCTTATTTAATCTCGCTAACCAACGCTAAGTATATAAGGAAAGGAACTCCTTTGTAAAATATCATGCGTCTAGGATCAGAAACAGAGTTGCATCTCTAGATGGTGTCGCGTTCTCAAGATGGCCTTTGTCCTTTTGTGTCCATGGTCAGATCGTGGGAGCATCCCAAGGTCATTCTTGATAACCTCACACCGACCCTGGATCTCAAGTACGGAGTTTCTGACTTACATGTTGTCTGTCCGTTCTATTTTTTACTACAGTTTTTCTTAAATTGAAATAAAAAAAATATGAACAGTCATCTTACAAATGTATGGCCTGGTCATAATGATTCTATGCTACAAGGATAGTTCCGTTAAAACGACAACGTGTACATCACCTTAGCATTCCTCGAGTACTCCAGATACCAGAACTTGACGTGCCTGAAGCCGACGGTGACGAAGTAGTTGCCGCTCTCCGAGAAGCTGATGGCCTTCACCCGCGACGACACCTGGAAACACCAACATCATCATCAGTTTGTATGGTTAGTTCATCGACTTTACAACCTACACGATATTTCTTTTTCAAACAAACATTCTATCATTAGTGGATAACTGTTATGAATGGGGTATGCAGATGCTAGATTTATAAACGGCCTTAAAATAAGAAAACCGTTTCGGGATTACATGATGATTCAATCAATCAGCCTATTGCAGTCCACTGCTGGACGTAGGCCTCCCCAAGGGCATTTATTGCTTTTTTATTTGACTCAGACTTTAGTTCAGTTTTACCTTAGTTCATGTTACCTTATTGCTAGCTAGTTTGAGGTTGGCGCGCCAGTCCCACACGTTGACGATCATGTCGTGTTGGGACCCCACCGACACCAGGTACTTGGACGACGTCGAGAACGACTGCAAATTACAATTCATACATTAAATATAATCCAGATCGAGGAAGCTAAAGGGCTGAATTTAGATAAAGATTCTGGCCGCTTGTCACTGCTTCTTCTTTTGGAGTCGATGGTTTTATATTTGGTGGATCAGTAGGCGGCCACCCGGCGAGCTCTGTCAGTCGCCTCCCACAGGTCCCGTAGCGTGCAGGTGTCAGTGCTCGAGGGGCAAGTCAATAAATGAGCCATTGTTTGTGGGGTGGCTCCACACTGGCATTGACTGCTGTTGGTGTAACCCCACCGACAGAGGTTGTCCTTGCAGCCAACTTGGGTCAGTAGCCGGTTCAGACTTCCATATTGTCACTACTACTCGTATCATACTAACTAATATCACAAATGAAAAAGTATATTTGGATGTTTATTCCGTTTTCACGCCTAAACTACTGAACGGATTTGGATAAAATTTGGAACGCAGGTGGTTTGTACCCTGGATTAACACTTAGGATATTTCATACGGAAAAGTTTTTAAAACGCGAGCGTAGTCGCGGGCGAACCGCTAGTATTAAATACTAACGAAAATCTTTCTAATACAGATAGAGGATTCCCGCCTTCCTGGATACAGAGCTAAGATGTTGAAAATACCTCCCAAAAGCATAATTCTGATTTATAAAAATATCACGAATAATTTCTCTTTCTATATTTTTATTTTTTATTGCAAGTTTTGGTCTCCTATGGTTAGATTATAAATAATTCTTACCACACAGTTGACCCCATGCGTGTGGCCCGGGAACTCCGCGATCTGAACGGCCCCAGAAACCGTCGGATCCTGGAAACAAACAGAATTATTGCGAGACACAATAGCCGCTACTGAGTAGCAGCCGGGGGGAGAACTCACAGGTGTGGCGCATATTCTGTGGTAAGTATCTTGGAAGAGAGACCAACGCAAGTCATGTTCTTTCTCAACATCATACAGGAGAGGAACATGGGAGGGAAAGTGATTAAAACAGGAGATCAAATAAACTTAGATCCACTGTTAGGAAAAAAATAGAAAGAAAGAGAGAGAAGTAGAGCTCTGCCAACCCGCTCTGCTCTTTCTCTTTTTTACCGCTTTTTCTTACACAATGGTTGCCTGGAAGAAATTTCTATCTTAGCAATAAGGCCGCCTCAACCAACCAACCAACCAACCAACCAACCAACTAACCAATTGTAAAATGTTTTCTTGTAAATTGTGATTGGTGTCAATAAATAATATTTGTATTGTATTGTATTCAATGACAAAAATGCAACAACGTCTTTATAAAAGGTGGCGATAAAATGAATTTTATTTGCAATAAATGTGGTGAGATTGAGTTCTTACATTTAACCAAATATTGGTATGCAATAATTTTATAAAATATGACCAATTAATTATTATAACAATAAAATCAAAATAAGTTAATAAATATTATATCACATGCAATAATACCAGTTATTATCGGGCACCTTACTAAATGTAAAACGATTGTTCTAATAAATATGTTATTTTTATTATTACTACTTAAAGTGCAAACTACATCACAAGGATTTTACAGAATAAATGCATTTGTCACATATATATACACTTATACAAGGCGCTTATGAATTTTTTACAGGTTTAATCATAACCAATAAAATAAATAAAGCATACTCAAACACGACAACAAAATATGCATTCTAATACACCTCTATATTTACTATACATAAGAACCTTTTAAGTAGCTAATTGAATAATATCATTAACTTTGTATTGTAACTAGTGAGTGTCATTAACTGGGTAGACGCTGAAGCTTGTAACACAGTTTTTAACTAGCACAAGCTTCAGAGTTACAACATAAGCGAACCATGTAAAGTTACAAATAAAGAATTTATTTATTAAAAAAAAAAATTGCATCTGGTATTTTATTGTAGACTCTTACAGACATATTGTAGACATTTCTGGAGAAAGAAGCTGTAGTGCCAGGAAGAGCTAACAACCGATTTGGGTACCTGGCTAAAAACTTGCACGCCTCATGCCTCTAAAGGGAGACACAAGAATAAAGAAGAAGACAGAAAAGTAGGAAGGCGTCTATTCTCACCTGGAGATCCCAGACCCTCACGGCAGGGGCGTGGCCGCATTCTCCCGTGGCCAGGTATCTTCCGTCGGGAGAGAACGCCACGCACGTCACGCTTTTCCTCGACGCGTTCAGGACGTGAGACTGTCGGTTCTTCCGGACGTTGTAGAGTACCACTGTGCATCTATAAGAGAAGAAAATTAGGTATATTGGTAATTGTTTATTAATAAATAGTTTTCTAAGAAATAGACTTTGCAGGCCCTAATTCAGGGTAGGCTCGAGCCCTCGGCGGGGACACATATGAGCTGTAGATGATGAAGATTTCTTGAATCGCGCAAATCCAGGACAGGCTCAAAATCCTTCCGTCGGGACATACCAATTTAAAGATTGGGTGTGAAGTCAGCCAACCCGGACTGGCCCAACGTGGTGGTCCACTATGGCCTGATCGCCTTAATTCAGGGTAGGCTGGGCCTTTAGGTGACGAGGACAATCAACTGTTGATGATGAAGATGATGATGATGATTGTGAGTCTATTTTGAAAACCTTTTTCCTAGCAAATGTAATTCGGAAATTGGTAAACAAGTATTTCATCAGTTTTCGATTCAAACGCATCTTCGCTAAGTCAACCGCACATTCTTGCTCTACACTATACACACCGACAGTTAGGCCCGGTTTCCACCAAAGCGGAGCGGAGAGGAGATGTGTTTGAATAACCAATCAGATTTCGTTATTTCCACATCTCCTCTCCGCTTAGCTTCAGTGGAAATGGACCGAGCGGAGCGGAGATGAGATGTCAAATTTTTCTATAGCAAGCGAGGCGCGGCTTTGCGAAGATGTGTGTAGCCGGGCTGCGAGCGGCGAGACGCGCGTGGCGAGCAGCGGCGCCCGCGCTCCCACTCCCCGCCCCGCTGTTGCCCGCGCTTCGCCGCTACGGACGCATAGCTCACATCTCCTCTCCGCTTTGGTGGAAATAGCCAGCCAGCTTCGCAGCTCATCTCGATACATCTCCTCTCCTCTCCGCTTTGGTGGAAACCGGGCCTTACTTGTTACACATTACGTTATCCCACTTTGACCTAGAAAGCGCCTGCCATAGCAGCAGGGTCGGTATTCGTAAAGCGAGTGTGTAACTGCACGTGCTGGCTGTACCGAACTTATTTGTATGCGACGGACGCTGAGTTAACATGAAACACGCGTTCTCACGCTCACGACGGACACATGGTTAGGACGGCGACGAGTAAAATAACTTGGACGGTCATATCGAGTAGAGAATGATAGTTTACCGAATACCAGATCCCATAAGACTTTTACTGAAATCATAAAAAAGTGGGTTGTAAGGTCAACAACCGACCTCACAAACCCTGGTCAGTGTTAAAGAGCCGCCAAAGGCCACGTAACGAGCTTTCCGAAGATGGGCTCTACGGAAAATTAGTTGGTGTAACCTAATCTACCGGGAATCAAACCCAGAACTTCTGTACTGAAAAACAAACTCACGACCACGCGATACGTTTGAAATTCTTACGGTGAAAAAAAAATGGTGGGAGATCCTATTCTTGCCAAAGAATTCATAGGTTATGTTTGAAGTCGACCAACCCGCAATGGGCCTTCCTAATCGCCCTTGAAGGTAAGCTCGACCCCTGGTGGTAAAGTTTTATGATCTGCCAACATGCTGTATAGTCATTGAGGTTGCGTAAAAACGTGCAAGTCTTTAGAGTTATATTATAATAATAATAATAATAAATTTTCGAAATTATACTTTTTTAGTGCTACCAAATGTCATTAGGTCATGTCAGTCAGTTGCATGTGCATCTTGATGACATTTTGTCTTCCTCAATGATGGTGTTTGTCATCACACATTACATGAGAGCGTCGATAATGTAGTGGCTAGGCTGCTGGCTGCTCCCTTGTTCTGTAGGATTGCAATTCTTTTAGTTTCTTTTTATCTTACAGTCTTTTTCCGGTTTTATCGCCGTGGACTTCTAAACGCAGCCAAGTTAGGAGCCGCGGCGGCCGCAAGCCTTAGGCGGAAGCTGCCTCTGCAGTCTCGGACGGCCTCCAGGGGCTGGCTGGCTAACCCTCGACTTCGTGGGCCCCCGCCTCGCTGGGTGAAGACCAGCTAAGTTTTTGTTATTATACATTTTATAATTGGCACCTAAACGTGCATTCAAAATGTTCCCCCATTTTCGAAATTCCAAAAGGCCAATCCTTTATTCTACGTCACTGGCCCAATTTTCATTTCGTTTCATTAAAACTATTGAATTAATCTTGGGGAAATACGCGGACCACAACAGCCATCCACCAACACTCCCAATCTACACCCCCCCCCCCCCCCCCCAGCCCTTACTCCAATTCACTTGGTTTCGAGTCAGTTCCCACAGGACCTGCATATTTTATATCTTTTAGAAAAATCCGGCACCTTTAGGTTTGCCCAACAATTTATTCTGTTTGTTTTTTCTAAGCTTGCGTGTGTATTCTTTTATAAATTATTAAGTCTGCAAATTGTCTTTTTTTAGAGGCTTCCAAATTTTACGTTTACCTGTGGTCATTGACCACAGGTCAGTAGAAATTCCATTTTTTTTCTACTACACAATCTACTCCGCTGATTTGGAACAACACTGATTTATAACTTGATGAGCTGTCCACTGCACGTTTATTCGACGGAAAACATCGTGTACACACTTCTGCAAAGAAATTAAAAAGTTGTGTGTGAAGTCGACCAATCCGCAAAGGGCCGGTCTGTTCGCCCTATTTCAGGTTAGGCTCGAGCCCCTCGGTGGGAACGTATATAAGCTGTTGAATTGTTGATGATAAATACATCGTACACGCACTTCACACAACTTAAGAGACGTGTGTCCAGGATTCCTCACAATGTTTTCCTTCACCGTAAGAGCGTCGAATAAACGTACATGAACTATAAATTCGAAAACGTTAGTACGGGGATTCGAACCGGCGACTCCTGGACGCGAGTCTGCGCCCTTATCCACTACACCCCGGACGCTCTATGACTCACGGACATAAATCTACTGTCATAATGAAAAGTGCATCGACCTATGAATAGTAATTGGTAATGTGGCCACACCCTAAGGCGCGGCGAGCCGTGGAGACGCGCCTTGAATCGATACCACCCCTGTCTGGGTAGTTAGGAAGTGCAGGTTTAGATAAAATTGTTTTTTTTTTATTTTTTTAAGTTATTCTGCGCAAACGAGCACTCCTAAGTAACGCTGTGTACTTGATATGCGCGCTAAATAACAACACTAAGGTAGATATGGCAAATTGCATGTGCTTGCAAATCTTTGGCGCTAGTTTTGTTTTTCAAATCAAATCAAAAATCAAAATCGTTTATTTGCAAGAACACAAATCATCATCAATAGATCTAAATTAGTGCGGTCACAATTAGTCGACTACGCTGGCCCAGTGCGGGTTGGTCGACTTCACACACAAGTACACAACCTTTGAATTTCTTCGTAGGAGAGTGCAGGTTTCATCACGATGTTTTCCTTCCCCGTAAGAACGTCGAATAAACGATGAATTCGAAATTCGAAAACACATTGGTACGTGGTGGGGATCAAACCCGCGTCTCCCGGACGGGAGAAAGCAGTCCTAGCCACTAGACCACCGACGCTCTGTAGAGCCAACAGAATGAGCCCGAGCGAGCGCGAAGCGTCTCCTGTTTCAGCTTGGCCAAAATTGCTTTTGTATGTCCATCTGTCTGATTTCTCCTCTACAGATCGCGTTTCTCAACCGATTCTCGTGAATTTTGTGAGCAGGCTCGATAAATTAGAATTTAGTATTTTCGAAATTTTTCAAAATGGCGGATGTGGGGTTAAAAACGTAAAAAAAAATACATAAATCAGCCATTTTGAAATAAAAAATTAGCGATCTCTACAGCTCACACACAGACAGAGCCAGTATTAGTTTTAATCCTTCGATAAATAGGAGTGTATGTCTGTATGTATTCATACCACGCTCGTACCAGACAATAACAAAGTCAGTCCATACCTGACCGGACGACCGGATGTGACGTCATCACGTCACTGTCGTTACGTCATTCGCAGATATGGTCAACGACCCCACAGGAGCCATTGTTATTATGTCATTCATTTTTGAGGTTATACATAGTTATAACAGGGCTTTGTGCATAGTCCGGTTGGAGAAGCTTGGTTTTGTAGTAGCCTAGATGGTAGTAAGTCTGTCTACGAAGCACAGGGTCGCGGATTCGAATGCCTTGTGGCTGGATGTAGTTTATCTCTCTATATAGGTTAGGTATGTACCTATTTATATATTTACGTAATTAAATCAACTGTCTGGTTTGGCTCTTCATAGTTTGGAATGAGATGGCCGTGTCAGGCCGTGTGTGAATAGGGGGGAAACCTTCACGACCGCCCCTGGTTTTGTACGCCACGTTTTTGATTACATGGTTTACAACGAATACACATTCATTCAATACGAGGATGCCTAAAAAGTTGCATCCAAAAACAGGTCTGTACGAAAAGTGCTCGTGCAGTTTTGAACGCAACTGTTTTGGTACGCCGCGTTTTTCTAAGCCACTGATTACATGTCAAAATAATGGGTCGACTTTATGAATCTGTATTTTTTCGCTGTTTTTTTACTGGGCAGCACCCGCAATAAAAAAAAACACCTAGAAAGAATACACTTCGGTTAGGTTAGGTTAGACTGTTGTCAACAACAGGCGGAGGGAGACGAGCGAGCGGAGCGAGCGTGCCGCGGCAGCGGCCGGCGACCGCAGGAGATTACTTCTCAAAAAGGCTAATGGTTGGAAAATTCGAGTGCGCAAGACGTGGACGGAAGAAAAAATGGCTGCAGAAAACGGGTCGGTCATAATCTGCTCGCACAGTTTTTCCCGTCCAAGACAAGCATGTAGTACACAATAAACTGTCTGTACAAAACGGAAACAAGCATGAACCCCATTCGAATAGGGGATCGGATTACTTATTTTTTGTTTTATAAATCCACAAACTTCTTAGTTTCTGCTATCGAACACTAGAAGAATCTTTAAAATTGACCGAGTTATAGTTTGAAATTCAAGATTAGACAGAAGGGCACATAACGCCATATAAATATCTCCATACAAAACATCTTTTTTGAAAGAGACAGACATATTGAAACTTTAAAAAATCACTGTAAATTCGTTTTTCAACCGATTCTGTTTTTTTCTTCGCGAATCGTCTGCTACTAATCTATATTTTAAAATTAATTCATAAAATATGGTACATACCACATATACATGTATATATGGGGGACGCCTGCGACGGAGCGCAGACGGGTGACCAGAGCTATTTCTGCCCAATTCCCTCGCTCTCCCTGGGCGAGTTCTGCATCACGCCCGCACACGTCTCCTCTCCCACCACTCCAGGTAAGCGCTTAGAGCGTCCTAGCCGATTCACACCAGACAGAAGGGGGTACCGCTCCGTGGAAAGGGAACCTGAAGATTCCCCTTCCTGATTAAAATATGGTAAAGGCGATGTACTGTATTGGAATAAAAATAATTCTAAATTTTAACCAGGCTATAAGTTGGTATTTAGTAAAGAGCTCTCAAAATCTAGACTGTCTGTAGTAATAAATAAAATTAAAGTGCCTGCATTTCCCAGAAAATATATAAAAATTTTGAATGGCATGTAACGTAAAACGGAACGTTTCTTGTTTAGGCTGTATGGGCTTTGATCCCTTTGCCTAACTAATTATAAAAAAAATACGTTGACAGATCGAATGTCAAAGTCATTGATAATTGTTTTCTTTCAGCGAGATTTTGATTTTAAAATCATGATCACATCATGATTTTCACCATGTCGCGCGCTCATCAGAGAGTGGCGCTCTCTAAGCCAGCCCTGCCTGACTGAGAGTAGTCTTCACAAATATTTAAAGGCTTCTCCAACGCGAAGTCTGACTGAAAGCTTATGAAGTTACGCCGCAAACCAGTGACGATATTTTTTTTGAGTTTTAAAGAAACGCCACGCTGTTCTTTGTCACCTAGATTCAACATTGAAGGCTAAATTGAAGGCATGTTTTGTGTTGGAAGACCCGTACCTATGAAGCCAGACAGAATGCCGTTCATGTGGCTGAGCTGCTGGTCCATAATAATTTTGTAAATCCCGTTTAACAGGCGCGAAGCACACTTTACTTTTGCCGAGAGACCTTAAGAACTACGAGTATATTCAATTCAACTTATTCAACTAACTGACATTGTGGCGCGCTTTGTAATAACAAAACCCGATTTACATGACAGAGATGCCAGCCCATGGCCTTTGTAGAAGTGCTATCTCACTTACACAATTTGTTGTCCCGTGTTTATGCGTTTCAGTGTTGCTGCTTTTTGAACGTTTAAAGAATCAGTGTTGCTGCTAATTAGTTAAATACTCCTACCACATTTTTTATATTAATAGATATAATTAAAATACGGGGTCCTATAATTTATTTTAGGGTTTCGTTGAGCTATGTAAATTCATACTTATATCTAGAACAAAAAATCAGCGTGGTTAATTTTTTCTGCGAATTTAATACCAAGCTCTATACGAATCTGGTACAAGTCCTTTAGGAACAGTCCGATCCCCTACCGTAAAATACTATTTACTGTTCGCCCGTTGTGTTCAACAAGACTTTTCCGTTAAAAGTATAATATGTGTTATTTCAAAACTATCTCCATTCCAAATTTCATCTAAATCAGTTCAGTAGTTAAGGCAAGAAAGCGGAATAAGCACCTAACTAAACATCCAAATATACTTTCACATTTACAATTGAAGTAAGTAATTCTGTCAGCCCCGGATTCAAACCCAGAGCCTCCAGAAACCCAAACGCTAGCTGTCAGACAGAACGCTGTTTTAATACTTAACCACTGTCATCATCATCTTCACCGACGTGTCAGTGTTATAGAGCCGCCAAAGGCCACTGACTTGGCTCGTGTAACGACTAGATAGTAGCCGGGACCAACAACGGCTTAACGTGCCTTCCGAAGCACGGAATCATCTTTCCTTTCGGAAAATCAAGTGATTCAGCCTGCAATGTCCTAACCAAACTGGGGAAAGTCTCACAAAGAGATTTTTGCTTGATAGTGTCCCCACCGGGAATCGAACACGGAACCTCCGTAATGGGCGTCGAAATCTCGACCACTCGGCCACGGAGGCTGCCACTTCTCTTATCCAACTGTGATCGCTCGGAATAGCAAGTTACCGATGCGCCAGACCGCCGCCGCGCCTATGAACGTCGTTAGATCGATATCGGCGGTGCTACGCTAAAAATAAGGAAACCAAGAGCAGGAAACTCTATACAGGGTGAAACATCATTCTGTTAATGACGAGTAGTTTTCTGGCAGCATTTTTTTATGACCCTATTTGTGTCCCACTGCTGGGCAAAGGCCTCTCCTTTATCACGCCAGGCGATCGCAAGCTAATATGGACCAGTCTTTAATGTAAGCGTCCAAGTCGTCCCGCCAACGACTGCGAGCCTCCTGTCGACCTCCTCAACAAAAAATATAATAGTTCTTAAAAATGTTGTAAGTACATGACGTTGGTAAAATCATCTCTGGTAGAGCCCTGGATACAGGGCCGGGGATACAGTGGACCTTACCAACGACAAGTTAGAGCCCAATATTCTGGCATGTTACATCAGCCATCATCTCGAAGTAAGATCTATGAGAGAAATGTCTACAACATGTGCATTCTTATATACAATAAGCTTCCACTTGAGCTAAGATTAGCTGACAATATAGTATTTAAGAAGAAACTCTCAGTCTGGCTCTTTGAAAGGGGTTTCTATAGTATTAAGGAATACCTGGATTCAGACTTATAATAGGTGGTGGTGGAGTCTTGTATATTCATTTTGTTTTATTCTTTTGTTATTATAATTGACTGATCTAGATTACTAATATAAATTTGACATTAATAATTAATAACTCTGACCTATGATAATGTTTAATTTAGCTAATAATGTAAAATATGTATCGAATTTAAAATCTTTAATATTTTTAACTTTTATATTTGCACACCTAGTAGGTTGAATACAAGCACTCTCATTATTTTATATAAGACCTGTATATAACTGTATTCTGGCAAATAAATATTTCTGATTTCTGAACTTAGATCAAATATAGCGGTAGATACACGGTCTCATACAAAATCTAACGCAAATCGTGGCACCGCGTCAACTATAACGTTTAACATAGCGTTCTAGATTTTTACATATCACCTTTTTCTACTAACGATATGCAACAAGTATGATTTTCAGAAATTAAAGAACATATTTAAAAATGACATTTATTTTAATACGAACTTTAGATCATTGCAACAAAGTACAAAATCGCCAAATAAGATATGCGCGTTACGTTATTTTGGACCTGCGCATACCTTATCTCTGTGCCCTAGAGTGGCGTCTGCACGAGTGAAAGGGACAGACGCGCGCTGGGCAGGTGATGATAATTATTACAAAAAAGGAGAAAGGTTGTGACTCCCGCGCCGGGTCACTCCTGGTGCAAAGGTTGTCCGTCGCCATCCAACGCAGCAATGCCGCGAGTGTGTTGGGCTCCTTTGCGCCGGGGATGGCAAGGGGCGGCCTTTTTCACTGACAAGGTACTTTGTTACCAATTTTATTTGACAATTGTTAATGTAATGACAATGAATAAATGCCTTCTTACAAAAAATATAATTAAATGCCAAGAAATGCAAAAAAATACTTAGAATATCGTAATTACAAAACCATACTAACTTAAAATACGACGCTCGCATCTTTTTTTTTTTCACTTTTAATGTATAGTTTTTGCACATTTTCAGTGCACATTTACGCATCGTAACGTTACACCGTCGTCGGCGCTGTCGATTAGCGACTGAGGCTAAATAAAACAAGGCATACGCTTGTTTTGATGGCGCCGTTTTTCGAGCGGCGTTCGTGTATCTACCACTATATTTGATCTGTATCTGAAGAATTTTCAAAAACTCATGAAGCAAGCAAGCAGGATCACAAATAAAAAAATCTAGCTTAACATTTGTCTTTGTGGTAGTCTTAGATTAAAAACTCCTTCGTTGCGCTTTATTCCTTTAATTCTGTTTCTCAGCGACATCTATGGTAAGGTATGACGGGCTGGTTTCCGCAAACCGACGTCTCACATCTATCGTCTTGGACAGAATAATATTTTTTTTTCGTGCTGCCAGAAAATGCCCTCTTTCTTAGCTATTAAGTCAGGTGACTTATACTCGAGCTCACCCAGACTAATGGAAATAGTCGAATTAAAAAAACGTTTATTTGCTTATAATATTAAAGAAAACAAAAATAAAGTTAAAGGACAGAAATGAAAATGTTTGACCTCTGGGCTTCAATATGAACATAAAAATATTATTAATATTGACTGTTTTGAGTTGTCTGTAATAAGGATATCACATAAATGTTGGAATTTTAATACCAAAGTTCTTATTACTTTCGTCAGAATGTACAAGCACACCCTGTATAAAGATTACCGCTGAACTGCAAAGTCAAAGGCGGCAAAGGTTAGTAGGTCGCGGCGGCAAAGTCTTGAGTGCAGTGGGGCGAGTTCGACTCCGGCCTGGTACGGAGATTCGTTGATCTCAGATTGATTCATCAACAGCTCATATACCGTCAATTACTAGTAAAACAAGAAGACATTTAAAAAGAAGTAAAGACTAGTAAGTAACAGAAACAATAAACAAACATTTTAAAAATACGTCTATAGAATACTTGTATGAAGGGATTTTGTCATTTTTAAGCTAAATGTTTACAATGTTCAAAAAATTTGCAAAATGGTCAATTTAACTACGGCACAGATAATATAATACACTACGGGAAATTGTATTTATCTTCACGAAAAACCAAACCACGCGGGCATAACCGCTGCCGGTAAGCTATTTTAAGAAATCCTTAACTTGAAATAAATTCTAAGGTGAAAATCCGTTTAAACTAATACGTCTGTCTTTATGTCTTTCATAAAAGATAAGATAAGTTAATCTGTTGAACCGATTTTGGTGAAATTTGGTAGGTACGGAGATAATTCGACACTCAACGACGAACATAGGTTACTTTTTACCGCGGGATTTTGTTCCCACGGGAAACCGCCTGAATACGCAGTTAATTTACTGCTACATAATACTAGTTATTTCGCTGACGATGTACGTATGAAGTAGGTGCTGGTTTAGGAAAGAGCTTATACATGACTTTTGAAAGGCTTCCTAGCAAATTACTTTACATTATTTGGCGAAAGCCCGTGGGGGAAACGGGGAGGTGAACTTGTGATATAACTAGTTTCCCTCTTTTAACTAGTTTTCCACCCTTATTTCCTTGAAAGGGGTGAAATTAACAATTAACCTTTCATCTGTGTGGCATCGTTTTTCCCAATATGGCGGATGTGTGTATCCAGCTCACGGAGAAACACAGGCAGGGTTGTGGAACGGCAGTATTTCATTAAAATGACGCATTTCTCCGATTTTACAAGGCAGTCTGTTTATTCCCGTCATTATTATGTAAACACATTACCTACTGCTTCTATCATTTAGTAAATTGTTGCAAAATAGGTATATAATTACAGTAATATCAAGACTCTTATTATCTTACCCTAGAAACTATGTATTTTGAGAATAAAATAAAAATAAGACACTAAAGAAATATTGTTTTGTTTTGTATCTTTATTTTGTTTTGTTTTTATCCCTTTTTTTGTTTTACCAAGTAATAAAAATAAAACATCACCATATATTTTATTAACAAAACCTTGTTTCTAAAATTTGGTCAAATTGAACAATTTTTGCTACACATCTAAAGTGACTCCTAAAGTTCAAACGCGCGGGAATATGCGATTCAATGGCTAGCTTTGTTCTTCATGATCATGTTTGTGTAAGTTAGAAAGGGATAAATACAGCAAAACCGTTGCTATAAGCGCGCGAGATCGGCTACTGGCGTTGACAGTGGGACTGTCATGACACAGATACGAAAAAAAAAACTTTATCCGTGGGACGGATTTTTCACAGACGAAAGGTTAAAGAATAATGTAGCTGTATGAACTAACTAAAATGGTTCAAATATAAAGCCCTTCAGGTAGCAACCGCCCCCGCCGGCGGGGACGCGGAACTAATAGTAGAATTAATTCAGTAAGACCCGGTAAGGGTCATTCTTCTCCGACGCGCTTCTCGCCCTGGCAACGTTCTGGGCCGCGGTCCGAGCCCGTCTGAGGGGGCCCCCAGATACGTTGTCATAAAATTCCTAAGGGGTACGAGCCTTCTGCTCCCCCGCAAGTCCGCGCCCACTATATTACCACTCTGGTATAAATAGTGATGAAAATAAAAATGTTGGTCAGGTGATGATGATTCTTTTTATCTCAAAGGGAAAGGCAATGGTGCTAAGCCATACTGCCTAATCTGAAGTTGACGATTGTCACAAACAAGGGGTGTTAGTCAGTTTTTTATGGGTTTGCATGAATTTGTTTTAGGCAACTCTTGAAAAGTAGTTTATTAAAAGTTGTTCAGCTCAGAGCTGAGGTTTTCCGTTACATAAATAACAAGTTGAAGTATGTTGATTTTGACACAGAAAAACGTAGCAAAATCTTACAAAGAAGTGAAGCTTAAACGTAAATATTTAAAAAGTTTAAGTTTATTTCCGTACAAAATGTAGCACATTTAAAGGTGGAATTTCAGAAATTCCGTTGAAATTTCCGTGTATGTAAGTGGTGTCGTTACGGATGCTTGAACACGATTTTCCGGTCGAGGGCAGGGGTGCGACCGCGCAGCTCACTAGTGTCGTCACGCTATCGATAAGCGAACGTTTTCATCTAAAAATGCTATCGATAGTATTGATAGCTCAAAACATGACAATACTATTATTTATTTTATTTGTTTATTTATTCATCTATCTACAGTATTCCTTAAATATTATATACGTCTCCACCGAGGGGCTCGAGCCTACCCTGAATTAGAGCGATTAGGCCTTAGTCGACCACGCTGGTCCAGTGCGGGTTGGTCGACTTCACACACAACCTTTGATTTTCTTCGCAGGAGTGTGCAGGTTTCATCACGATGTTTTCCTTCACCAGCCTCGAATAAACGTACATCATCATTCTCCCGCCCTGTTCCCTTTATTTGGTCAAATAAACGTACATGAATTCGAAATTCGAAAACACATTGTTACGTGGTGGGGATCGAACCCGCGTCTCCCGGACGGGAAGCAGCAGCTCTAGCCACTAGACCACCAACGCTAATAATAATAATGATATAATAATATAAAGTTAACCCTTTAAAAGTGAACTGAAGAAGTTTCCCCGTAAGTATTTATTTCCTCAACAATAATCACATTAATGAAAAACATAACAAGTGATACATAATACATTATATTGTTGAGGCTGGTCCCTAAACTAGGAAATTCTGTACTATAGGAAATCAGGCCTCCACCTAGAATTGAACACAGGGTAAGAATATATAACTTGTTCGAGCAAGTAGATCATAACATGTTGGGAGAATACAAACAAAAGAGGAAAAACAAACTACAAACATTAGCACTAAATACATAACATATAGGCACTATATTTGATCTAAGCATATAGGTAATAAAATTATGTTTAATACAAATAAATGCGCCGTACTGTAACATCCGATTCATGATTCAATTTTCGTTCTCACGAGCTCGATTTCACCGACAATTCGGCGCCAGATTATTTGGCATAGTGAACATTTGGTGACACATGATTAGAATTTTCAAATTTCGAGATCACAAAACGGACTCGTTGGGTTAAATCAAAGTGAGATTCGGTCGCACTGTTAAGATTTCACGGTTTAGATTTGATGGCACGTGTATTGCCAACTGCAAAATTTATACGAAATTTGAATACCGCGCATGCAAAAAAAAACTACTTTGAATAGATAAGTGTTGCTTCTCAAAAATGCTTACAAACGAACAACGCTCGTCGACGACCTCATTGTCGTTCATTTCACTCACCCTGCGGGGTAGGCGACGAGCTCGGTGTTCGGGTCGCAGTCCAGCGCCGCATTGGCTGAACGTTCATTTCACTCACCCTGCGGGGTAGGCGACGAGCTCGGTGTTCGGGTCGCAGTCCAGCGCCGCATTGACTGAACGTTCATGTCACTCACCCTGCGGGGTAGGCGACGAGCTCGGTGTTCGGGTCGTAGTCCTGCGCCGCATTGACTGAACGTTCATTTCACTCACCCTGCGGGGTAGGCGACGAGCTCGGTGTTCGGGTCGCAGTCCAGCGCCGCATTGACTGAACGTTCATTTCACTCACCCTGCGGGGTAGGCGACGAGCTCGGTGTTCGGGTCGCAGTCCAGCGCCGCATTGCTGCCCACCGTCAGCCCGAACACTGACTCCAATTTAATCTGTGGACAAACATAACCGTGATTTACAATAACTCAAAAATAAAATAATCATTATTTTAAAAAATCGTTTTTTTTAATGCAAATGTTTTATAAATAAGGCAAGGTTTGTAAGGGGTTCTTTTCTCAGCCTTTGGCATTTCAGAAATGTTCGGTTTTATTTAAGTACGTAAGTAAGTAACACTTTATTGCATAACACATATGGGACATATAAAGAAAACATTATTATAAAATAAGCATAGTTTTTTATCTATTCTTCCTTTGCATCGTATTCTTCTTGTCGGTGCAGTTCTCTCAATTCTTCTCTGCTCTCTGCATTTTCCTTGACCTCCATTCGCATCGTCAAAGTCTAAGAAAATATGCGCACGTTTTGCGAAGTGCTCATTCTGCTTCAAGTCTGATGGCTCGTAACAACTACATTTCATACTCTTAGGCCATTAATAAGGTGATCTAGTGTCAATTCACAGAGTGATTTTTGTTTGTCAACAATGTCACCACCCAGAATCGAAAAGAGAACCTCCGTTACAATGTAAATATGCCACAGGCTGTTAAATAGATATGCCAATATTCCATTTCGGGAACTAGGTGAATACGTTAATAAACTAACCTTGTAATACAAATTCTTAGATACACGAATATATATATATATATTTTAGATATGAAATCCTCCATGATCTTTTTTTTTTTTAAACCCCATCGATTTTTGGATACAAAGTGGTTATAAGTCTTTTCATGGGACGTCATAACAATATTGAAACTAGTGCCACGTCTGTTGGTGGGTGGGGACAGCGCTCTAGTGCCACGTCTGTTGGTGGGTGGGGACAGCGCTCTAGTGCCACGTCTGATGGTGGGTGGGGACAGCGCTCTAGTGCCACGTCTGTTGGTGGGTGGGGACAGCGCTCTAGTGCCACGTCTGTTGGTGGGTGGGGACAGCGCTATAATGCTACGTCTGTTGGTGGGTGGGGACAGCGCTCTAGTGCCACGTCTGTTGGTGGGTGGGGACAGCGCTCTAGTGCCACGTCTGATGGTGGGTGGGGACAGCGCTCTAGTGCCACGTCTGTTGGTGGGTGGGGACAGCGCTCTAGTGCCACGTCTGTTGGTGGGTGGGGACAGCGCTCTAGTGCCACGTCTGTTGGTGGGTGGGGACAGCGCTCTAGTGCCACGTCTGTTGGTGGGTGGAGACAGCGCTCTAGTGCCACGTCTGTTGGTGGGTGGGGACAGCGCTCTAGTGCCACGTCTGATGGTGGGTGGGGACAGCGCTCTAGTGCCACGTCTGTTAGTGGGTGGGGACAGCGCTCTAGTGCCACGTCTGTTGGTGGGTGGGGACAGCGCTCTAGTGCCACGTCTGTTAGTGGGTGGGGACAGCGCTCTAGTGCCACGTCTGTTGGTGGGTGGGGACAGCGCTCTAGTGCCACGTCTGTTGGTGGGTGGGGACAGCGCTCTTGCATGGTCCTTTGGCCAAGCTGAAACAGAGACGCTTCGCTCGCTCGGTCAATTACCTACTTGTGTTTGGACAAACACATTGACATAATCATTTGTTTGCATTCGTGCGTAGTATTTAGCAGAAAATTTTGTCATTTTAAATAGGTAAGTAAACAAATATGGCTCACAAAGTTTTGTACGATGTTATTCCAATGCAATGTTATTTAATTTAAGGAGGAAAGCGGGTGATCGTGCACTTTGGCGTGCCCTTGGGGAGGCAGCAGTGGACTGCAATAGGCTGATTGATTGATATCACGAAAATCAAGCCTATGTAATTTATTATATTCTTGCTACTGTGTCGAGTAATAATTTTTTTCGTCGAAATATAATCAATACATTATGTGTATACTTTTTTAAGAGAAAATTAGTTGGACTTTCAAATTTAGTAGGTTTTATTCTTTTATCTATTAAATGAAAAAAGATAGACATTTTTGAAAAAAAATTAAGGATTTTTCATTTCCATTTATTTTTATTTTATTTTTAATTTTTTTATGCGAAATATTGCAATTTAAATAGTGGAAATGAATTCGACATATTTGATTTACATGAAAACGACACTGTTAGTAACAGAAACTACGCCCCCCCCCCCCATTCCCCCAACCCAATAAAAACTTATATTTAAAAAAATTATGGCTACCCTTTTTAAATCAGTCTTTGGGTGTAACTGAACAACTCCACAAAGGGGAATGTCTTAATCATCAATAGCCGTATAAAAAAGCGTACACCGGCAACTAATTATAATAATAATAATAATAATAAACGTTTATTTCAAGAAACAAGTCTCATAAAATGTTAGTAAAATTTAAAAAGCTTAGCCTATTGTTAGTAAGGACACAAAATAAAACACAGTAGAAAGAAACGGTGCTGTCAAATAAACGGCACTGGTGTGACTTGCAGGCTACAACAGCGCCGCACATATGGACAGTCCAGTCTCGCGGCAATCATGGCCAGGACGGTGTTGGCGCTGGCCCGCACCCTGCTCACGAGAGACGCGCACCGCTTGCGCATTGTAGCAAAGAAGCAATCGGCGCGCGCCCCCGCGAACATGCCTGAGGCGCTGCAGTAGCGAGGCAGCCCCACCACCGCCCTGATTATGTCTGCGATTGTAAGAGAACTGGAGATGTAAATAAGTAATAATTAAAAATCCTTTTTAAACAAGCTTTTTAAACAAGGTTGTGGTGTGTATTTAAGGAGTTCCTTTAACCACCTTCCGGCTCCATCATGAGACCCTGGACATCACGTATGACTAAAGATCTTGTTAAGACAAATCCAACGAGCCCAAACACGGCTAGGTTGTGTTGTGTATTAGAGGAATCCCTATGGCCACCTTCCGTCTCCATCATCAGACCAGCTCCATAATATTACATTGTCATCGCGGTTACATAAGTATACCAAATTTCAGCAAATTCCAATGGCAGCAAGTGCTTCAAAATTAAGTTGCAAGATTTCGCCCGAACATACCCACAAACCCACATACAGTGCAAGCTAAATAAAAGCTTGTAAAAAAGGAATTATTCTGCTCGCGGCAAATGTGTGTCCTAGTCTTGTTTTTGAGAAAAAAATGTTTTAAATTATTATATAAGTACGCCAGTTTTATGTGATATAAGCCTGGCTAAATGACATGGCTCAGGGTACCTCCTGGCACATAAGAAGAACGTTGGACGAACAAGCACCATATTATGTTCCCGTTTCCTATATTACATAGTGCACCACCTGGGGTAAAGCAGCCATGTCCTTGGGTATCAAATTATATGTGTACCAAATTTCATGAAAATCGGCGTAAGAGCGTCGGCGGTCTAGTGGCTAGGGCCACTGCCTCCCGTTTTTGAATTTCAAATTCATATGTACGTTTATTCGACGCTCTTACGGTGAAGGAAAACATCGTGATGAAACCTGCACACTTCTGCGAAAAAATTCAAAGGTTGTGTGTAAAGTCGACCAACCCGCACTGGGCCAGCGTGGTCGACTAAGGCCTAGTCGCCCTAATTCAGGGTAGGCTCGAACCCCTCGGTGGGGACGTATATGAGCTGTTGATGTGTATGTGTGTGACTGGCGAAATTCGTCTACATAAAATGCGACGCCATTAATTAAGAAAAAAAACATCATCCCTTTCACTTCATGTAACGATCTTTCCTGGCAGGACTTATTCTACCTAACAATGGCTGAACGTGCCTTCCGAAACACGGAATCATCTCAAGATCAGACGAGTCTATTTTGCGACAGTATGATCTTCAAAACTCGGTGACCAGATCAGCTGGACAGCGTAATATATCTGAAGTGCGTCGCCTATCCAAGCTCTTTGTAGCAGAGATATTAGTTTTTTCTTCCCTTTGGGAAAGGCAATGGTACTCAACTATACAGCCTCATTTTAAAAATATTACCGTTTCCAATAGAAAGGAAAAATATTTCTGCTAGATAAAAACATATTTTAGTGTAAAAACTATTTGATAACGGCTTGAAAAATATTTTAAATATTTTCAAACATTCTTGTGATAAGCATTTGTAGTGTCTGGATGTTATTCTTATCTATGGCTCTCTGATTTCCATGGTGGAACCAGATGGCCGTGTGATCACAATCCATCACAATGTATTTAATTATATGTAAAAATCAGTCCTAATAGCCGCCTAATTTCTTTTTTTTATTCTTTGATTTTAAGGAGGGTTTTTTTTCATATGAAAATGCCACCCTCTTAGTAAAGCGCCTAATTTCTTGCCTAACTTGTTTAGGCTATGAGTAATTACTCTATTCGCGAAAAATTTACTTGCAGTCCTTTATGAGCTCGATTAGGAGACGTAGGCAATATTTAAGTCGTAATTTTGTAATCTGTGGTTTATATTCACTATTCAGTGTTTTGTTGACGGCTCCGTAGCCCAGGTGGTAGTGTATCTGCCTCCGACGCACAGGGTCGCGGGTTCTAATCCTGCCCAGGGCAAACACTCGTGTGTTGAGCACTTGTGTCTGGTTGTTGTTTATCTAGTATGTATTTATCTATTTAAGTAATGTATATCAGCTGTCTGGTACCCATAGTACAAGCTCTGCTTAGTTTGGGATCAGATGGCCATGTGTGAAGATGTCCCCACATATTTATTTATTTGAAGACTAAATCCCGAGCAATCCCTACGTCCTTGACAAGGTCGCCCGACGCCATGACGACGCAGGCAAGGTCGCCTTCTTTTGGCCAAGACCGGTAACACGATGCCTTTGCGCATGTCGCTTTCCGCTCCTTGCTTCGTGAATTAGAGATAGTGTTCGCGCTGTTGTTAAGGAAGGTCATAGTATCCTATATTTACTGTACGAAGGAACATAATTACGGTTTCCGTCACGTAAAAAGAACGTAGCAATTAATCGACTTCAAAGAAGTATCGGACGGTTGCAAACGTAAAAGGTCTAGACCTTAGCACTAGTAGCAACTTGTCTAAAACATTGTTTTGTATAGTATTTTGAAACCAGTCTGACGTTTTGCCCAAATTGCAAGTGGTCTAAAGGAGGTTCTCCGCATAATGAGCTTACAGCATGACTGCCGGCTGCCAGACTGCCAACCGTCCGGCACGTAATTTAACAACATAGTTCATCCGAATCAAACTGTCAGCGTCGTCTGCGATCCGATTACAAAATCAAAAAAATGTATTGGTTTTGCCCGTTGACAATAATTCGGTACGCGCTTTGGGTGCGCTAAAATCGATTCCAGCGTGTCTCGCACGCAACGCAGGCGCTGGCGGCGCAAAATTTCATTATGCCTAAAGATATACTACGCACGCATACTGTAAGCCTAGTCATGTACTCATTCATACATTTCTGAACGAAAGCATTTTATCTTTACTGGTTTTTTACGCGGCAAAAAGTGGTCGACCTTGCGTGACGTCACCTCCAAGTCGGCGCGTCCTTGCGAAGGACTCGGCTACAGGTGCGTTCGTTCATTCAATCTTTTTTTTTAGATTTTGGCTTCCATCGTTTTGAGACCGGAAAAATACGGTGAGGTTAAAATTAGTTTTTGAAATTATTAGGCATGTTAAATTTGTCGCGTAGTTCTATGCTTAAATGTATTTCAATCAAATTGTGTACAAAAACGGGTTAAATAAATACGTTTGGTAAAGAAATTCATTTTTAAACACTCAATTCAGCACAAAGCTTGTGTGTATTTTGTCTCCTGTGTATTCTTCTCTAAAGCTCAGTCTGTCTCTTTCAACCAATTTGTGTATTTTTAATTTTTAATCTTGATTGAGTCATTCATTCATTTCCTATCTATCCCTATCATAAACATTGAAAAAGTAAAAAGACAAATGCATTTTTGGGCTGAGTACATTTCTGCAGAAACCGGGCAAAGATTATAATGTATCGGTGTTGCCAATTAAGTGTTTCTAACTACCACAGTTCAGTGTAAAAATACAAACAGTTAATTAAAATAAAACAACTGTTCTATAATTAAAATCACATTGGACAGATCGATCGCCATTTTGGATATAATTGCTTTAAGTGTGGGTGCGAAATCAATTTGAAGGCATTTGCTGCTGTAAATCTTAATTATATGACTTTGTTGACAAGGCTGGCTATTATAGATACTCCGATTTAAAATAAGTAGTTCATTATTTAAGTTTATTGTAGCCTATAGAGAAATAAGTTAGCAGTGATATTTTCAGAGAAAACATGAGTCTAAGAAACGTGAAAATGTGTTCCGTCGTCAATGATCATTGAGCTATTATTACTGCGTATAGAGAAGACACCACCCCATCACAAGTGTACCGTTCAACTGTGGCCACTAGCTCTTGAGCGCTTCAGTCTTGTTTGTTTTAAAGCGAAAAAACGTGAAAAGTCATCAATTATGCCCTCGTGTGCAAAGGAACAACTTTCCATCGGTGAAAAACTAGATAATCATTTTTAAACTTAATTCGAGCAAAATATTTAGCGGACGCCATGTTGCGTCATTTGTCATAGATGAAACATTTAAGATGTGACATTTGGGTGTGTACAACAGTAGATCATATCTTTTACAGTAGAAAATGGTAGTCTTACACATTTAGTAATAATGTAATGTAAATCAAGAAAGATGAAAAACAATTAATTGTTTTTTTAGATTGATCGTTTTCATTGATTGATTGGTTGTATGAGTACATATTACTTATTTATTAAGAGATATTTTATTATTCACGGCACACGTTTTGTTGGCATATCTACCTCTTGTATGTATTATATAATATCATTGTCTGCCAAACGTGGTATTATGTATGTTCCCTGTACTCTCTGCTCACTCCTTTAATGATAAGAGCGTGATATTCTGTGTGTATCAATTGGAACACCTGACAGCGATATTTCCGTGGGTGTCCTAAAAAACTAGGCAAGAAACTATTCAAGTCGGACTTCGGCTGCGACTTAGGTTTATTCGAAATCATGTAGTACTCAAGAATTAATATAGTACTCAAAATACTTACAATTATACAGTAAATATCCTTCTTTTAATAATACATATTACTTAACTGTTTTTAAGATTTCCAATTCAAATCAATTTAACACACTTCTGTCAAAGTTTATAACTTCATTGCTAACCTACTAAACGCCGAATAACAATAGGCTATAAAATGGACAAAAACGTCGAAACATTTCGTAATATTATCATGAGATTGACCCATCATCGTCAGGTTTCGTATGAACAAGAATATGTTAACTCAAACTGGTTTCTATTGAGAGTGAGTGACGAAAGAATGCCAGGAATGTCCGTGGGGGCTAAAGACGGTATCAGACGGTTCATCTAAAGTGATTCATTTTCAATGAAAGGCAGTGAATAATGAACAGTGAACGACTTCATGTGACGCAAAATGTAAAGTGAATAAATTTGTGAGCATTTTTCGAAATTTCTTGATCTTGAATCGTTATTTCCAAAATCATTCATGGTGCTAAAAATATTCTATGATTATTTTTATATTACACCCATATTACATCATTTCGAAACCATGTCATTGTATTTTAAAATAAAAAGAATCACTAAACAAATACATGACTGCCGCGGCTGTTTACACTTTTCATTTATCGTTCATCTCGATGAACAATGAACAATACCCGATGAAAGCGAACGGTTGGATTTGACTTTCATCACAAAGGCACATCAGTGATGAAA
The DNA here is from genome assembly GCA_951230895.1 of Carpatolechia fugitivella. NCBI lineage: Eukaryota > Metazoa > Arthropoda > Insecta > Lepidoptera > Gelechiidae > Carpatolechia > Carpatolechia fugitivella. The sequence goes on along the minus strand of OX579671.1, from coordinate 469,289 downwards.
GATGAAACGTCAAAAATGGAAGCATCGAAAATGAAAGCAAAAGTGAACCGTCTAATGAGTCAATTTTCTTTTCTTAAAGAAATGCAATGAAGCTAAGCCATACAGCCTGGTCTTTTTTTCCCGGAAATGACTTTACTCGGTTGAACGCTATTATCTGCTGCGGTAGTAGACTAGACTAAACGAATTAACGTATCTTTGGAAGTACAGAAAACGCTCCAACAAAATTGGTAAAATTATAGGGTTAAGACTCGAAACCATGGTATGCCGGTCCAATTCCTTAGTACCGACCTATACACATCTACCTATAGTGACAAGTTGCCAGCCTATGTATCACTAAACCAAGGTATGCCGGTCCAATTGCTTAGTACCGACCTATACACATCTACCTATAGTGACAAGTTGCCAGCCTATGTATCACTAAACCAAGGTATGCCGGTCCAATTGCTTAGTACCGACCTATACACATCTACCTATAGTGACAAGTTGCCAGCCTATGTATCACTAAACCAAGGTATGCCGGTCCAATTGCTTAGTACCGACCTATACACATCTACCTATAGTGACAAGTTGCCAGCCTATGTATCACTAAACCAAGGTATGCCGGTCCAATTGCTTAGTACCGACCTATACACATCTACCTATAGTGACAAGTTGCCAGCCTATGTATCACTAAACCAAGGTATGCCGGTCCAATTGCTTAGTACCGACCTATACACATCTACCTATAGTGACAAGTTGCCAGCCTATGTATCACTAAACCAAGGTATGCCGGTCCAATTGCTTAGTACCGACCTATACACATCTACCTATAGTGACAAGTTGCCAGCCTATGTATCACTAAACCAAGGTATGCCGGTCCAATTGCTTAGTACCGACCTATACACATCTACCTATAGTGACAAGTTGCCAGCCTATGTATCACTAAACCAAGGTATGCCGGTCCAATTGCTTAGTACCGACCTATACACATCTACCTATAGTGACAAGTTGCCAGCCTATGTATCACTAAACCAAGGTATGCCGGTCCAATTGCTTAGTACCGACCTATACACATCTACCTATAGTGACAAGTTGCCAGCCTATGTATCACTCCAATTCCTTAGTACCGACCTATACACATCTACCTATAGTGACAAGTTGCCAGCCTATGTATCACTCCAATTTCTTAGTACCGACCTATACACATCTACCTATAGTGACAAGTTGCCAGCCTATGTATCACTAAACCAAGGTATGCCGGTCCAATTGCTTAGTACCGACCTATACACATCTACCTATAGTGACAAGTTGCCAGCCTATGTATCACTAAACCAAGGTATGCCGGTCCAATTGCTTAGTACCGACCTATACACATCTACCTATAGTGACAAGTTGCCAGCCTATGTATCACTCCAATTTCTTAGTACCGACCTATACACATCTACCTATAGTGACAAGTTGCCAGCCTATGTATCACTAAACCAAGGTATGCCGGTCCAATTGCTTAGTACCGACCTATACACATCTACCTATAGTGACAAGTTGCCAGCCTATGTATCACTAAACCAAGGTATGCCGGTCCAATTGCTTAGTACCGACCTATACACATCTACCTATAGTGACAAGTTGCCAGCCTATGTATCACTCCAATTTCTTAGTACCGACCTATACACATCTACCTATAGTGACAAGTTGCCAGCCTATGTATCACTAAACCAAGGTATGCCGGTCCAATTGCTTAGTACCGACCTATACACATCTACCTATAGTGACAAGTTGCCAGCCTATGTATCACTAAACCAAGGTATGCCGGTCCAATTGCTTAGTACCGACCTATACACATCTACCTATAGTGACAAGTTGCCAGCCTATGTATCACTCCAATTTCTTAGTACCGACCTATACACATCTACCTATAGTGACAAGTTGCCAGCCTATGTATCACTAAACCAAGGTATGCCGGTCCAATTGCTTAGTACCGACCTATACACATCTACCTATAGTGACAAGTTGCCAGCCTATGTATCACTAAACCAAGGTATGCCGGTCCAATTGCTTAGTACCGACCTATACACATCTACCTATAGTGACAAGTTGCCAGCCTATGTATCACTCCAATTTCTTAGTACCGACCTATACACATCTACCTATAGTGACAAGTTGCCAGCCTATGTATCACTAAATCGTAGGCCCTTTCGCCTAGTTCATACGACATCCGTGGGAGGCTTTCAAGCTGTAGCTTAAGTTAGGAACATCCACACGGTACAAATAAATGTACGAATATAACAAAAAGTAGTAGTCATTCAAATTCATCATCAGATAATGAACTCTATTAAAGTAATCATCCGTAAAATTTGTAATGACTGCAATTTCAAAGACAATTTATTATTCTATTATGTCTTATTTTGAATCATTTGTCTTTGGTATTTAATGTGAAATTTTTATTACTTTTTGCTTTTTGATGACTCAACATCCTATACAACCTAGATGGTAGTGTGTCTGCCTTCTATGCTAAGGGTTCTGGGTTTGTTACCGAAGGGATTTGAATACTTTTAATAAACAATATTGTGAACAAGAGACTCTCGATTTAACCAATCAATCAGTGGAGTTTTACAAATGTTCGTTTTTCTAAATTAATGTCACTAATTACGGAAGGCTAAATAGGACAAATGCTGTTAACATACATGCCAAACTTCAGCCTCAGATAACCAAAATAGAGATAAATGACATCTTACTATGAGATCTTGTCCAAATGAAAATTTAAGTGCAATGAAATCATAGTGTTATTCTACGACTGTGACCTCATATGATTACATGCGCATGTGGTTCAAAAATAGAACGAACTTCTTAAATGACAATGATCCTTGATTTTATTTTATCCTCTGTGGTCTAGCGGTCACAGCGTTTGTCACGTCTGGGACACTGTCAAACAAAGTCCAGTAACGATACCGCAGATCTACGTGATTGACCGAGAAGTAAGATGAATCCGTGCTTTTGGAGACACGCTTCTAATTATTACGAAATTAGTAAATAAATATGTGGGGACATCACCAGGGTTTTTCTGGTCGGTCATATTATCATGACTGCTAATGTGGTCATGAACCTTGCAATAAGGGATATTTTCTAGTGTCTCAGTTAAATTTAAACCCAGAACCTCTCTATCGAGATTAAATAACTTCTCGGCTAGCAAACGCTAACAAACGTTCCGGTCTGTCGCTTTCAGATTCTAGCTCGAATACACGGCATTTTATCACGAAACTAACAGCATCGTCTGGTTTATTTATCTTAACTTACAAGTTAAGATAAATTTACACATGTAGGACTAACACTTCGAGTTATAAGCGCTGACCTCGAATATGCCAGTATTTTTCACACAAGTAGGACTAACACTTCGAGTTATAAGCGCTGACCTCGAATATGCCAGTATTTTTCACACAAGTAGGACTAACACTTCGAGTTATAAGCGCTGACCTCGAATATGCCAGTATTTTTCACACATGTAGGACTAACACTTCTAGTTATAAGCGCTGACCTCGAATATGCCAGTATTTTTCACACATGTAGGACTAACACTTCTAGTTATAAGCGCTGACCTCGAATATGCCAGTATTTTTCACACATGTAGGACTAACACTTCTAGTTATAAGCGCTGACCTCGAATATGCCAGTATTTTTCTCTCTCTATCTAATACTTACTCTCATCTCATAAAGGGCATCACAGACATCAAATTTTTGTTCAAGTTTTTTGGAAATTGCCCCACTGTGCGACGAGAGGTCACCAGCTCCTGTATATTCGATGCCTGTGTACGCCTTTAAGGCCCGGTTTCCACCAAAGCGGCGAGGAGAGGAAATGTGTTTGAATAACCAATCAGATTTCGTTATTGAAGCTAAGCGGACAGGAGATGTGGAAATAACGAAATCTGATTGGTTATTCAAACACATCTCCTCTCCTCTCCGCTTTGGTGGAAACCGGGCCTAACGCTTAGAAGAAGACTTTGTCTCTAGTACATACTCCCTGTAATTTTCAGGATCATACAGATCATTAACGTCATTTTGATTAACATATCAGCAACACTTTCTTACCTCATAAGTCGGCATATGAATGCTGTCCTTGATGACAGGCACGCTGTTCCTGGGCCCGATATACGCCATCTTTGCATTTTTCACAACACAGACTTCCACACTTTTCAACAATTTTTACAGCCTCAAATCTGGCAACACTGTACTGTCACATCACAGATGTTAATTCGCGCGCAAATAAAAAAAATAAACTCTTGCGTTCGAAATCCAAATCTTGCACAATTTTATTTCTTTTTAAAATCAGTGGCTGCTTTTTATTTGAAACATAATGTTATTATTTTAAAGTTTTTTTATCAGTCAGCAGATCAAGGTCGTTCAAATCGTGATTCGGTTGCGTTATTAATTGCTGTTTCGTTATATAACTTATTACGTGTTATTTGCTCTGTAATTTTATTAATGATAATAAAAAACTTAATGCTAAAAGTGTTTATATCGTACTCGTAAAGTAATACGGCGTGAGGATTTAAATATGAGTACACAAACATGACTATAATTTGAATTCAAAATGGCTTCGTTATTCTGATATTATGATTAGTTGATGTTATCACACTTCACACAAATATTATAAATGTGATGATATTTGGATGTTTGGATATTTAGCCGTTTGTTCCACTTTCACGCCTAAACTACTAGACGGATTTGGATAGATATAGTTTGTTTTTGAATAGATATATAGTTTGCACCCTGGATTAACACATAGATTACTTTTTACCGGGAAAAGTCATATAGGGAAAAATCTTACAAAACGCGAACGTAGCCGCTCTGATTTATTTAGCTAATAGCTAAATAAAAAATCTGAGAAATTACTTAAAATATTTAGCATATTCTTTTCATATTAGTACTTTTCATAGGTGAACATAAATTATTTCGTCCTTTGATGAAAAGACATAGAAAGTTCTTTGAGAAAGTATGCACTTTAACTATATCCTTGTGTGCAATAAAGTATATTCTATTCTATTCTATTCACTTTTTGAATATTAGGATTATTACCGGTCGTACAAACATAAGTCAACCATTTGTCTCATTTACATTTCACCTAATCGCCTTAAACATTTTCATCTTTTATAAATTAGCCACGTATCTTATCAAACACTTCCCACAGATGAACAAACGTCACCCTTCACCGGTTCTATACCTAAATCGAGACATTCTAGGCCTTACATTTCCCGCTGCTTTCTAAACCTAAAGAGAGAAACCTACTGATCACTTTCTACACTCCTAGCTCTTTGATACTTATTCTTATCCGTTTAGTAAGGTGTATACTTGAATAGGCATTTTATTTAAAAAAAATACTCTTTTCACCTCTCCACCTCGGAAAGTTGGCTTTTAATGCCCGAAAACAGGACCGAAAATAGCTTATTCATTTCTAGACATGCAAACCATTTTCATGTCTAGAGAGGAAAATTCGTTTGGATTTCGAACATTATCTTACACAGGAAAAAAGTTTTCGTATATAAAATAATTGACGTGTGCCATAAATGTTTTTTATAGATTTTCATTTTAAATAAAATTTTGGTACGCACCCTAAAAAAACATAACCTAAACGTTTGTTTATTGTCTTGGTTGTTTATTTTTATCTTATTAACTAAAATCTAAAATACTCTAGTATGGTATAAGGGGTAAAGCCCATGACTGGTTGACAAGCTATCTCCAAGGCAGACAACAATGTGTTGAGATTCAACAAACATATAAAAATAGAAAATATTTAATTAAAAAGAAATTCAGGTCTGATTATTTGGTAAAGGTTAGAGGTGTTCCTCAAGGTAGCATAATAGGGCCTCTATTATTTCTTCTTTACATTAATGACCTCCCTAATGCAACATCTGAAAAGTGCATACTCTATGCCGATGATGCAACAATTATAAGAGGAGGTCAGAGTCAATCAACACTTGAATCGAAAACAAATTCTGTACTGGAAAATGTAATTAAATGGTTGCAGATTTACAAACTGAATGTTATCCTTACTAAAACAAAGCTAATGCCATTTTATTCAAATAATGCAAGGCCATTACAATTGAATATTAAATACCAAGGAATTACCATAGGTGAAGAAAACACATTACATTTTTTAGGTGTTAACATTGACATGCATTTAGATTGGAAATCTCATGGTGACCGTATTTGTAGTAAATTGACAAACTTCATATATGCCCTAAGCTGACTAAGATCGACCGTATCTAAAGAAGCGGCTGTTGTAGCGTATCGTGGATACATTTCAAGTGTTCTCAGTTATGGTCTAATTATTTGGGGCAATTCAGTAGCCATTCAGAAAGTATTGATATTACAAAAAAAGTGCATAAGAGTAATTTGTAACGCACACTATACGGATTCCTGCGCTCCTCTCTATAAAGTTTAGGTATACTGCCATTGCCGTGTATGTTCATAAAATAAATTTGTTTATTTGTCAAACATAATCTTAATATGTTTAAGTTTAAGAGTCAGGTCAGTAACAGACGACTTAGACCCCAATACGCCAACATGTTGCATCAGCCACCATGCCGAAAGAAAGTTAATGAGAAAAACGTTTACAATGTGTGCATCCAGACCTTTAACAAGTTACCAGAAGAAATAAAGCTAGCGGACAATATTATTTTCTTTACTATTTGACTATGATATCTTTCTTCTGACGATAACTTATTGACTTTAATTTTTAAATTGTAGTAATAATAAATTAATCTCTGTGACTTATTTTTTATTTGTCAATTTTTATTTGATTTGCATACCTGGTGAGTTGAATACATGTACTGAATAATTATATAATAAGATCTGTTTTCAGTTTTCACTGCATTCTGGCAAATAAAGACTTCTGATTCTGAGACTAAATATCAAGTCAAAACAAATCCAACGGGCCCAAACACGACTAGGTTATGTTGAGTATTTGAGGAATTCCTGTGGCCACCTTCCGGCTCCATCATGAGACCCTGGACATTACTTATGACTAAAGATCTTGTCAAGACAAATTCAACGAGCCCAAACACGACGTGGTTACGTTGTGCATTTTAGGAGTTTCCATGGCCACCTTTCGGCTCCATCATGAGACCCTGGACATCACATATAATTAAAGATCTTGTCAAAACAAATCCAACGAACCCAAACACGTCGAAGTTATGTTGTGTTTTTTAGGAGTTCCTATGGCCAATTTCCGGCTCCATCATGAGACCCTGAACATCACGTATGTCTAAAGATCTTGTCAAGACAAATCCAACGAGCCCAAACACGACGAGGTTGTGTTCTGTATTTTAGGAGTTCCTATGGCCACCTTCCGGCTCCATCATCAGATCAGCTTTATATTAATATTGTATTGTCACCGAGGTTACATAAGTGTACCAAACAGCACAATCGAATGACAGCACGTGCTTCAAAAATGAGTTACCCACAAACAAACAGACAGACAAGAAAGCGAGTTAATAAAAACGTGTTAAAATACTTAATTTTTATTTTCGTTCCTGGTTTGCTTTATATATTTTTGTGATGCTGTTTTGTCCATAAATTGTTAACTATACATAGAAAAATCTGCTTATAAATTGATAAATGCCATGTTTTATGGCCCAATTCAACTCGCCAGTGATATTACGATACTAATGTTCACGACATACCATTATTACGCCAACTTCAATACGAGATCGAGAGACGTCGTGACCTATCGTGCTCATAGATAGATTTGTCTGGCATACATTATCGTATGACATAACATTCTCAAAGTTAGTTCGACGACATAGGTTTTGAAAGGTGAAAGGAAGTAGGGCTCAGGTCAAAGCACACTAAGTACGCATTACATAAAATAGCTCTAGTGATATTGCAAGCCGAAAAAAACCATGAAGACTTATTATCATCAACAGCACATAAACGTCCCCACGGAAGGCCTCGAGCCTACCCTGATTTAGAGTGATTAGGCCTTAGTCGACCACGCTGGCCCAGTGCGGGTTGGTCGACTTCACACACAACCTTTGAATTTCTTCGCAGGAGTGTGCAGGTTTAATCGCGATGTTATCCTTCACCGTAAATGCGTCGAATAAACGTACATATGAATTCGAAAACACAGTGGTACGTGGTGGGGATCGAACCCACATCTCCCGGACGAGAGGCAGCGAGCGGCTCTAGCCACTAAACCACCGACGCTCTCTAAGACCTTAAGAATTTATTTATCTTTTTGCGCTTAGGTGAAGTAGACGTTGTTGTTTAAACTACGGTTAATTCCCACTTATCAGACTGTTGAATTAAATCATATTCCTCAACGGTTTAGTTTTTTTTTTGCCACCAAACTGCCAACATAACATTCAGCTCAAACCTGATATGAAGGAACTCGTACAATTTATGTCATGCATAAAACTAAAGTTACGTCAAGTGTTCCACCAATATGGAAAAACGATTTCCCGCCAACGGTTCACTTCCGGCGCAAGATGGCGCTTTCCGGTATAGCGGTGTTGCCATATACGGCAACTGGATGTTAATTTATCTAAATTGCGATTTTATGGCGAAAAGCTTTTCGAGTAGTAAATTAAAGCTTTGCGACATTTAAACAGCTTGTTACACAAGCATGTGCCATCATTTATTTATTTACTTATTAGCTTTCCCCCCGCGGTTTCACCCGTATTTAATGAGTTTTTCCGTGAGAATTAAGGATTTTCCCGCGATAAAAAGCCTATGTCCTATTCCAGGGCGTAACCTGTACTGTATGTGTACTAAGTTTCATCCCGATCCGTCCAGTGGTTCAAGCGTGATTCGGCAACAAACATCCAAGCTTTCGCATTTATAATATTAGTAGGATAATCAATAAAAATACGTCCTTAGTGTATTAACGAAATAACTTGATTTTCTGACCACATTCAGAGCTTCACGGAATGCGCTAACAGACAGCGCCATTATTCACCATGATTCGAAAATTCCCACGCCTTACAAAAGTCAAGTGTTTAAAGAAAGCATTTCTGCTTTCAATTTCACTTGGGCCCGACTGGGCGCCATATTTGGATCTGTTATCAAACAAAATGGCCGCCGATCTGGTTAGGTTTCGAGTCCTTTCTCACAGGTTTGTGAAACCGCTGTTGCGACATTAAAATGGATGTAATCGTTGCAGATTTTTTTAAGTTCATATTGGCATATTAAATTATATGCCAATAATCAATATGCCAATATATTAAATCGATCAACCGAACCGCAAAAAAATCATCCGCACATAATCAGCGTATTTCCGCACGAGATATATAATACTTATAAATTGACGGAAGTTTCTTACAATGGCTGTTCAAATAAAATTATGACACCGATATATATTTTTTAATAAAAAACAGAACAATGAGTGCTGGTTACGTCAGATGTCATCGCTGTTCACAGTCGACTGTACGACGTCTTTCATCTTTATTACGTAGAAATAAGAACGATGTTACAGCTAGCATCTCTTCTTTTAACAGCATCCTGCCTTCATGGTCTAGCAGTTACAGCGTTTTTCTTAATCCGGAGGTACTGGGTTCGGACCCCATTGGGGACATTGTCAAAATCACTGTGATACTGGCCCCACATTGGTTAATAGTCTACAATGTAGGCTGAATCACCAAATTGAAAAAGTAAGACGATTTCGTTCACGTTATTCTGGGTCCTTCCTGACAATCTACGGAAGTAGTTACTGCCCGAGCGAGCGAAGCGTCTCCGTTTCAACTTGGCCAAAATTGCTTTTGTATGTCTGTTTGTCCATCTGTATGTTTGTTCCACTCTACAGGTCACGTTTCTCAACCGATTCTCGTGAAATTTTGTGAGCAGGTTCGATAAATTAATTGATTTGTTTTGTCGAGTCAGTATTTTTTTTTTTAATGACGGAGTTATGGGGGTTGCCAGCTTACAAGGTCACATTTCTCGCCCAATAAAAAAAATACAAAAAAATAAGAAAAAAATAAAAATATGAAATTAAAAAATTTAAAATAAAATTTGAGATTAAATAAATTTCAAGGGGTCGGGGATGTTTGTTGAGAAAAAATAAAAATTAATATAAAGAGATATACAGACTCTCTAAGTCTACAGCTCAGAGCCACTAGTTTATTAAGGCGACGCCCTATCATAAATTAGCAACTCAACGCGCTTTAGTTGAAAGTTCAACTGACGCACTACTGAAATAACGTTTATATTAGCGTGCGATGCTTCACGGAGGTTACGTCCGACACTGCGCAGGAATCGTGCGAAAAACTCGTTTTTCTTGAAATCTTTTCTCTTTTTTGTAAAAATATAGAACGAATTATTTTAAAAAACTAGCTGGTTTCGCCGTTTAGGTATTTATATAGCCACCTTAAAAATACAAAAAATATGTTGTTGTCGCTGAAAATATTGATACAACAGATTTGCAAATATTGAATATGGGGTGATTTTCGGTGATTTTAATTATTTATTTTTGCTTTATTCCTTGATTATATGTAAAATCTACTTGGTTACGTCGCTAAATGATAAAATCTTCTGTTGGTTGTAATTTTCTTGATTTGGTACATTCCGAGACGTGACATCCGCGAGTTCAAAAAGGGGCCCAAGAACGATTTTTCAAATAGGGCCTTGTCTTAATTTATTTTTCTTTATTCAGGAAACAAACAACTTTTAACAACAATACCATTAACTCACATTACATAAATTATACAATAAGCTCAAACAATTTTCACCAAAGGTTTATACACAAACATACATACAAACACACACACTTTCACATTTATAAAATTAGTATGGATACTATTCCGGTTACTGCCTGATGTTGTTTACAAAGCAATTAAGTTTTCCATTAAAAATATCAATATGATTATAAAGTCTGTTATTATATCTGAAGCGCGCACGTTACATGAGCTATGTCATACTTTTGACGACTCAATAACACTGACACCAAGGCCCGTGAGGCCGGTCATCGACCTTACTACCCACGCGGTATTATTAACTCTGATTCTTAAATCACCCAAATTACTCGTGCATGTGGTCTGGCAATTTTTGACAATATTCATCTTTATCAACCCAACTTTATTGACACCCACACACTGTTTGGAGCATTCTAGATGCGAGTAACAAGATCAATGTTCCACGCGGTCTCGAGCCTTGAACCCGAGCTGTTCACTCTGATCATGAAACCACAAAGGCTGTTTATTTCATTAATTTTTGACAATATTCATCTTTATCAACCCAACTTTATTGACACCCACACACTGTTTGGAGCATTCTAGATGCGAGTAACAAGATCAATGTTCCACGCGGTCTCGAGCCTTGAACCCGAGCTGTTCACTCTGATCATGAAACCACAAAGGCTGTTTATTTCATTAATTTTTGACAATATTCATCTTTATCAACCCAACTTTATTGACACCCACACACTGTTTGGAGCATTCTAGATGCGAGTAACAAGATCAATGTTCCACGCGGTCTCGAGCCTTGAACCCCAGCTGTTCACTCTGATCATGAAACCACAAAGGCTGTTTTTTTCATTAATTTTTGACAATATTCATCTTTATCAACCCAACTTTATTGACATCCACACACTGTTTGGAGCATTCTAGATGCGAGTAACAAGATCAATGTTCCACGCGGTCTCGAGCCTTGAACCCGAGCTGTTCACTCTGATCATGAAACCACAAAGGCTGTTTATTTCATTAATTTTTGACAATATTCATCTTTATCAACCCAACTTTATTGACACCCACACACTGTTTGGAGCATTCTAGATGCGAGTAACAAGATCAATGTTCCACGCGGTCTCGAGCCTTCAATCCGAGCTGTTCACTCTGATCATGAAACCACAAAGGCTGTTTATTTCATTAATTTTTATCAACTCGCATTCTTGTCTGCCTGTTTGATTGTTTGGTGTTAAGATTATGAGCTGTTGACTGTTGAGCGAAAACCCGAAAGATGGATAGATTACCTAGCCATGGATGGGCATGGACACTATAATAACGCTAATATTATAAATTCCTTCCTATAAATGCCTTTACGCTTGAAGTACTCAACGCATTTGGATGAAATTTGGAATGGAGATAGTTTGTAACTTGGATTAACACACAGGATACGGGAAAATCTTACATAACGCGAGCGTAGCCGCGGGCGGACAGCTAGTAAGGAATACATAGGTTACTTTTTACCGCAGTACTTGAAAACCAAGTAAGTAAGTAGTTAGAGGCCAACTGGTCATATTATGAAATTGTCACAAAAAAGCCTTTCATCTTTCCAAAGCGTGCCCATCAACGAAGTCAATGTAACTAAATTACATACAGCCGTCAATGGACCGGTAAAACCTACTGATTAGTCGTCACGCCATTATCGCACAGGTCCGCATTTCTGTCGGGGCCATAAGCCACTGGTGGCATAGGGCCCCAATCAAAAAGGGGCCTCAGAAAGGCCTGATGTTTCAGCCCATAATGGTCTGGTGGCGTAGGGCCCCAATCACTAAGGGGGGGTCCCGAAATGGCCTGGTATTTCGTCCATAACGATTCAAAATTTTGATAACCAAAAAAATTACTAATTTTTACTGAAGAATTGTGCTGTGATTTTTTTTAATAATGAATAAATGATAACTTAAAAGATAATCTGTCAAACTAAAACATGATGTCGCAGTGCGGTAAGTTTACTGAGAGGATTAGACGTCATTAGGTCAAAATGGAAACCGTTTTTTTTATTGTAGGTTATCGGGCGTCCCTTGGTTTCCGCGGTCCCTCTTGTGGTCCCCTTGAAGGCACCATGGGAGTTGTTTTATAAATATACCAAATTAAATATCATTCAATACTAAAGAGATTTCAATCACATTATCACGTGATAGCACTGGCCACATAAGATGGTCAGGCAACACTGTTACTAAAGAGATTTCAATCATATTATCACGTGATAGCACTGGCCACATAAGATGGTCAGGCAACACTGTTACTAAAGAGATTTCAATCACATTATCACGTGATAGCACTGGCCACAAAAGATGGTCAGGCAACACTGTTACTAAAGAGATTTCAATCACATTATCACGTGATAGCACTGGCCACAAAAGATGGTCAGGCAACACTGTTACTAAAGAGATTTCAATCATATTATCACGTGATAGCACTGGCCACATAACATGGTCAGGCAACACTGTTACTAAAGAGACTTCAATCACATTATCACGTGATAGCACTGGCCACAAAAGATGGTCAGGCAACACTGTTACTAAAGAGACTTCAATCACATTATCACGTGATAGCACTGGCCACATAAGATGGTCAGGCAACACTGTTACTAAAGAGACTTCAATCACATTATCACGTGATAGCACTGGCCACATAAGATGGTCAGGCAACACTGTTACTTTTTAAGTGTCTAGTTTAGATCAAGGTGTTCAGTATTAATTTTATTTTTAATAATGGGGCCTTATTTTCTGAATTCGTGCATAACATAGCATGCTGGTTTGAATTAGCATGTTATGTCATTAGATGAATAGCTCAAAAACTATGTTTACTTAATTCGGTTTTTTACAAATCATGAGTCTCTTTTTGTTGAGATTATTGACAGTGAAAGGTTTGATTGAACCTCATGATTAATAACTTGTCTAATTTTGCAATAAATCAGCATTTTGCCTCCACAAGCATTAATGAAGCTTATATACACAAACATATTGATTAGGGTAATTTAATAATGTGATGTGATTTTCGTTTTATAAAGTCTACTACAATGTGGTGGTGGTGTAACAAACTCGGTGCTGTGGCCAGGGTTCGAGGATATATATGATGATATATATCCGATATATATCCGTTATATATCAAATGACGTTTTGTGATATATATCAATACAAAAATCGTTTAAAAATATTGTTATTATTGAGTAAATTTTTGCAGTTTGCTACTGTGTATTTCTACTTCCCACATACATACTCCCAATAGTAAGTTTTAATCCTTAAATGGGCATCTCACCTGCGATTGATTCATTGATTGATTAATGGCGTCAATCACGTCAGTGCACATGAAATTTCTGTCACGAAGGTTATTGACAGAGTGCAGAAACGATTTTAGTTTATTATTGTGTATTGCATTAAATACATTTTGTATTTATAGAATATAACTGTTTATCAAATGATGATGAAAATAAATAATACAACAAAATAATAATTTGGCTGCCATACAAAATGGATATATATAATATCAAATTTTTGATATATATATCGGAGAACATAAAACAATAATGTTCATAGCCGTACATAATCAACGCAATCATCATACCATATAACGCGTCTGCATGTTAACATTTGCCGGTTTTTTACCGCCAACGTGATTACGTATGTTTTAAATTAGCATTTTACGTATTAAGACATTTAATGAGCGCCATTTTTAGTCACTGTTCACTTGTTTTTGCATAGAACGCCCGGAGCGTTATTGTTGTAAATGGCATGTCTGAAATGTGGTCGTTGTTTTAATTATTTTGCACTTCTTCATTAATAGGGAATATGCATACAAAATATTAGTTTTTTTATAGTTCATCTGAAAGTATACAAAAATAGAATACCGACCGCCAAATATTCCCTAATTATTTAAATATGATAGTCTAGATGATAGTCTTGGAGCTTCTAAACGGCTGCCAAATTTCACAATATGTACCAATGTTTGTCCAAGTATTTTTCAGAAACAAGACATTGAAAAGCAAATTTTTTAATTGTATAAATATATTTTTACTTAAGGAACAGTGCAAGTTTCATCAAAGTCGGTTTAGTAGATTTTAAGATAGACTGTTAGAAGATTTTTAATTCGTGATTGTCCTGTCGGAAGTAATAAAAATAAGTAAAAATGACATTATTTACACAGAGCACAGCTACTTCCTAACTCGTTAAGGACCGAAGCCTTTATATTGTGTACCAAGAACGTGGTCTTGCCATAACTTCAAGATAATGCAGTATCCACTAGGGCCATGTCTCGTAATTTATTTATGCTAAGGAAGTTATTTTGACGCCTAAGTCTTGTTATAGCTCTTAAGAAATCTTGTATTAAATCAAACCTACTGATTGTTGTATATTGGCGACAACCGGCGACAAGATATAATTCAGTTTTAATCCCTAAAATAAACTTTATTTTTAAACAAGGTAAAATCTTTCGGTTGGTAGCTCAGGTCAAAAAAAAAAAACAAAAAAATCAACGGCCCGTTCCAGTCCACTGCTGGACTATGAGCCTCCTCCACTTAAGTGGAGGGTTTTGCCATAATCTCCACGCTTGGCAGGCGGGTTGGAGATAGCAGATTAAAAGGTTACTGTATCAGAGAGCGCTGCTGCCCGTTCCCTGTTCAATGTGTAGTCCCTAAGTCGCCTCTTACGACACCCACGGGAAGAGTAGGGGTTGGTGACAAATGTATTCTACTCTTCCGTCACCACACGGCTCAGGTCATGAACTTAAAATCTTTTTAAAGTGAAAATACATACAAATGTATTGTAGTGGTGGAGGTGTGTGAAATCAAATAAGATTTAATTTATGGGAATTAACAATAGTATATTTTAAATATGTTTTTGTATTATAAAAGATAATGTTTTATATAGGCTTCTACAATTTCGTCTACAAGTCAGTCAGATTATAAACTAACGGCTTTTACAATCTTACGGTGACATATATAATATGTTTTATAGATGAATAAGGTAATTTCACCTTATCTCTTACATAGCTACTTATACGCTATCTTATGTCAACCGGTGACTCGGCTAAACAAACTGAGACAAAAGATTATGATCTCACCAGCTCTTTGTCTAAGACTAACATAAATATTAGAAAAACTCGCTCCCATTTCATAAACTACGGTTTTTGTTATAACCTATAATAGAAGTAGGTCAGTGTTTTTTTTTTATATTAATGGCGTCACATCTAATGAAATATAAAAAAAAAACATATACGTCCCCGCCGAGGGGCTCGAGCCTACCCGGAATTAGGGCGATTAGGCCTTAGTCGACCACGCTGGCCCAGTGCGGGTTGGTCGACTTCACACACTACCTTTGAATTTCTTAGCAGGAGTGTGCAGATGCAAATTGCTAAGTTTTGTAGTCGCGGGATAATAAGAAAACATCCAACGATTTTTACTACAGATTAAAATAAAAACTACCTGCAACTATTTTCCTGTTCTTTTTGCGAATTCAACAATTTAGGAATTCAACATGGTACAATCTAATATCCAATCTAATAATTATAAGCAGAAAATGAAAAAACAAAAACTATGAAAGTCTAAATCTATCCCTTAATTTTTCAGAAAAATTATACGTTAATTACGACCAATATTCTAGGTCTAAGAAACCACGCCTACGCAAAAGCAGAATGTGTTACAATCTTTTGTCACTTGTAAAACTGTTGCGTCAATACCGTACGCCCAGTAGGTATTGTTTATCTCAAACCAGATCATTGTTTCGACAGTTTACTATACAAATTCGCGGCAAGCACATAAATAACCTATAGATACGAAGATTTCATAAATATAAAACGATTTCATGCAATATTCAAGGTGTTATGTGTGAATGAAACACACATGTGCGGGCCTATTTAAGGTCGAAGACAGCTGATACTCGTATCGTACGCTATGAAAGTAAGTGCAGGTTTTATTTTTTTATGGCACTAGATTATCTTTGTGCCAGTATCAAGTTTAACAGGCAGAACTTAAATTTTAAAGTTAACCCCTTTCATGTTTTTACGTGGTGTCTGCCTCGCCTTACACTCCTCCGGGGAAAAGGCGTGATTCCTTGTATGTATATGTTATTTCTAAAAGAGGAGGGGGTAATTGGAGTAATACATACAAAATGAATAGAAAGATTATAATTTTTTTTTACATAAGCGAATCTTGATTAAAAAAAATACCTGCGAAGCAAAATAAAAAAATATTCATTTCTATAGGATGTTATCATCACAAGCATTTTTTTTTCTCGGCGACAATATACCTACCATGCTTTCAATACAGCCAGCTAGTCAAAAGAGTGAATCCAGTCCAAGTTCACCTCCAAGGTCGCATCTAATCTCGCCGGGCCAAACGTGCCTAGTGACGAAATACCCGTATGGTAAACCTAGTTAGGCAACGAGTGTGTGTGAAATAGTGTTGCCGCTCGATAGTCCAATATAGATAGCCTATCGATATACTATCGATAGTTTAAGTAAAAACGATTGTATCGATAGTCTATCGGTAGTGTCGATAGTATTGATAAACAGAAATACTATCGATAGTATCGATTGTTGAAAACGAAAAAACTATCGATGATAGTATCGATAGTATTGCTCCTCGATATTGCATAAACTATCGATACTATTGAAAAAATAAAGAATATGCAATATTGAGGAGCAATACTATCGGGTTATGTTCTTGGCGTTTTACTGTCGATTGTAAAACTATCGATTTTTCGGCAACACTAGTGTGTAACGAGACTTTCTTCCTTCGCTCTTACGGTTATGTGGGCAAACATACGTAGTCACACTTAGACTCTAAAGGCGTGAGCAGAACTTCAGTTGGATGAGGAGTAAGCTCTTCAATATCATCAACAGCTCATATACGTCCCCACCGAGGGGCTCGAGCCTACCCTGGAGTAGGACGTTAGGCCTTAGTCGACCACGCTGGCCCAGTGCGGGTTGGTCGACTTCACACACAACCTTTGAATTTCTTCGCAGGAGTGTGCACTGTGCAGGTTTCATCACGATGTTTTCCTTCACCGTATAAGAGCGTCGAATAAACGTACAAGTACATATGAATTCGAAATTCGAAAACACATTGGTACGTGGTGGGGATCGAACCCGCGTCTCCCGTTATTTTAGTTTGTCTTCAATTTTTAAATTTAATTCAAACATACATATTAAGTTCAGGTAAAGTTTATTTTTCTGGTCAGGTTTACAAGAATTGCTCACTTAAAATAATAATATTTTACATGGGCAACATTTTCTCGTAAGTAGATTTTTAACGACCGCTGGTCATCTAGCGGTGTTTAAAAACAACAGTTCTTACTATCACGCATTCCAGGCGGCGGCGGCGTGCGCGCATGTCCTTTTAAACACTATACCATGTATGTAAACATCGTCTGTCAGTGTTCGGAGAATACAAAACATTTCTATGTTTTTTCTAATGACGACGTAACATTATTGATTGAACGATTTTTTCTATCTATATTATTATGTCTGTGAACTGCATGACTCCGTGCTTCGAAAGGCATCCGACTATATACTATACAGAAATTGTTACATGAGCCATGTCAGAACAGAACCCGTATAATTGGCGTCGCGACTCAACAATTCTGGCACCAGGATTTGTAGGATTGGTTATCGACCTACACTAAGAGGAGATGATAATGAATGAGAATAAATTGTTACATGAGCCATGTCAGAACAGAACCCGAATAATTGGCGTCGTGAGTCAACAATTCTGACACCAGGGTTTGTAGGATTGGTTATCGACCTACACTAAGAGGAGATGATAATGAATGAGAATAAATTGTTACATGAGCCATGTCAGAACAGAACCCGAATAATTGGCGTCGTGAGTCAACAATTCTGACACCAGGGTTTGTAGGATTGGTTATCGACCTACACTAAGAGGAGATGATAATGAATGAGAATAAATTGTTACATGAGCGATGTCAGAACAGAACCCGTATAATTGGCGTCGCGACTCAACAATTCTGACACCAGGGTTGGTAGGATTGGTTATCGACCTACACTAAGAGGAGATGATAATGAATGAGAATAAATTGTTACATGAGCGATGTCAGAACAGAACCCGTATAATTGGCGTCGCGACTCAACAATTCTGGCACCAGGGTTTGTAGGATTGGTTATCGACCTACACTAAGAGGAGATGATAATGAATGAGAATAAATTGTTACATGAGCCATGTCAGAACAGAACCCGTATAATTGGCGTCGCGACTCAACAATTCTGACACCAGGGTTTGTAGGATTGGTTATCGACCTACACTAAGAGGAGATGATAATGAATGAGAATAAATTGTTACATGAGCGATGTCAGAACAGAACCCGAATAATTGGCGTCGTGAGTCAACAATTCTGACACCAGGGTTTGTAGGATTGGTTATCGACCTACACTAAGAGGAGATGATAATGAATGAGAATAAATTGTTACATGAGCGATGTCAGAACAGAACCCGTATAATTGGCGTCGCGACTCAACAATTCTGACACCAGGGTTTGTAGGATTGGTTATCGACCTACACTAAGAGGAGATGATAATGAATGAGAATAAATTGTTACATGAGCGATGTCAGAACAGAACCCGTATAATTGGCGTCGCGACTCAACAATTCTGACACCAGGGTTTGTAGGATTGGTTATCGACCTACACTAAGAGGAGATGATAATGAATGAGAATAAATTGTTACATGAGCGATGTCAGAACAGAACCCGTATAATTGGCGTCGCGACTCAACAATTCTGGCACCAGGGTTTGTAGGATTGGTTATCGACCTACACTAAGAGGAGATGATAATGAATGAGAATAAATTGTTACATGAGCCATGTCAGAACAGAACCCGTATAATTGGCGTCGCGACTCAACAATTCTGACACCAGGGTTTGTAGGATTGGTTATCGACCTACACTAAGAGGAGATGATAATGAATGAGAATAAATTGTTACATGAGCGATGTCAGAACAGAACCCGAATAATTGGCGTCGTGAGTCAACAATTCTGACACCAGGGTTTGTAGGATTGGTTATCGACCTACACTAAGAGGAGATGATAATGAATGAGAATAAATTGTTACATGAGCGATGTCAGAACAGAACCCGTATAATTGGCGTCGCGACTCAACAATTCTGACACCAGGGTTTGTAGGATTGGTTATCGACCTACACTAAGAGGAGATGATAATGAATGAGAATAAATTGTTACATGAGCGATGTCAGAACAGAACCCGTATAATTGGCGTCGCGACTCAACAATTCTGACACCAGGGTTTGTAGGATTGGTTATCGACCTACACTAAGAGGAGATGATAATGAATGAGAATAAATTGTTACATGAGCGATGTCAGAACAGAACCCGTATAATTGGCGTCGCGACTCAACAATTCTGGCACCAGGGTTTGTAGGATTGGTTATCGACCTACACTAAGAGGAGATGATAATGAATGAGAATAAATTGTTACATGAGCCATGTCAGAACAGAACCCGTATAATTGGCGTCGCGACTCAACAATTCTGACACCAGGGTTTGTAGGATTGGTTATCGACCTACACTAAGAGGAGATGATAATGAATGAGAATAAATTGTTACATGAGCGATGTCAGAACAGAACCCGAATAATTGGCGTCGTGAGTCAACAATTCTGACACCAGGGTTTGTAGGATTGGTTATCGACCTACACTAAGAGGAGATGATAATGAATGAGAATAAATTGTTACATGAGCGATGTCAGAACAGAACCCGTATAATTGGCGTCGCGACTCAACAATTCTGACACCAGGGTTTGTAGGATTGGTTATCGACCTACACTAAGAGGAGATGATAATGAATGAGAATAAATTGTTACATGAGCGATGTCAGAACAGAACCCGTATAATTGGCGTCGCGACTCAACAATTCTGGCACCAGGGTTTGTAGGATTGGTTATCGACCTACACTAAGAGGAGATGATAATGAATGAGAATAAATTGTTACATGAGCCATGTCAGAACAGAACCCGTATAATTGGCGTCGCGACTCAACAATTCTGACACCAGGGTTTGTAGGATTGGTTATCGACCTACACTAAGAGGAGATGATAATGAATGAGAATAAATTGTTACATGAGCCATGTCAGAACAGAACCCGTATAATTGGCGTCGCGACTCAACAATTCTGACACCAGGGTTTGTAGGATTGGTTATCGACCTACACTAAGAGGAGATGATAATGAATGAGAATAAATTGGGGTTGTAAAAAAATGTCGTAATGAAGCTATTAAGACCTAGATCAGAAGAATAAAAAAAAAAGTTTAGACATAGTCTCTGGATAGTGGAAAAAATACTTACTCTCCACAATATTCTTGAAGAAAAGCATATTAGTTTAACAAGTTTTAGCCTTGTGTTATTTGTCGATATAATAAAACTTTACTACGAAGTACTTTACCAGCAGTAACCTTAACGACGTTCATAAAAATACTGACTACACTATGACGTAATACAATTATTATTCACAATATTATTCTTTTTTGAGGTCATAAGGCAAAACGTGCAAAGGGGTCAGAAATGGCAACACCAATTGTTTCTTTTTTTTACCCAGGAGAAGGGCAAAGGTACGAAACATACAGCCGCCGCGCCGTTTAAAAAAATAAGTAACTACATAGTAGATTTGAGTGACGAATATTAAGAATAATATGACGTGGGTTGGTGGAACTATTCTATAGGAACGTTTAACATTAGAAATTAATTAAAAAAAAAAAGGAAAAATATTAAACCAAATGAGATGTTTTCAGCTCCTTTCTCTTTTGTCAGAAAATCGAATGAATGAATCATCGAAAGTGATGCTAATGTAATTTTAAGTAAGTAAAATGGGAAGTGTAATGGGTATGGCAATCAACTCGTGCGCAGCGCAGTAAGACTTGACAATCATTAACTATGTTACTGGTGATGTCATGGCTCATACTCTGATCACTATACAAATAGCACGTAAGAGGCGTGTCTTGTTTACTCGCATTTACATCTCTGCTGGCTCGACATTTGTAATCAGATGATATATTTTAATCGTTTTAGTGGATGGCTAAAGCTACAAATTAATCTTTACGGAAAACGTTTTTGTTGACGATCACCTAGTAAACCTCACTACAATCCAATGCATCTTCATAATATAACATCTAAGTAATAAACTGTTCAAATAAATAGTTTGTTGATATAAATTCAAGTGCTAACCAAAGATAAGATATAATATGTTGAACATTAAAAAACAATTCATGTTATTCATTTGTTTTTAAATTTATCATCTACTCTTTGGCATACGATAACACCAAAATAACCTGTTGTTGGTGTAATAAGGGGTCTTAAAAACCTAGTCTGCCTATCATCAACAGTTCATATTATACGTGCCCACAGAGGGGCTCGAGCCTACCCTGAATTAGGACGTTAGGCCTTAGCCGATCACGCTGGCCCAGTGCGGGTTGGTCGACTTCACACACAACCTTTGAATTTCTTCGCAGGAGTGTGCAGGTTTCATCACTATATTTTCCTTCACCGAAGAGCGTCGATATGAATTCGACATTCGAAAATACATTGGTACGTGGTGGGGATCGAACCCGCGTCTCCCGGACGAGAGGCAGCGGAAGAAACTCAAATTTTGTGTACAATAAACTGTAAAGTAAATAAATGACCCCACAAGACCAACCGACCCCATCTTCCAACCCCACAAAACCCCGCAACCCCGCCCGCCAACCCAGTCGACCACAGTAACCTTACAAAATCAACCAAAAGATTAAGTGCGAAAGAGAAAGATACTGTTCACATTTAGGCCAGCGCTCATAACTCGTAGCACGTAGCACGTACTTCAGGATAAGTTAGTTGAAGTGGCAATGGGCAGGCCATATAGCCGACGAACTGATAACCGATGGGGAAGAAAGGTGCTCTCATGGCTTGCACGGGCCGGAAGGCGTAGTGTTGGCCGGCCTCCCACGAGGTGGTCAGATGACTCGGTGAAGGTTGCTGGGAGCCGGTGGACGCAAGTAGCGCAGGACCGTTCACGGTGGAAACCTATGGGGAAGGCCTATGCTCAGCAGTGGACGTCTTCCGGCTGAGATGATGATGGTGACATACTAAACTGACCTATTGTTAAATTACTATTAGCAATTAAGAAAATATGTTGAATGAAGATGCACTAATTATTTTCAAGGAGACTTTTTGTGGTTTTTTAACAGTTAACTTAAAACGATTAACTATATAATTAAAGAAAAACAAGTATGTTCACGTTAATGTTCACTTTACGGTGTGACAGGTGGCCGGGAGACGCGGGTTCGATCCCCACCACGTACCAATGTGTTTTCGAATTTCGAATTCATATGTACGTTTATTCGACGCTCTTACGGTGAAGGAAAACATCGTGATGAAACCTGCACACTCCTAAGAAATTCAAAAGTTGCGTGTGAAGACGACCAACCCGCACTGGGCCAGCGTAGTCGACTAAGGCCTATTCGCCCTAATTCCGGGTAGGCTTGAGCCCGTCGATGAGGACCTATATGAGCTGTTGATGTGATGTGATGGATATTGAAGATGCACTAATTATTTTCAACTTTTTGTGGTTTTTTAACAGTTTAAACAATTATCTATGTAATTAAAGAAAAACAGGTATGTTTATGTCCACGTTAATGTTCACTTCACGTTGTGGGACTACAGTTACAGATGGCTTGTATGCTAAAGCGAACAGTCAGCTTGTGAGGTCGGTCGGTGACCTAACAACGCACACGACAACAAGGGCTTAAAGATTATGATGAATGAATGTAGCTCACAATTGTGAATAGTAGCTAGCTAGAATATTTACGTAACCATGCTCTTCAGTCGGTTTTCCGTTTTGCTTGGGGAGAGAAGACATACATGACCCGCAAGGAAAGATTTTTAAACCAGGTTTAATTAGAAACTTTTAATTCATACAAAATCAATAAAAAACGCTTGAAAACAGATTTCGAGAAATTTTATCACATTTTCTTTCGTTTTTTTTTATAATCTTGTACAGTCAAAAATGCTTAACATTGTCTACCTGATATTTGAATTATCGTACTGCTAACTATGAATACAAAGCGAAAGTTGCTTTTGAACAGGGAACGGGCAGCAGCGCTCTCTGATACAGTAACCTTTTAATCTGCGATCTCCAACCCGCCTGCCAAGCGTGGAGATTATGGCAAGGCTCATAGTCCAGCAGTGGACTGTAACGGGCCGTTGATTTGATTGTTTTTTTTTATTTTAACTATGATTAAGATGAATAACAAAACGTTTGCTATATTGCACTCGCGTTCTGTGTGACCTCAATCATCTGATTTGATAATAAGTGGTGACGAGGTCAAAAGTGGCACACGCTTACCTACTTACTTCTATAACCTACGTGTTGGGCGTAATCACTAAAAATTTCAATCGGATTGATTAGTCAAACTAAAATTTTATTGATTCGTTGAGTTTGATTGATTCAATCCAAATATCCAAAACATCAAAACATCCAAACCATCAAAACATCCAAAACATCAAAACATCCAAAACATCAAAATATCCAAACACCAAAACGTCCAAAACATCCGAACATCCAAACACCCAAACATCGAAACATCCAAATATCAAAACACCCACTCATCTCATCCAAACATCCAAAAATTCTATTGAAATTTAATTTCATAAACGAGATAAAAATTTAGTTAATTGGAAATCAATCCTGACTAAAAACTAAAACTAATCAATTCCAGAATCAATCCGCACGTGATTAAAACTAATTCAATCGTCAATCCATTGATTGCGCACTCCAACTGAATAGGTGCTAACAGAATAACAGCGCTGTGAAGTGTGGTGATCCTCATGTCACAGCATATGCTGAGTTAGGGCCTAGTTAAGGGGCGGTACACTTTTTCTCTTTTTTCTTTACTTTTGTCTTTTGTCTTCTGTTCTCTACTGATTGCTTTTCTTTCTTTTTGTGTGTGGGGTTCTGGCGAAATGAGAGGCGTAGGCTTTATATTTAACACGTCTATTGAGTCTAGCTTAAGATGTTCGGCTTAGACGCGAAACGTGCGCAACGCGGAGCGAGGTTCAGGACAGACTAACAATTTTTAATATTTCACAATTATGGAAAGCTTGGGATTCGTCGGAGCGGCACGTTACAAACTACAACTGTACAATGGTTTTTACAACTAAGTTATACAATAAAAATTAAACAGTTGGAAGGATACAATAGGGCTGTCGGTATTACGACAAATAACCTAACGGGCATTATGCTAAATTCTTAAAGCTAATATAAACAAATTGGGCAAGGAACGCTTACTCTACAATAAACTATTGTTCTCTGAAAAGTACCCAAGAACGAAAATAACCCGCAATAAAACATCAGGCCTTGCTGTGAGAATCCTTAAGCTAGCGGTACTACATACAGTAAACTTAAAAGAATATTTACATTCTAAGTTCACTAAAGTAAATGGTACAGTACCTAAAATTATCTATAATATTAATAAAGAATTAATGAAGACGCATCGTCGCCACAGTACTCCCCCCCCAGTGACGAAGTCACGAAAAACCTGCTTGATAAAATTTTGTAAATGTAACTTTTCTATTAGAGCGGCGAGGTACAGGATGTTGACTGCTGCCTGCCCTTCCGGACTGGTCAGCAGGTTGTTGATTATTACGATTAACAATATAAGTTGTAGAATCCTCACCATGTGGCAAAATGTTTTCCGATAATATATATGCAGGCTTAATTCTATCTATATTTACAGTTACGTCGCGATCTCTAATTCTAATTACAAATGTTTTATCGTGTCTCGCGATAACCCTGTAAGGTCCGTCATAGGGTTGGACTAAAGGGGCTTTTACAGTGTCGTTTCTGAGAAATACATGGCTGGCTGTTGCTAAGTCCTTGAATATAAAAACCTTGCTATTACTATGTGTTGTGCCATTTACGGGTTTCAAAGAATTGAATTTAGATTTAAGTTCTTTTATGAAGTTCGATGAATCAGTAGCGCTATCATTTGGGGAAGGCACAAGAAATTCACCTGGTAATCTTATACCTTGGCCGTATAACATCTCGGCTGGAGTGGCCTGGAGGTCTTCCTTCCAAGCAGACCTAATACCTAACATGACTGTTGGTAAGATACGTACCCAACTATCATTAGATGGATGGCACTTTATTGCGGCTTTGAGTTGCCTATGAAAACGTTCTACCATTCCATTGGCAGCAGGATGATAAGCGGTAGTACGCAGGTGTTTCGTCCCTGTCAGAATGCTGAGATGACTGAACAGGAAAGATTCAAATTGTCTGCCTTGGTCTGTGGTAACTCTTAACGGAACACCGAATCGAGAAATCCAATTAGAATAGAAGGCGCGGGCAACTGTTTCTGCCTCCTGGTTCTCCAATGGTATGGCTTCTGGCCATCGCGAGAAACGATCGACACAAGTAAGACAGTATCTATATCCTTCTGAGTAGGGCATTATCACAATATCTAAATGCACATGCTCGAATCTAGCCGAAGGAGGTGCAAAGGTTCCTGGTGCGGAATGCACATGGCGTGAGACCTTAGCACGCTGGCAATCAATGCATGCTTTTGACCATTGTTTGCAGTCTTTGTTCATGGATGGCCATACAAATCTCTTAGACACTAGTTTTGTGGTAGCTCTGGCGCCTGGGTGCGACAAATTATGCACTGAGTTAAAAGCTAATCGACGAAAGGGCTCGGTAATGTAAGGACGAATGACCTGCGTTGAAATATCGCAAAAAATTGGTTCAGTAGTTCCAGGTAAACAAACTTGTTTAAGCTGCAAAGACGAACTATTATTCTCAACAAGTGATTGTAAAGTTGTGTCATTCTTTTGTGAGAGGGCCAATTGCTTCCAGTCGATAGTTGAGTGAATGGTCTCTATGCGCGATAAGAAGTCAGCTGGTATATTGTCTGAACCTTTAACATGACGAATATCAGTAGTGAACTGACCTATGAAATCTAAATAACGGAACTGCCTCGGAGAATTTTGTTGGCCTTTCTTTTTAAATGCGAAGATAATAGGTTTATGATCTGTGAAAATAATAAAATTTCGCGCTTCGACATAATGCCTGAAATGTTTAACTGCAGCATAGATAGCGAGAAGTTCACGGTCATACGCTGAGTACTTCTGTTCGGCAGGTGTCATTTTTTTGGAAAAGAACGCGATAGGCTGCCAATCGTTACCTACTCTTTGTTGTAGGGCGGCGCCTATTGTAACGTTAGAGGCATCAGTAAAGATAGCAAGTTCCGAGTCCGATCGTGGATGAGCTAGTAACGCAGCGTTAGCTAAACTGTTTTTACAGTTATCGAAAGCCTTTGTAGCTTCGTCAGTCCAAGTAATTGGTGTTTTACCTTTCAGATTGCCACGTAAAAGTTCGTTTAAAATGGCTTGGCTGCTGGCTGCATTAGGTATAAACCTCCTATAAAAGTTTAACATACCCAAAAATTGACGCAGCTGTTTTGCAGTGGCTGGAATAGAGTAGGTACGAATCGCTTCAACCTTTTCAGGGAGCGGGCGTGTACCGTCAGCGGATACCAGGTAGCCGAGGAACTTAACCGTGGATTGACCGAATACACATTTGGCAGGATTAATAATAACACCATACTGCTTTAACCTACAGAATACAGTCTCTAAATGTTTTGAATGTTCTTGTTCGTCACTTGATGCAATTAAAATATCGTCTATATAACAGTAGCAAAAATCTAGTCCACGAAGCACTTCATCCATGAAACGTTGAAATGTCTGAGCCGCATTACGTAAACCAAAAGTCATGTATGTAAATTCGTACAACCCGAAGGGTGTAGTAATTGCGGTCTTCGGAATATCTTCTTCGGCGATTGGTATTTGGTTAAACGCGCGCACTAAATCTAAAGTTGAAAACACTGTTTTGTTACCTAGACACTGAGCAAAGTCTTGAATATGGCGCACTGGGTACTGATCGGGCACTGTCCGGGCGTTGAGAGCGCGGTAGTCACCGCACGGTCTCCATTCGTCATCTTTCTTCGGCACCATGTGTAGAGGCGCCGCCCAGGGACTTTTTGAAGGACGAGCGATGCCTAATTTCAGCATAGCGTCGAACTCCTTCTTTGCAGCAGCGTAGCGCTCTGGAGCTAGGCGTCGTGGTTTTAGTGCAACTGGCGGTCCTTGTGTCACGACAATATGGTGCTTCGTATTGTGCTTAATCTTTTGAGCCGTGCCGTCGGGGCGTGTAATTTCTGGGTACTTTGCGAGCAACGTGTGATATGGCGATGAGCCTGTTATGGTCTTCAAGGATGGTTCTTGATGTCCAGCTACCTGTCCTTTTACTGATAATGTAGTGGTAGCATCGATAAGTCGCTTTCGTCTCGTATCAACCATAAGGTTGTAGTGCTCTAAAAAATCAATGCCCAGTATCGGTTTTGTCACGTCAGCAACTACGAACATCCATGTGTAATCTCTACGTAGGCCCAAATTTAACGTTAGTGTAATTGTGCCATACGTTTTGATTGGAGTGCCGTTAGCCGCCACAAGTTCGTATTTAGTACTCTCGCGTGGGGGCTGCACTAACCTGCTAGGAAAGACACATATTTCGGCTCCAGTGTCTACCAGGAACTGAGCTTTCGAATTAACGTCGTACACGAAGATGCGGCGTGAAGTTAGCTGGGATTGCGTGTCGTCCGCCGCTAGTGACTCCCGCTGGCGTTTCCCGGCTGCGAGTTGTCTCGCTTGAATGCGCAAGGCTGTATACACTTGTGAGCCTTTGCGCCGAAATTTTGGTGATACCAGCACATGTGGTCCGAGGTTTCCCTTTGTGGTCGTGAGCGTTGTTGTGAGCGTGAGCACGATCGGCTACGAAACCGTTGTCTATTGGGTGCCGGCTTCAACTCCTCTATCATTGTTTTAAAAACTCGCCTTATTATAGTCTCTAATTCTCCGTCACTGCTGATGGCTGAGACCGCAGGTTCACTCGTATAAGCTGGTGTGTGTTGCAATCTCTGTGTCTCAAAGACTGCGTCTGCACACTCGGCGGCCTTCGTTAGCGGTGATTCGTTTAACGTCGCCATAATTGTCTGTAAATGACTTGGCAGACCTTTTACCCACACTACTCGGAGAGCGTCATCTGTTATGGAACTACCTGCCAGGTGCTTAAGATGGCGTAGATATTGCGAAGGCTTTCGATCGCCTATCACTTGGTCTCCGAGAAGCTTGTGTATCTTGGTGTTTTGCGTGTCGGTATAGCGGTGGATTAACTTTTCCTTCAGGAATGTGTAGCCGTCTTGTCCTGCGGCAGGCGAACCCAGGATGATGTCCCGGATGTCGTTCAGCATAGCCGGTTCTATACTCTGGAGGCAACACGTCCGCTTTGCGGCTGGTGAACACACACCTGCCAGCGCCATTGCTTCTTCGGCGATAACGAACCAAAGGTCGGGGCTTTCTGGAGTAAACCGCGACAGTTTACACCTAGTGACGACGTTGAGTTCATTTTCTGGTGGCGCCATTTTTGAACTTCACTTTAACTTACACTCGTGAGCCTCTCAAACGCGAACACACCAAATTCAACGCGACAGTGATCACGTCGGGGTCACCACTGTGGGGTTCTGGCGAAATGAGAGGCGTAGGCTTTATATTTAACACGTCTATTGAGTCTAGCTTAAGATGTTCGGCTTAGACGCGAAACGTGCGCAACGCGGAGCGAGGTTCAGGACAGACTAACAATTTTTAATATTTCACAATTATGGAAAGCTTGGGATTCGTCGGAGCGGCACGTTACAAACTACAACTGTACAATGGTTTTTACAACTAAGTTATACAATAAAAATTAAACAGTTGGAAGGATACAATAGGGCTGTCGGTATTACGACAAATAACCTAACGGGCATTATGCTAAATTCTTAAAGCTAATATAAACAAATTGGGCAAGGAACGCTTACTCTACAATAAACTATTGTTCTCTGAAAAGTACCCAAGAACGAAAATAACCCGCAATAAAACATCAGGCCTTGCTGTGAGAATCCTTAAGCTAGCGGTACTACATACAGTAAACTTAAAAGAATATTTACATTCTAAGTTCACTAAAGTAAATGGTACAGTACCTAAAATTATCTATAATATTAATAAAGAATTAATGAAGACGCATCGTCGCCACATGTGTATGATGTACTTTCCCTTAATAAATGTTTTATCTATCTATCTATCAATCGTTAGTTCAAACTAAATTCGTTAGTTTTAGTTTTTAATCGTCAATCAAACTATTTTTTTCCCAACACTGCGTATCACATATTGCTACCTATCTATAGTACAACGGATTAGTTAACGGTAGGTGCTATCACAACAAGAATATTTCTTTTGAAACAAGTAGGCCTGTTGTGCAATTTTTCTGCATGTAATTGTAATTTTTATGTGCAATAAATGGTTATAATAATATAACCATTTGTTAATAAAAAGGTAATAAATAATAATAACAATAGAAGAAGTTTCCCCATAATAAATAAAAAAAGCAAATGATAAACAAATATTAATTTAAAAAAGTAAATGAATGGTGAATGGTGACCGGATCCCCACAGATATGTTGTCATAGATTTTTAGGGGTACGAGCCTTCCGCTCCCCCGCGCCCCCGCGCCCGGTTTAATATTAAGTACCACTCTGGTAGAAATTGCGATTAGTCCGTACAAAAAAGTGTACTCATTATATTAACTAGTGGCTCTGTGAGCTGTAGACCTCGCGAGTCTGTATATCTTTTCATATTAATTTGTATTTTTTCTCCACAAACATTCCCGACCTCTTGATTTTTTATTTTTTTCTAATTTTTAATCTTTATTTTACTTTATTTTATTTTATTGGTTAAGAAATGTAGATGAACCTGTAGATGAAAACGGCCTCAGCGGTAGACCTTGTAAGCTGGCAACCCCCATAACTCCGTCATTTTTTAAGATTTCCAAAAACTGACTCGACAAAAAAATCGATTAATTTATCGAACCTGCTCACAAAATTTCACGAGAATCGGTTGAGAAACGCGACCTGTAGAGTGAAACAAATAAAGAGATGGACATACAAAAGCAAATTTGGCCAAGCTGAAACAGAGTCGCTTCGCTCGCTCGGTCAATAAATACGAAATATCATCATTATCACTATTACGTCCTATACCTATACATGACATGATAAATAAATAAACAATATTTTTATTAAAATCAATAGATATACTTTATTTTTAGGTGCTTGAAAACTTGAAAGATGTAGTAGGGACGGCCACGAGATTATTGTCTCCATGATGTATTTAAGACCCTATATTTATATCACACCTCAAGTTTAACCTTTTTCGTGTCATAGAGTACTAATGCTATAAAACGCTTTGCACGGCATATCGGTGCACAGTAAGCTTTCTCCGGCAAAACATAATTTCTAGTTCGAAAGTGTACGACATGTTCCGATTCGCAACAGTTTTCAATGGAATCCACCCGAACAACATTTGCGATTAATTTCAATATCCCATACCATTCCGATTCACGTTTGTACGACCTTCGAGCTAAACACCTTCGTACTTTACACCTCCACATACAAATTGGCTGTATAATCATCACGCACTTCACCTCATTTCGTATGTTTTTTAAAAACAAAACCACATCACTTCACATATGCGCGAGAAATAATTATCTCTTTTTCCGATAACTGTTTTCGGCCAGTGTGCGGCGTGTTTTTACTTTTTAATCGGTTTTTCTCGGCACTAGCCGCACGTGTGGCGCGTGCCGACGTTCGTCACAGACTGGCTGGTTTTATTAGTTAACCAGTGGGATGCAATGTTATTCAAATTATGCGACGGATGTCTGCTCATTGGAAGGTTTCCTGATAATAAAAAGATCTTTTTGTTTTTACTGGACAAACTAGGCTCTGTCATAAAATATCTACTAGATAATTGTGTTCCTTGATATTTTCCACGCAGGTCATGAATAGCTTCCGTTAGAAGTACTACCATCATGTTTTCATCTTCAATTTTTTGTTTTATGCATTCAATATTGTCTTTTGAAGCCAAGCAAATACTTTAAATAGTTTGTGACATTTGTTTATATGACAAGACGATGTCTCTGTGCCAGTGTCAAGTTTATGTTTATGTGCATTGACCCATTTCATTGGCTCAAAATGTAACAAGTACAGTCAAAAAATAAAAGTAAACTTTAAGCTTACTAAGTTAGTTTGTAATACATTTCTAAAGCATTTCTTTTTTCGTTCTAGATGTTCTTGGTGCATTGATTCATCCTTGCGAAGGCCCCTCTGTTGACATTATAAGGAAGCATCATGCAAGCGCGAATTGGACGCTCGCAGCTTACTAACCAAGTCCAATGTAAGGTCGACAAATAAATTGGTTTACCACCCTAAGGTTGAATGTCAGTTGCAAATTATAGAACAACAAAGATTATTTTCGATTGTAGAACGATCTGTCAGATACCGAGTATACCAGTAAACCTTATTGAAATTTTCGATAACTAGGAAATTGAATGAAAAATGGTATAACACTTTTTTGGTCGACCTTACATAATATTACTACTTATAAACAGCATAATATTAACTGTACTTTTTGCTGAGAAGCAAAAAATCTTTAATTAAGGCTGTAGTTGTTTTTTTTTTTTTCATATCATGACTATTTGAAAGATACTTTGCCATGTTTTTTCTACTTTTCTGCGTGGTGTCTCTAGGAGCAGACAATCCATAACCTCTTTAAAATTCCCTGGGCGGGATTCGAACCTGCGACTCTAAGTTTTGGGTGCAGGCGTTTTACCAACTAGGCTGCGGAACCGACGCACAATCGGGGTCATACATACCAACCATACAATACATGCGATTCTCAAGGCACATCACAAAGTATTTCAGTTCCATCTGGAGCTTAGTGTTGCCGATCAGTAGGCGACTAACAGTATCGATAGTTTAATCGATTTATTGATTGTTTGGACTATCGATAGAATTGGCAAAACAGTAAAATATATTGAAAAAAAGAATGCAAAATATGCGAATCCTGTGGATTTTTCTGGAAGATTCTTCTCCATGGAACGCATAGTGCCAATTTAGACAATCAATAGTGATTTGTGTAATCAAAATATGAATAAAGATATCGGTGATTATGATTTGATAAGGGATTGAGCAAGACAGTCCTGATGACCACTGCGAACCGGGAGGATCTATTGCAGTCAGCCCTTCGCCATCGACTTTATCGATAGGGTAGCGAAAACTATCATTAGTTTGGCAACACTAAACCAGCGTTAATCGCTCAGGTATTTCAGCACAACCTGGGGCTGTTTGGAATACTTCTGCCTCATTACGAGTCGTTCCAGCAGTAAGCGGTCGCACCGTTAGACGAAGGGCGTTCTTGGAATACGGTGTTTTTCTGACTCCCATCAAGATTTATTTCTTTATACGCAGCAGTTTAAATACTTTTAGATAGTTTAAATCAATTTGAAGATCACTCGATGCCGCATTTTAATGTCGAGACAAGACTCGATAGAAAATGTATTTTTAAACCGACTTCAAAAAAAACGAGGTTTCTCAATTCGATCGTATATATTTTTTTTTGTGTGTTCGCAGATAACTTCGTCGTTTATAAACCGATTTTGATGATTCGTTTTTTGTTGGAAAGGAGATATCCCAAGGGTGGTACCATGGTAAGGAAACCAGGACCTGATGATGAAATCCTAGAGAAATCGAGGGGAACCTTCGAAAATCGTAGTGGCGACTAGTGTATCTGTTAATTTTTTTATTAAGTATTTTAAAGCACTACTATTTAATGAAGGTCTGGAGTCGATCTGATGATGGAGCCGAAAGACAGTCGAGGGAACTCCTCAACGGTTTACAGCAATTACCTGGTGTTTGGGCTTGATTAATTTGTATTGATGAGCGCTTTACACTTATTATTTTATTTTATTAATATATTTTATTTACTCTTACTATACTACCTACTAAGTTGCCCACGACTTGTTGGCTAGCAGTGGCTGGCACCGACGCCAAAAGGAAGTACAAAATTGTAAATATTTACGTGACACACAACTCTATGAGGAGATTATATTTTTTATGTTTCATGTAAAATGTTTTTTTATTTGTTACTTTTAGTGCAAATTAGCATCTATGTAATTTGAAGGGGGTTTTTATTTATTTTGTTAAAATTATTTTGTGAGTTTCTTCTCTACACAAAAACATACAGTTGTTAGGTTATCATCATATCAGCCAGATATAATGAGCAATACTAATTTTTGAATTTATTGTTGTAGTATTATATATTAACCCTAAGTTGAGGGCGTCGTCGATGGTCTAGTGGCTAGGGTCCCTACGCGGGTTCGATCCCCACCACGTACCAATGTGTTTTCGAATTACGAATTCATATTATGTACGTTTATTCGACGCTCTCTTACGGTGAAGGAAAACATCGTGATGAAACCTGCACACTCCTGCGAAGAAATTCAAAGGTTATGTGTGAAGTCGACCAACCCGCACTGGGCAGCGTGGTCGACTAAGGTCCAATCGCCCCAATTCAGGGTAAGCTCGAGCCCCTCGGTGGGGACGTATAATATGAGTTGATGATAGGCAGACTAGGTTTTTATTTGGGCATTCATTAATTAGTTCTTAAAAATGTTGTGCAAAAAGTAAATACATACTTTTAATTGCAACAGATTGTTTTTATTATCCCTTTGTCCTACTTTTATCCCCAGATTTCGAACTCACAAAATTGTCATCCTTCTATCAAAAATATAGAAATAACCTGATTGAAATTAACGATTTTGTTTTATATTTGGGGGTTTTCAACCCATGCTCCTTGGAAAAAGTTGTTGCTTTATGATGGTTTGAACATCATATTTAAATTTTGCTAGGGATTACAAAATCGTGCTGTAAAATGGGGAATTTTCTGACAGCTCTTTAAAATAAAATAAATAAATGTTATGTTTATGTGCTGTGAAGTGTCACTAATTATAAATAAATAAAAATACATAAATAGTTCTAAAATTAAGACGATAGATGGTGCCAGGTTAACTTCGTGGATTCTTTTTTTAAATCCTTTATGGCCCAGGGTGACTCGCCGGATTTCTTCAGATCCACGAATCGTCAACACCGTCTATCGAAGTTTTATGAACTATTTTTATTTTAATTCACTGTCGGAAAATCCTCCATTGGATCCAAAGAGTATTACATCTCGCTCGACTACATTGCAGAGGAAATAAAATCAATAGACAAATATTTAAAATTTATTGGAACACTTAATGTTGGACTGGAATCTCCAGGATATTGAAGGAGGATCAGGACTTCGGGATTATCCTAAATCCCGATAATCCCGAAGTAGGAATATAATATAATATTAGGTTCTTCATTGTTTAAATGCAATATGCCGTATGAATCTCGGTCGTTATTTTCGGTTAAATAATAAGATCCTCTTCTTAAAATTAAGTTTACCCCATAATTAAACAACTAAGGTACTTAGGGTTTAGTTGGTGCAACATAATAAAAGCTATAATTTAGCAGCCTGTGCTGTGCACTATGAAACACAAAGAGCGGCGTACCGAAAAAGAGTCTGTTCTGTATGTGGTAGAGGCAGAAATACGAAAAATCCTGTTGAAATATCAGGTGACATGCATTTAGGTAAACAGTTTTGGTCCTTCGTGTCTTCACGCTCACAACACAACAATATCTGGCTCGAAGGAACCTAATATTTCGTGCTGTTTCATTTTGTTAGTCCATCCATTTATACTACGTACATTCGTTTGACCGGTTTTACCGGAACATAACATAAATAAGTTAAGCTCAATACTTAATATTTTATTTGCATTTAACCTTAAAGAAGTAAGCATGGCTTTGGGTGGCTCACGAGGAGCACTAATGTCACTTTTAAGTTTTAACAAAGTTGTTGGTATATTAATTCCACCTCAATGAAGATATGCCGATCATGTTTCGTAGCCTAAGAACAAGTATTTCACTAATTTTACATTTCTATTCAATATTTTTAGTGGTTAAATGAATATAAACTTACCCGATCAGAAATGGCCTCCTCCATTTTCCCGCGCTTCAAGCCCGGCGCGCGAATGACGGTCGCGGGCGGCGCCACCGTCGCTCCATCGCGAACGGACCCGACTAGCCCGCCCGGGCCCGCCGGTATGAACCCGGCCTCCATCTCAGCACATCGTAGTTCCACGCTTCACAGCTAGATGTCGCTCGACACTTCCACACATCGTTGTTTGACTACCACGTAATAGATGGCGCATTAATTTA
Organism: Carpatolechia fugitivella; assembly: GCA_951230895.1. Lineage (NCBI taxonomy): Eukaryota > Metazoa > Arthropoda > Insecta > Lepidoptera > Gelechiidae > Carpatolechia > Carpatolechia fugitivella. The sequence continues at coordinate 433,398 of OX579671.1, read as the reverse complement.
AGTCATATTCCTAACACAATTTTTCTTTCAATTCGCGTACGGACGAAGCATTTTAGAAGGAACTGACACGTTTTGAGCACAATTTTTTTTGGGCACTTTGGATCGGAATTCAAGCACTTAACTTATTAGTTTATTAACCTATTTGATGCACTTTTAATTTAAAATTGGAATAAAAACGAAATTCCTAATTTAAAAATTCCTTTTATCACAGAAACACGTTTGTTTACTTCGATTCAATAATATCCTGCGTTGAAACGTGATGGTCCCGTCTCATTCTCACGCCATATCTGTAAAAGAGAGAGAATCGTTATTAGAATAATGACAGGTATTAGGATAGGACAGGTTTCGCTCGATTAAAAATTAATAATTAAACATTAATGGCGTTTACAAATTGGTTGTTTTGAATTAATTCTAGTATATATAGGTAGGTATAAGCTGTTTTTCAAGTTCTAAGTTTGACGTTTATACTTTAAACAATTTATTCTAAACTTCAGAGACGAAAACTAAGCCAGGATTGTACTTAGAAAATCAAATGGTGTACTTTAAATTGTACTTCGCGCAGTCCAAATTGCCGAAGTCGCAGCAACGAACTACAAATAGTATTGAAGAGTAACCGCCTAGCAAAGCCCGCTAAAACATAGCGAGTCATACAAAACATCATTGTACCGCGTATTTGAATGTCGTATAGTTTTTTTTTCCCGGCTTTGAAGCGGCAGAAGGATTCAGTTTGAAGCGTAGTTACGTTTCTTGACTATAGACTGATAACTCGTTGAAACTTGAAACTTTCAGATGTCATTTTGATTATAAATATAATCTGTTAAAACTAACTAAATTATTTACGGTTCCTTTAAAATAGTAAAAAATATTATTAACCTTTCATTTTTGAATGGCCACCTTAAATGTACAAATTAAACTAACTTTACGTTTTTGTAGCAATAAAGCTCAGTCCGATATTTTTAACCCCCGACGCAAAAAAGAGGGGTGTTATAAGTTTGACCGCGGTTTTTTAACCAAGAATTGGCTATGCTTCGTCTCTGAATGTCGCTCTAAGACTTAAAACGCATAGAAACTTAATACAACCCATCCTATCCTCTTTGAAGAAATTGAATGCAGCGAATGCATCTCTTTAAATCTAGCGACTAATTCGGATTTCATGGCTGCGTTTGGGTCGCGCTTAGGACACGGTAAATAAGTCACCATCATCATCATCTTGTGGGTTGCAAGGTCTACAACCGACTTCACAAACCCTGGCAGTGTTATAGAGCCGCCAAAGGCCCGATTTCCACCAAAGCGGAGAGGAGAGGATATGTGTTTGAATAACCAATCAAATTTCGTTATTTCCACATCTCCTCTCCGCTTAGCTTCAGTAACGAAATCTGATTGGTTGTTCAAACACACCTCCTCTTCACTCCGCTTTGGTGGAAAGGAAACCGGGTTTTAACGTGCCTTACGAAGCACGAAATCATCTTTCTTTTCGGACAATTAGGTGATTCAGCCTGCAATGTCCTAACCAAACTGGAGAAAGTCTCACAAAGAGATTTTTGCTTGACAGTGTCCCCACCGGTAATCGAACCTGGAGCCTCCGTAATGGGCGCCGAAATCTCGACCACTCGGTCACGGAGGCTGTAACAGCATTGAGCGTTAGTTACTCGTGCACAGAATATTGATGATGCTCGTAGTATCCAATATTTAGGAAAGAGTAGGCGGTCTTCAACAAGTGGAGTTTTGCAATCTGGACAGACATTTTCGGTGCGAATGTGTGGGGAGATTCCGCAGATTATGGAACATCTAATAACGTGCCATGTATGCACCGAATCTTGCACGACTGAAGCTCTTGGACCCCTCAGGAAATAAATAAATCAGCATGGCAAAATAAAATTAGAAAAATTTACAAGACGTCATCGACATTATAGTGCTTACTACATTGATTTACAACAGGCCTATATATAGCGCGTCATACAATTTTTTTTTCTAGCCTGAGCTGTCCCACTGCTGGGCAAAGGCCTCTTATTTTTTCTTCCACCTTTCTCGATCTTGTGCCTTCTTCTTCTTCCAGTGGCACTCCATTACTGGAGGTCTGCCGTCAGCCTCTTGAATTTTTCTTTGATCTTGTGCCAGTGACTCCCAATCATCCTCGAAATCGTCGAGATCGTCTCGCCATCGTTTTCGAGGTCTGCCTCTCCCACGTCGGCTATCATTTGGCACCCACTCGGTAGCGATCCTAGCCCACCGGTCCGGGTGCACTCTGCAGACGTGACCCACCCAATCCCGTTTAACTTGGCAGCCTTTTCACCCACGTCTTTTATGCGGGTTTTAACACGCGTAGGGTGGTGTTTCGGATACGGTCAATCCTTTTTACACTTAGAATGCTACGCTCCATTGCCCGTTGGCAGACCACGAGCCTGAACTTTTGTGCATCAGTCGGTGACCATGTCTGAGCACCATACCATACCATACCGGGCAAAATACACATGTCGATGAATTTACGCTTTAACGTAAGTGGAAGGTCTCCCTTCATCAAGTCTTTCATGGACCAGTAGCTCCTCCAAGCACTTTGAACTCGGCGATCGATTTCCTTATCTTGCCGGTTATTGAAGGAGACTAGCTGGCCCAAGTAGATGTACTCATCGACGACATAGTGATCTGTTTCCCATCAACCTCGACCCTATGTTTCGTACTATTGGTCATACAAAAATACACTAGAAAAATGTCACCTATTTGAAGATACGCTGGAATTAAAAAGTGACATGTGTATTTTATTAAATCAATGGCCCGTTGTAAATCAATGGCTTACTATATAAACATGGTGGTATTAATATTTATCTTTTTGGCGGAGTGAAGTTGGAACTTCCACGTCAGATCTTAGTGAGATGCAAATTTCTACATCTCGTTCGCTTTGACTGGTTCCAACTTCTCCCAACTAAAAATATTTTTTCGTAATATAGGGTATGTGGGCGCAGACAGGGTGTTTTTTAGAGGAAGCAGCTAGCTAACTAATTCGCTAAAAGGTTGTGCTAGAATTCTTCAACATAAGCTAAAACTTTTTATTGTATGTTTTTAAAGTATAGTTCAAGTATGTTTTTAAGAACCCAGACTTGTAGCAAGTCATCATCATTTACGACTAATAATGTTAGCACTATATTGAACAGACCGACGAGACTAAGCGGTGCTGTAGCCGCTAGTTGTGGGTACGGTTACCATTTGAAAAATAAAAAAACCAGAAAAAAAATTGGGCTCACTCACAATATGAAATAAATAATCGTCATCGGCATTCATTCATTTACTTGAACAATTATGATTAACAATAATGTTGTACCAGCGCCAGTTGAGCGCTGGGAGTCGAAGTCGAATGCTATGCCCGAAAACAGTCGGAAGGATCATCATAATCAATCAATCAGCTTATTGCAGTCCACTGCTGGACGTGTGCCTCCCCTCGGGCACGCCTAAGCGCACGATCACCCGCTTTCCTCATCCAGCCACCACTAGCGACCTTCCTCAGGTCATCAGTCCACCTGGCAGGGGGGCGTCCCACACTACGTTTCCCGAAACGTGGTCTCCATTCGAGAACCCGTCTGCTCTAACGCTCATCGGTTCTACGATAGACGTGGCCAGCCCACTGCCACTTCAGCTTGCTACACTTCTGGACGATATCAACTACCTTGGTCCTCTGCCGGATGATTTCGTTTTGGATTTTATACCGTAGCGAAATACCAAGCATAGATCTTTCCATAGCTCGCTGAGTGACATTTAGCCGGTGGGCCAGCTTCACTGTCATGTTCCACGTCTCGGCCCCGTATGTCAAAACAGGTAGGGCACACTGGTTATACACCCCGCTCTTCAGGCATCATCATAATATTGATCATCAATGATTATTTATAAAACTCCTTTAAAGATAAGCTTTATTCGGCATTATTCGCTCTGATGCCTTTGAAAATTTAAGTGTTTGAGTGATTTTCTCACTGATCTCATAGTTAAATCATGATCACGAAGAAACTCCCTTTCTAAAAATAATAATAATAAAAATCGGACAACGTAGTGGTAAAGAATTATCGCTGAAAATACATTGAAAAAAAAAACTAAAGGATTTTCTGACAGCTCTTTGAAAAATAAAAATAATAGTTCTAATTAAGACGATAGATGGCGCCATGTGTAGGTACTGTGGAGATTGCATTGGTTACATGCAGTCTCCGCGCACTTTTCCCTTTGTTTGTTGTTGCTGGCACTCGATATTCGCCATATATATCGTAAAAAAGCTAATTAGACGTAGTGAGTCAGAGAATGATGGGCTGAAAATAATAATGGTGTGGATTAGGGATTGAAATGAAGAAAAGATAATACAAAAATATTGTAATCTAATATTGGAGTCATTATTTAGCTACGGATTTATGCGCTAGAAGCGAGTGCCTCCCATCTTCAAAGGGCTACGTCCACCTGACATGGTGTAGACTTATGAAGAAATCGGTACCTCCAGTTACGTATTTTTTTTTCTTTGCTATATTATTTGCCTGATTATTTGCCTTGTAGAATCAACAGCGAATATCACAGCACGGATCGCAGCTATGAAGCAATTTAATTTTGTTACCTTTGTTTAGCTTCGACTGAACGCGGACGCAGAGGAAGACGTGTTTAATCTTAAATCCTTTTTATGCACCGTATTAAGTTTTCCAGGAAAAAGTCTAAGAAAAGACTGTGAATAAAGAAATTAATATTGAATGAGATGGCCAATGCAGCGATTGCAGCCATTAGGATGATGATGAGACACCATGGAAAGGTCTCTCTGCATTGATGCCTTGGTGATGTACAATTGATATTATTTTGTTAAAAAAAGTTGAATTATGTCTGATAAGTATAACGGTCTGAATTCGTCCGCGGAGGACTTCTTCTCGCAATTCGAGATAATCGCCGCTATAAATAGTTGGAGTGACGATGTAAAAACGTTAGTGTTGGCTACTTATCTATGTGGGCCGGCTCTCAGCTATTATAATTTGACAAAATCGTCCTCTACGAAATATGAGGATATTAAAAAAGCGATTTGTTTAGAATTCCCGTCTCCTATAGACCATGCTTCGTTGTTTTATAAGTCTCGTCAAGATTATAATGAGCCTCTGATGGACTATGTGTATCGTGTGGAATCTCTTGCCGGAAAGGCTAAGATTTCAGACCAGAAAATAATAATTAAGCAATGTTTGACTGGTATGTCATCTTTTTTTAAACGTAATTTCGGAACTCAATTATACAAAGATTTCGCTACCCTCAAACAAACCTGCATGGAGTATTCGATGCTCTTTATGGCCACACACACTGAATTATCGTTGCCAGTGAAGATAACCTCGACTCGATGTGGCGAGCCCAGCAGTTATACGAATTCAATGGGTGATGGTTATCCCAGTGAAAATATTGGGCAGCGTGGTGCGCAAGCCTCACCGCAGGAATTATACTCCACGCCGCAAAATAGATCTTCTAGTTGGCCGCCGAGGAGTCCATCTTCTCCACGTACTACTAACTTTGGATCAAACCGACCCCGCAATGATGCGAGATCGTCAAGACCCCAATACACTCAAAACCGGTATAATTTAAGAAGCGGTTCGCGTGATAACGTTGGAAATATACAGGGTAATGACCCAAACTTTCAGCGTCGCCAGTGAATGGGACTACATTGGTAGACGGTCATTTTAGTCGTCCCGTTTCTCCTATTATTTGTGTTGATTTGTACGGTGTAGTGCATAATGCGTTGATTGATTCAGGTGCCACAATTTCTGTGATTTCTTCTTCGTTTCTTGAAAAAGTGGATAAATTCATTCCGTCACACGCATATAATGATAACGCCTCTTGTTTGCGTACGGTGAATGGGATTAGGTTATTAGCTGAATGTTCTGTTATATTGGACATTACAATAAATAGCATTGTTTATAATCATGCATTTGTTGTTGTGTGCGATTTAGTACCTGATATAATTTTAGGGCAGGATTTTTTATATGCAGTAAAGGCCATTGTCAACTTTGATAAACAGTTCATTGAACTGGATAGGAATAAGGTATGGTTCAGAAATGATACAAAAATCGCGGCGTTTTCACTTGATTATGTTCAGTCCGGGACTGAGTCCGAACATTTATTGCCGTTACCGAAAGGTGATTATATCTATTTTCTTAATACGGTAGAATCAATAAATGAAAATTTGGACGATTTAAAAAAGGATACGATCCTAACGAATAACACGAAATGTAATAATTTTAATATTTCTGATGCTTTATTATCAGATCAGAAAAGTAAGTTGTCAGAATTACTGGGCAAATATGAAAAGCAGTTTGCGTTTGATTCGAAGAATTTAGGGGCATGTTCATTAATGGAAGTTGAAATAAATACTTCAGACGAGACTCCTATTCATAAAGCTCCTTATAGAGTTTCACACCATCAACACAGTATAATTAGGGAACAAGTGAGTGAGATGTTGGAAAATGGAATCATTCGTGAGTCGCGAAGTGCATATGCATCCCCGGTTGTCTTGGTCAAGAAACCTGATGACACGTGGCGATTCTGCATTGATTATAGGTCATTGAATAAAAAAGTAATTACCGATTCATATCCTTTACCCAGAATAGATGACATAATTTTATATCTAGCTAAAGCCAAATATTTTGCGGATCTGGATTTAAATAGTGGATATTGGCAGTTGAGAATCAAGGAATCTGATAAGCATAAAACTGCTTTTGTTACCCCTTCGGGATTGTATGAATTTAACGTCATGCCGTTCGGCCTTAAAACAAGTGGTGCGATTTTCCAGCGGGTTATGGATAGTGTTTTAGGGGGCATGAAATATCGGAATGCTATTGTTTATATTGACAACATATTGGTTTATGGGGAAACATTTGAAGAATTTTCTTTATCTTTAAATGAAATCTTATATAGAATTAGAGAATGCAATTTGACACTTAAACCTAGTAAGTGCAAATTTGGTTTTGAAAAAGTTTCCGTTCTTGGTTATGAAATAACGGGTCAGGGAATTCGACCAGATCAATCACAGTTTGAAAAGATTATGAAGATCCAAGTGCCAAAATCGACTAAAGAACTTAAATCTATTTTAGGACTCTTTTCATATTATAGAAAATTCTTAGATAATTATGCGGATTTGGCTATGCCTCTAACAAGGTTGATGAAGAAGGGTGTCAAATTTATTTGGACAGAACTGCAGCAACATGCATTTTCTAAAATTCTTTCTCTTATTCAGAACCCCCCTTTATTAAGACATTTTTCGAATAGCGAAGGCATAGTTACAAGATTATTTGTCGATGCTAGTGATAAAGCATTAGGTGCTTGTTTATTGCAGGGTGATGATAAAATATTTCCGATTGCTTTCGCGTCGCGTAAGCTCTCTGATTGTGAGACCAGGTATACGATTACCGAAAAGGAATGTTTGGCTCTAGTGTGGGCTCTTAATTATTTTAAGCATTTACTATGGGGAATGAAATTTGACGTCGTGACGGATCACAAAGCTTTGGTATGGCTCCGTACTAAAAAGGATATGAATGGGCGTTTAGCTCGTTGGTCTTTAGCGATTCAACAATATGATTTTGATATAGTATATTGTTCGGGCAAAGATAACCAAATTGCTGATTTCCTAAGCAGGAATCCTTTAATTGAGGATGTTGATGTTAAGGAGACCTCTCCTAAGGATGTAGTTGAGGATGGTTTAGAGTTATACAGGATTGAAGCTTCTCGTTTTGAATTTGATCAAAGCGTTGATAGTTTTTGCACTGAACAAGTTTCAAGGATTGCTTCTAGATCTCGGCTAAACTATAAAGGTTTTCTTACTAGAGACAATAAGCTCTTTCACAGGTGTAGGATAGGTAACAGATATGTTGATCGTTTGGTTGTTCCTCAAGCTTCATTTAATGACGTTATGAAGGAAATTCATGATGATCCTTGGAATGGAGCGCATTTTGGTCTTACGAAGACTTTATGTAAATTCAGGGACAGATATTTTATTCTTGATGCTGAAAAGAAAATTTCTAGATATATCGAAAGTTGTAAAGAATGTCAAGAGAGGAAGAGATCGTATTTGATTGCTCCGATGCAACCGATTGAAGTCAATCATCTTTTTGATAAAATAGCCCTTGACATATTAGGACCTCTTCCGACCTCGGATTTAGGAAACAAATACATCATAGTTTGTTTAGAGTATTTATCGAAATACGCGATAACTAGAGCAGTCCCAAGTGCAACTGCTCAGGCCGTTAGTGATTTTCTTACTCAAGAGATCTTCTGTAAATTTGGTATGGTAAATGAAGTCATTGTAGATCGTGGATCAATTTTCACATCACACATGGTTAAAAATACGATAGTTTTTTTTGATTCCACGTTATCGGTTGCTGCAACTAGGCATCCTCAGACCATAGGACTCGTGGAACGTTTTAATAGCACTATATCTCAGAGTTTAGCGATGTATACAAACGAGAGTCAAGCAGATTGGTGCATGTATTTGCCCATGCCAACGTACGCGTATAATATATCGAGACAGGCGTCATCAAATACGATTCCTTACACTATTGTTTTTGCTAGAGACCCAATTTTGCGTTCTGATGTTGACATTGTATCTAATCGTAATGATTTGGATATTGCTGCTCGCAATAATGCTAATATTAGAATGATCTCTTGTGCGTTGAGAAATATTCGTAAATCGCAAATGACTCAAAAGGAATATTATGACAGGAAAGTCAGGTTCGTAACGTTCGATCCAGGTAGCTTAGTCTTGGTATATAATCCTAAAAGAATAACAAATGTTGGTCAGAAGTTATCGCGTCCATATAAAGGTCCGTTTCGTGTTATTCGAAGGCTATCTAATAATAATTATTTACTACGTAAGATAGATGGAAGCTCCAGACGTGATTTAATATTTCACCATAATTCTCTGAAACCGTTCAGATTGCGTGTTTAAAAATATTATTTTATAGTAACTTGGCGTTTGTTTCCCTTGATCTGTCCTATGCCTTACTTTATTCACAACTCGTCATGAACTTCTATCGTCATTTGTAGTTGATATGTTATGTCAGCGTCTTTGTCAACAAATAATTATTATTGTCTCTATATATAAATTTATTTTTATTTTTGTATGATGGGTAACTTAATGTTTGTCTATATATGGCATAGTTTGATAACTTATTCTTACATTTTATTTATTTTTGTTTGTCATGGACTTTTGACTTAAGCTATGGTATTTTCATTTAATCAACAATCGTTCGAGATATTCGTTTGGTTTGAGCATTACTTGTCGGATCTCATAATAGGACATATGCATCCTCATGAGATGTGCTTTTTCTTAGCACGATCGTATTGGTTTAGTATTTTATGAGTCGGTGGATTCGAGAACGCTTATTGGTTTCATGTTATGCTTATTAGGTTTAGTCAAGTTCTATTAATTTTTGTTTTTCTCTCGAATGGATTAATCCAGCTCTTATTTGCAGATTCGTAATAAGTAGTTTATAAACATTTTATATATTAAAAAAAGAAACTTCATGAAGAAAAGAAGGTTTTAAAAATCTAGCTATTTAATGGGGTTGTTATTTTCTATAAGGGGAGGGTGAGCTTAGTGTATAGGCCACTCATTTTAGATATGCTATCGAATATTTAGAGTTCTTCGGAAAAGATCTTGTTATTCGGTTAATATTTAACGTAAGTGACGCATAGTGTAGGTGATCATTATTTTTCTACATATACGAATAGGCCTGAGCTCCTGTTCCAGACCTGCCGCTACTTCGATTTTTAGACTTTGTATTCGCGTTTTTCATTTGTTTTTGTCTTAGCTTAGGTTGAAATATTTAAGTTTAGATTAGGTGTGATCACTTAAAGTTTGTTCATTATGTTGATGGGATTTTGTTGTCATAATTTGATTTATCTGATATTACATAATAATAATTTCGTTTGTTCTTGTTGGTCAATTATAGCAGCATGGTCCAATGTTAATATTATGTTGAACGTTTTGTGTCACTGTTAGCTGTTCTATTAATTCTTCAAAATTTATTTATTGTTCTTTTGGTTCATGTAGTGTACCATGAGTTGTACTTGAATGAATAATCTTTTGGCGTGGTTTTAATTATTCGTATTTGGTGAAACGTTGTTCCACCAGGTAGCTGTTAGCTATGGCTTCTTGTACGAATCATAGGGTTTGTTAAATGAAATATTATACGCACTTTTAGGTAATTAGTTAGGTTTATCTTTTGTGATCGGCTGATCATTTTCCTGTAGGAGGAGGGATGTGGAGATTGCATTGGTTACATGCAGTCTCCGCGCACTTTTCCCTTTGTTTGTTGTTGCTGGCACTCGATATTCGCCATATATATCGTAAAAAAGCTAATTAGACGTAGTGAGTCAGAGAATGATGGGCTGAAAATAATAATGGTGTGGATTAGGGATTGAAATGAAGAAAAGATAATACAAAAATATTGTAATCTAATATTGGAGTCATTATTTAGCTACGGATTTATGCGCTAGAAGCGAGTGCCTCCCATCTTCAAAGGGCTACGTCCACCTGACAGTACTTAGTGGATTCTTTTTTTTTTATCCCTTTATGGCCCTGGGTGACTCGCAGGATTTCTTCGGATCCACGAATCGTCAACGCCATCTACCGAAGTTTTATGAACAATTTTTTTTAATTGGCTGTCGGAAAATCCCGCATTGAGAGCGCTCTCTTTTTGAAGTCGGTTAACAATGTAGATGTCCTAAGAAATCTGTCCTTAGAGTCATCCTAGTTATGGTAGCTAGTTGCGCAACGGAGTGGGCAGCTGATATTTGCATACAAACAAACAAATGCAATTGTTTGAGTAGCGTCAGCAAATAACGCTCTCTCTCTGTGTTAGCTTTGTTATTTTAGACGAGACAAAAACATGAAACGCACGGTGAACTGTGGGTAGAATATTAAATAATTTTCTGTAATGGCGGCTAGGACATTTAGTCTATAACCAGAAAAAAAATAACATTTAAACTTCAAATTGTTGCGTGTTAATAAGGGATTTTCTAACAGCATGTAATAAATAAATAAAAGTTTATTCCAACCAAGACGAAAGATGGCGCTGAGAAATTGTGGCTTTTTTTCGGAGTTAGATACTTGCTTATGTATGAACTTTGCACAGAGATTTTGAACAGAAAACTCCTCATTGATTATTTTTTTTTTAATCAGGGAAGGCTCAAATACTGGGGACTTACGAGATAAGGAAAGAACAAGTAGATATATTACTGTTAACAATGATATCGAAAAAAGAAGATGATTATTGTAGAATTGTAGAGATCATGCGGAATGATGAATGCCAGACTAACAGTGGCTAAATGGTTCAGTTAAGTTTTTGTCTATCTGTCCGATTAATTCTTTTGACAGTTTTCAAGTTGCCATGGCATTATCAGGGTGCAAGGAAAAGTCTCATTATCCTTTAAACCACATAACGTGTTAGTGATGTGCAACAGCTTTTACCAAAGGGCCAACTCTGTAACTCAACAAAAAAACCAGCTGTTTTATACAAATTGTCAATACCGTAGAGTTGGTCCCATAGCAAAAGTTGTTGCACATCACTAACACGTTATGTGGTTTAAAGTATAAAGAGACTTTTCCTTGCACCCTGTATACCATAACATGCCTTCTGAAATACAAAAAACGCTAAATTCACATACCACTAGAACACACATCCACCTGGCCATTACAGCTCTAACTTATCATTACATCAGAATAGAGTCAGCTCAGCAGTCGCCACCAAGCTCAGTGCTAACACGTGACCTAAACTGTTCTGCTGACGGTACAATCAACACAATAGGCGGTGGAAGTGCGTTGGCCAAATTCCAAAACGACTACGGTAGTTGTTCGCAAATCTCGCATAGATTCAGAGCGCTATCTAGCTACGTGTCTAGACGACTTGCTACTGAGGCTGAATAGCAAACAACATGACCATTAACGGGGAACAAAATACTACATTGTATATATTTATATATTGATTCATAGAAAACAACCAGACGTAATCCTTCCGGCGGGACTTGAACCCACGACTTAATCGATTCTCGTGGGTTCGATAAATTAATCGATTCTTTTTGGCGAGTAATTTACGGAGTTATGAGGGTTGAAAAAGTAAAAAAATAATAAATCAGCTATTTAAATAAATACAGGGTTATTTTTTATTCAGTGCACAAACTTTAATATATCGTTCAGACCATAAAACTAAACAACTTTCCCGAAAAAAATAGGCCCGGAACTGAAAAAAAAAAATCGATCTCCCAAACTGCCGCCGCAGCCAAGTTGCCAGATCGATTGGCTATCGCACATTGATTTGGACAGGGGTTACAAACCTACAGGCAACCTGTAGCCTGTATTTGTAACCTGTAGGATTGTATTTGTTTTGCAATGTCATAATGTTCAAGTTATTATGGTATAACTAATATAAATATGATAATATTAATAAATTACATAAAAATTGCGGAAATTGCCGAAGCAAAAAATCACTTTAAATGTCCATTATTTATTTTACATTAAATATATTTACGCCGTTTGGTGACGGCAGAGTAGAAAACATTTGTCACCAACCCCTACTCTTCCCGTGGGTGTCGTAAGAGGCGACTTAGGGACTACACATTGAACAGGGAACGGGCAGCAGCGCTCTCTGATACAGTAAACTTTTAATCTGCGATCTCCTACCCGCCTGCCAAGCGTGGAGATTATGGCAAAACCCTCCACTTAAGTGGAGGAGGCTCATAGTCCAGCAGTGGACTGTAACGGGCCGTTGATGATGAAATATATTTAACATGACACTATTTTCATTCGGGGATCCTGTCGTCACTTGATTCTTCATTGATTGAGAAACTGGCATTAGAATCCGATGAGCTGTCTGTGACATTTATTATAAATTGATCTACAATTTATTATGAATGAAAAAAAAATAGCGTACCAAAGGTGATGCATCTCGACCTGTCAGTGCAGCATTTTCTTTGAAAGAAAATGATGCATCTCGTGTTTTGTTTATTTTTTAACCCCCGACGCAAAAAGAGGGGTGTTATAAGTTTAACGTGTCTGTGTGTATCTGTCTGTGGTATCGTAGCTCCCAAACGGATGAACCGATTTCCGTTTAGTTTTTTTTTGTGTCATAGATAATTTTATCCCGAGTGTTCTTAGCCATGTTTTATGAAAATCTGTTCAGCCGTTTGAAGATCATCAGCTCTTTAATAGTTGATGAGGGGATCTGACTAACTTCCTTATGTCCGATCGATTCGAAATTTGGTACCGTGTTACTTCAATGATATTGAAAGTATATGGTAAGGTTACCATGACCTGATCAGCCGTTTGAAGATTATCAACTCTTTAATAGTTGATGAGGGGATTCGACTACCTTCCATTATGTCCTATCGATTTGAAATTTGGTACCGTATTACTTCAATGATATTGAAAGAACATAGTAAGATAACCATGACTCTAAATATGACATGTTAGGGTAAGGTTTAGATTTCAAAGGTGGGTAACTAAATTCTTCTCCACAGAGGGCGTACACTGGTAGTGAACGTGCCATCCATGATAGCTTTGACGTCGAAAAATGATTTGTAAAAATCTTAATTCGAATAAAAAAATTTGACTTTGACTTTGACTTTGAAAATGGGATCAATTAGGCTCAATTACCACTGCGGCAGAGTCGAAGCGGCAGTGCGACGTCCACAGTGAGTCGAGTGTCGAAGAGATATCGATCGATAAATAATATGTAGAAATGATGCGTCGCGTCGCGTCGTCGCTTCGACTCTGCCGCAGGGAATTAAGCCTTAAGTTTGTGTTTTATTACTTCTTAGTCTTATCAATTCTGCTAAAGCTGATCTGTCATATTTTGATTAATGATTGATTGATTGATTGATTGATTGATTGATATATACTTTATTGCACCAAAAAAGGGGTGTACAAAGGCGAACTTAATGCTATATAGCATTTTCTACCAGCTAACCTTTGGTGGTTAAGAGCAGGTTGAGGGTAGTGCCGCTAAAACAGCGTTCAACTTGAACTACTACATTAATCAGACAATTGATAAACTTACTAATACGTAAATATACATGCAAATATAAAAGAATAAACATAAAGGTACCTTAGGTACATAATATATAAAAGTACTACATAAATAATAATAATAATAATACATAAATATTAAATATAATAAAAATCAGTCATTCACACCACACTGCATTTGTAAAAAGTGTTCGGATACACGCGATTTGAAGACATCGATTGACGGAGCCTCCCTAATCTCAACCGGTAAGCTATTCCATAATTTTGTTGCTGTGCAAGTATAAGACTGCGCATACAATTCCGTGTGACTTTGAGGGGTAGTAAGGGATTTATTGTAATTCTTGCGGGGTACACCTCCGACAAACTTTTTGAATTCGAATCGCTCACGGAGATATTCTGGAGACCAGGCATTGTGAAGTATGTTGTATAACAAAGTGAGCGTGTGTACATTTCTTCTATTGCGTATGTTAAGCCACTTCAACTGAGTCCGGTAACGAGTCACATGATCATATTTACGTATTCCGAAGACAAAGCGTATACACAAGTTTAGCAGACGTTCGAGTTTATTTAAAAGACATTCAGTGACATCAGTGTAGCAAACATCTGCATAGTCGATGATGGGCATTAATAATGAACAAACTAACGTGATTTTAGTGGGCAAAGGAAGAAAGTTCTGCAGGCGTTTCAGGGAATGGAAAGACGCAAAAACCTTTTGACTAACCTTCGTGACGTGAGGAGACCAAGATAGATCATGTGCAATATGCAACCCGAGGTTTCTCACCGTCTTACAATATGGAAGAGGTAAGCCATTTAGTGTCACAGGTGGTAAATTCTGCATATCAACTAACGAAAGGTTTCTTGAGCTACCAACTAACATGATTTGTGTTTTTACAGGATTTACCAGCAGCCCGTACCGTTCCGTCCAGCTCTTAATGTTGCTGAGATCCAGTGACAGTTTGCTTATACTTTCTCTCAAATCTGATCTTTTAGAGGTTATATACAGCTGTAGGTCATCCGCATAAATATGGTATTTGCTGTGCTCAATGGCACGGGTAATTGTATTAATGAATAATGAAAACAGTAGTGGTGAGAGTACCCCACCCTGGGGAACGCCAGCAGATACACCGTGCCAGTTGGACCACAGGTCGTCCATCCTTACGCGTTGATTTCGGTCATTTAAATAAGAAGTGAACCACAAGATGACATCGCTGGACATATTAAGTGAGCTCAAGATAGACATTAAAATCTCATGATCAACACAGTTAAACGCATTGCTGAAATCAAGTAGCGCAAGAAGAGTGAGCTGTGTGTCATCCATGCCCTTGCGTATGTCATCCATGATTTTGATTAAAGCCGTGCATGTGCTATGCGCTGGACGAAAGCCAGACTGGAACGGGTTCAGTAGTTGATGTGATCGCAGAAAGCGCAACATCTGGTATTGGACGACTCTTTCCAGCACTTTAGAGAGAAATGGAAGAATGGAGATGGGACGATAGTGAGAGAAATCAGAAGGGTTAGAGTTTTTGGGAATGGGTATGATGAAGGCCTGCTTCCAAGCGGTAGGGAACTGTCCAGAAGATAATGAGAAATTTAAAATATGGGTGATTATTGGGAGTATTTGGTCGAGGATAGGAATGATCAAGTCTCGGCCAATTCCATCATGCCCAACAGCTTTGCTGGATATGGACAGAATAATTTTTCTGACCATTCCATCAGACACAGGCTCGAAGGTGAAAGAGTTGCTTAAGTCACGCGGCTGAGACTCAATCTCCTGAACGGTTTGTGTCTTTAAGAAGGCATCGATACAAGAAGGCGGTGACGAGAAGTGGCTATTCAGGGAATCCAGATTAACAGCCGCTTGTGCCTCCGGTCGACATTTACCAATTCCCAACGTTCGCAGAAACCTCCACAGTTTGTTTGGGGAGCAGTTGCTTATTCCGTCGAAGATATGCCGTCGCTTAGCGTTGCGTATCGCCTGGTTACAGCGATTTCTAGCCAACTTGAAAGCGCTCCAGTTTTCCTCCGTGGGGTTCTTTTTATGCTTCCTTCGCAGGCGGTCACGGCGTGCCATTAGCAAGCGAATACTACCAGTGAGCCAAGGGGCAGGAGGTCTTTTAACCCGTACCCTACGAACAGGTGCGTGCTTGTTATAAAGTTTGATTAAAGCAGTATTGAAAGCTTCTACTGTGATGGTACCGAACGCGCCATTAAGATAAGCGTGAGAAAGACAAGTAATGGTTAGTAGTATTGCTTCGAGAAATGCACATTTGGCAACAATAAAAATTAAAACTGCCAAAGGTCTTTTGTCAGTAAGTAATAAACCGATATTTTTAAACGGAAATATCTAAACACCCCGGGAAGCGGCATCACAAGACAGACGGTTCGAAGAAATATAAATTACCACCAAACAATAGGCAGATAAAGTTCAATGGTTTTGCTGTAGCACGTGTAGGAAGATAGAGAAATCCTTATCGACCCAAAACTTTTACACCAAACAGATGTCAGACAAGACAAAATAATATTAAGATAAAAAGGGTGAAACTGCCACTATGATTTGCTATGCAAAAACGACTCTATGTCCTAAGACAAAACTCAACTATGTCTTATGTTAAACGAGTTTCATAATTATATTATTCATATAAACAAAACCCTAATTGATATGACTTTATCAATGACAATAATAAACATGTTCCACCTACGGGGTAACACTGTGTATCACAAATTACATATTATTAACAATATGTGTATGTACAATAGAAACGGATTACGCAAAGGATTTTGCTTCTAAATTCCAGGCTGTCTACATGAAGTCCTAAGCATAGCAGCGGCTATGAAGTCATATGAAACGCTGAAGCCTGAGTGACGTCAGCAGGGCTTTCATTGAGGCGAAGTTGACGATGGCGCGCATGGCAACAGGAAAGCTTGCAAGGAGAAGCGTCGCATCGTCGGTGCGCGGGAGCAGCCGGCCAATCAAGATCGACGGATCGACCAATGGAGAGCGGCCGAACTTAGCTGACCAATTAGATGTTAAGATTTAGGGTTAGGGTTGTAGGCGGAGATTAGATGTTAGAGATAGGGTAGGGGAACTAGGATAGGGACAGTCAAGGCAGAGCTGGAGACCAAGCCGGGAGCGTCGAAGCGATAGTGCAGTGTATTTCTAAGTGTTGATTAATCATAGAGTCAGTGACAGGGAGTACAAAGAACTTTGGGTTTTAAAACTTAAAACTACATAAATAAATAGTTCGATAAAAGTTCCAATTCTAATCAATATTAATAATATTACTTGAACTTTAAATCTAAAGCTGCATATCATACTAAATTATATTTTAAAGCCCAAAGATAAGCCTATTTTTCTATTCCTATTTTCTTCGCTGTATTTTTCGCTTCGATATTGACACAAACTATACTCAGATAGAGCTATTATTACTATAAAACTTAATCATAATTTGAATCACAAATAAATATTATAGCAGTAGTGATAATAATTGGCCTAAGGGGTTTTTTCCTTTTTCTGTTCGTTTTTCCCCTTCATTAGAATACTTTTGGCCTAGAAATCGAACAGAGGGTCAAGGAATACCGTTCTTCGGATTCCTTGATTTAAATCAGACTAAATTAAAAGTAAAGAAAAGAATAATAAACTAGTCTATAATTTAATTTATCTTGTGTTTTCCTCATCTCTCCTCAAAATAAAATAATCTATAATTTTTCATAAATAAATAAATCTGCCCTTAAATTCACCTTACTCTAAATTACAAATTCACTTGCATTAATAATAACCTTAATTTTGAATTAAAAACATTATCAAGATCTAGGTTAAAGCAACTATAATTTACTCAATAAAGCTGCTTCGAATACCTAATCCTTGCAAACATTACATGATAAAGAGAAGTTATAAAATATTAAATTTTGCCTAAAAGACTCTGCTAATACTTTAGTATACACTGCGCGGTGTCATTGAGAAATGAGCTCTGCAAACAAACAAAAGCGCTATAGCTGACCTCACGAGTGGCCACTCACACACACAAATAAAACACAAACCAACTAAACGAATGCATTCTAAAATATAAAGAGGCAGCTACTGTTCTCGGGTCTGACTACGAGATACAGATAACAAAAATAAACGTTACGTAACAACAATACTGCGAGTCTCACTATCCTTGGCACAACCCAGAGGGCTGCTTACGTAGTCGGCTGGAATCACGTGCGTTCCAGAAGGCGCAGTCGGGTGCACAGCAATACTCAAGTTTACAGAGAGCTAACACTTAACCTTCAAGAGGAGTCGCTGTCGTATAGCCCGCTTCGTAAGGCCTTGTATGTCGCGGCTGGGACAGGTATCTCTGCATTCCAGAAGCACGAGGGGGGAGGGCCTTGCGCGGAAACTCATTTTCTTGGGGTTACATAAAACTTCATTCACAGGAAGTCGCTGTGGTAGAGCTCGACACAGAAACTTTCTTTGAACCCTTTTCGTTTGCTTATTATGTTTAGCAAGGACAAAAAGTAAAATCAAGTATTACTGAATTATCCACCAAGAAAATAATTACTAGACGATCACATTATAAATTATAACAAATATATCACAGCATAACTGACAGCCTGAGACTTCAGGCTCGGCATTGGGCCATCACACGTGGTACGCGTTTACCAGGATCTAGAACATTGTGTCTAAAAATAAAAATAAAATAGGACACAACTAGAAAAGAACTAAATAAAAAATACACAACGTAGAACAAATATTTCAATTGGTGTGATAAAGTAAGTAAAATTGTAATACGTAAATTATCAAAGTTTTAAAGAAAGGCTGAATTTGAGAAAGGGTTTATTATTATTAAATATTTTAAAATGAAATAATAATTTAAATATTTTAAAGAGAAACTTTTATTGCTATTAATATTGTACAAGAAACTAAACATTTGAGAACTTATTAATATTATAAAATATTTCTTTAATCGAAATATTTGGGAGAGGAGAATTTATTACTTATTAAATAAAAGTAAATAAAGAGGAATTGAAAGTAAAGTAAAGAAATATTAAAAAAAAAAAACACAGAAATAAGTCATCTAAAGAAAATCAAATAGATTGAAATATCGAAGCGGTAATGTACACTTTTGCATGACATGTGTTTTACAGGACGTATTGTCTGACATCTTGTTATATATTTTGATTTTATTCCATTTATTGAAGGTGTAATTGTTTTGTGTTCGATTGTCGCGTGTTTAGTTAACAAAATTAGTATATGACGCGAATTTAGACTAGTTTCGAAGTAAAAATCTAACAAAATCAATAAAGTAAAACAAATCAAGACCTTAAGAATTTTATGTGATTTATGAGTAAGACACAAATTAAGTTAAACCACTCAAAATAATGTGCTTCATTAGATTAAATAACGAATAAATAGTAATAACAGAATATTTCTAAGACATTAGAATTTGGCGTTAGTAAATAATGGCAAGGTCGTATTGAATGATTGAACGTTCATTGCACAATAGAGTAAAGAAAACGCGAAATATATGTATGAATGTATAATTATAACCACGTTCACTCATCTTACATTCTAAAGAAAGGTAAACAAATAGAGAAGAAAGTGTTTATTAGTGCAAACGACAATAATTAATACAATTAGTGACGCATATAGGCCTGCGTCCAGCACAATAAAATTATGATGATAAAATGATGATTAAAAGACTTTTAAATAAGATTAAGAAATATATCTTATGCGCAAGTAGGTATGGGTATGTAATATATGTATTGCGTATGTATAAGCGTGCTAAGTATGTCACAAGTGACTCGTGTTCATTACACATAATGACAATTTTGATTATTAATCTCAGTTTAACTAAATCAGTGTATGTTTGAAGAAGGAGTTAGCATACAAATTATCAGTAAATAATTATCATCTTAAACCGAACATTATTGACAAAATGTTAATAAGATGAGGAAATTAAGGGGTTGTTAAGAAAAAAAAAACTTACTATATAAATTAGAAAAAGCCTAATTTGCCCCATGACGACTTAAATAAGTATATTTAAGTGGTCTTAGTAAAATATAGCACACATAAAAAAAAGATAATTAGAAGTTGTAGTTTGTAGAAAAGTATAAGTTTATCTTTATTTAGGAAAGGCCTTTGCAGCGGCGAGAAAGAGTCTTAAAGCCACAAGACCGGGTCCTTAATCAGAAGTCGTTAATAGTTGTCAGAATAATGACGAGTAGTTGTTTGACCTTATAACCCACACGATATAGAAGAAGATCAAAACTTTTAAGTCAACGTCTCTGGCTTGACTTAGAACGACAGTCTGACGAAACAATAATTCGAACGTCATATCACGAACTTTACGTTATTTTATTATGTAAGCAAGTAGAATAAAATTAGAGGAAAATCAGAGTAACACAACTTGTGTTACTATAATAAAGTACTTACTTTAAATGATAAAGTCACACGAGTACTTATAAAGATAGTAGAAAAGAATAAATTAAAGCAAATTTGTAAGAGCTAACAAGTAAACTTTAATAAACTTTAACTAAATGTAATTTAGTTTTTCAGAGGTCGATACTAAGTCAATAGCATCAGATTATGATGGACTAGTATTCATTAAGAGATACCTATAAACTTCATAAATAAAGAAAATTTTAGAATGCAATTGACATTGATCAGAATAAGAAGCATTTAAATATTATTATATTAAAAAACATACTGAGTTAGTCCTCTGAACTTTTAGACAAATTAATAAATAAATAAATAATCAAAGGAAATATATGCCAGAACAGAAGTGTCTTAAGTGACAAAATATTAATTTTCAAATAAAATTTAACAACTAGTTAATTATGATAGTATATTTGGTTCTCAGCGAATAAAGGAATGTAGGTCTTAATTACCTTCAGGAAAAGAGATACATATTTGTATGTATGTGTATGTATGTAAATTATAAGCTCTACAGTGGAGACTTAGATGAATATGTCAGCAGGTGATGATGATGAGTAAATAAACTCTTACGGCAATGATATTGATGATGATGATGATCCAATCATATGGACATTTTGTTAAAGGCTAAGATCTACAAGTATTAAAACTTGTTTAAGTCTAGAGATTATAATAAAATATTATAAATCTTACGAGTTATGATAGTGTAATTTGGAAAATTTTATTGTGAGGCAAATTACAAACTAATCAAGGTTTCTGAATACGATGGTTGTATCTTAAAGCTATGTTGTTATTTGAGATAACACATACGGAGATAAAGGATGCGAATGAAACTATTGAGAGTATTATTGTTAAGAAATATACAATACAGGTTGATTCAGGTAGAATACGTTGATTTAATCGAGTAAATTAATTTATAAAAAAACCCTCTTATATTTACCTTTACATAGTAAAAACGCCAGAGTAAGATGAACTTATTAAAACGCCAAAGTAAGATGAGATTAGCAGTACTAACTAGTACAAAGACATAAATTTACGGGATATGTTTGATTTGGGAGAGGCGTTATTTTAATTGCAGTGACAATTTAGACAGTGGTCTACACTGTACCATCAAATCGATATTACTCATAAAAAAAAAAAAAACATAAATTTAGAAAGACATATTTTTAAGATGAGTGGATTTGAAAATAAAATGCTACGAAATTTAATTATATAAACTAGCATTCATTGGGAATTTGTACTAAAAGCACTTTTGAAATAGAAACGCTATAAAAATTGATAAAGTATATTGTTTTGCTAATAATAATTATATCATAAATAATAGCAAACAATTTAAGGAAAATTCGATGTTTTCTGAAGTTAAATCATGGAAATGTATCACTTAACAGGACAAAGCTTAGTAGTGTAAAACGAAACAGGTTAAACTTTGGTATTTGTTTTAAAAGACAAGTAATTTTCGTAATGCATTAAGTTTAGTTGGTATTTACAGCTATGTTGTACAGTCGTATTGAAAGGGCTAAACGACAGTATAAATACGAAACATAATTTAATAAATATTAGAAATTGATGATTTTATCAAGCTGAGAACTATAAAAAAAAAATAAGAAGCTGATAAAATATTTGACAAAGATTAACACATTTTTACAATAAACCATATACAATCGGAGCCATTTATCATAAAAAATGAGTAAGTTATACTTACAAAAGAAATCAAAGGCAAAATAATAATAATGCCAATACATTTATTTAAATATTTCATAAACCCAAGTGAGAAGAATAAATTAGCAGCCCTATATAAATGGTAATGTGGAAAATGATGTTGACTATAGGTATATACATAGGTATATCTTGAAAAATGACTTAGGAAGTTAGACTTTAGTATTTTTGTTTAGGTAGGCTAGGTAGGAAATGAATTAGCTTTAGTCTAGGGTTGATAGGTAGGTATTTTCTTTTCTCTTCAGTTCTTTTCGACGCAATGCGGATGACTTGTAGTTATTTGATAGGTTACGGTTAGGTTTAGATTAGGCTTGCATTCAATTGATAGGTAGGTAGTTATGTAGGTAGTTTTAGGTACTATACGAGTTAATGGGCTGCGTTAGCACCATTGATTTAGGATTTGATGTAGAAAGTTAGAGAACAAGATTTCTAACTGTCCACAGGGAGAGGGATGTGATGGTACCGAACGCGCCATTAAGATAAGCGTGAGAAAGACAAGTAATGGTTAGTAGTATTGCTTCGAGAAATGCACATTTGGCAACAATAAAAATTAAAACTGCCAAAGGTCTTTTGTCAGTAAGTAATAAACCGATATTTTTAAACGGAAATATCTAAACACCCCGGGAAGCGGCATCACAAGACAGACGGTTCGAAGAAATATAAATTACCACCAAACAATAGGCAGATAAAGTTCAATGGTTTTGCTGTAGCACGTGTAGGAAGATAGAGAAATCCTTATCGACCCAAAACTTTTACACCAAACAGATGTCAGACAAGACAAAATAATATTAAGATAAAAAGGGTGAAACTGCCACTATGATTTGCTATGCAAAAACGACTCTATGTCCTAAGACAAAACTCAACTATGTCTTATGTTAAACGAGTTTCATAATTATATTATTCATATAAACAAAACCCTAATTGATATGACTTTATCAATGACAATAATAAACATGTTCCACCTACGGGGTAACACTGTGTATCACAAATTACATATTATTAACAATATGTGTATGTACAATAGAAACGGATTACGCAAAGGATTTTGCTTCTAAATTCCAGGCTGTCTACATGAAGTCCTAAGCATAGCAGCGGCTATGAAGTCATATGAAACGCTGAAGCCTGAGTGACGTCAGCAGGGCTTTCATTGAGGCGAAGTTGACGATGGCGCGCATGGCAACAGGAAAGCTTGCAAGGAGAAGCGTCGCATCGTCGGTGCGCGGGAGCAGCCGGCCAATCAAGATCGACGGATCGACCAATGGAGAGCGGCCGAACTTAGCTGACCAATTAGATGTTAAGATTTAGGGTTAGGGTTGTAGGCGGAGATTAGATGTTAGAGATAGGGTAGGGGAACTAGGATAGGGACAGTCAAGGCAGAGCTGGAGACCAAGCCGGGAGCGTCGAAGCGATAGTGCAGTGTATTTCTAAGTGTTGATTAATCATAGAGTCAGTGACAGGGAGTACAAAGAACTTTGGGTTTTAAAACTTAAAACTACATAAATAAATAGTTCGATAAAAGTTCCAATTCTAATCAATATTAATAATATTACTTGAACTTTAAATCTAAAGCTGCATATCATACTAAATTATATTTTAAAGCCCAAAGATAAGCCTATTTTTCTATTCCTATTTTCTTCGCTGTATTTTTCGCTTCGATATTGACACAAACTATACTCAGATAGAGCTATTATTACTATAAAACTTAATCATAATTTGAATCACAAATAAATATTATAGCAGTAGTGATAATAATTGGCCTAAGGGGTTTTTTCCTTTTTCTGTTCGTTTTTCCCCTTCATTAGAATACTTTTGGCCTAGAAATCGAACAGAGGGTCAAGGAATACCGTTCTTCGGATTCCTTGATTTAAATCAGACTAAATTAAAAGTAAAGAAAAGAATAATAAACTAGTCTATAATTTAATTTATCTTGTGTTTTCCTCATCTCTCCTCAAAATAAAATAATCTATAATTTTTCATAAATAAATAAATCTGCCCTTAAATTCACCTTACTCTAAATTACAAATTCACTTGCATTAATAATAACCTTAATTTTGAATTAAAAACATTATCAAGATCTAGGTTAAAGCAACTATAATTTACTCAATAAAGCTGCTTCGAATACCTAATCCTTGCAAACATTACATGATAAAGAGAAGTTATAAAATATTAAATTTTGCCTAAAAGACTCTGCTAATACTTTAGTATACACTGCGCGGTGTCATTGAGAAATGAGCTCTGCAAACAAACAAAAGCGCTATAGCTGACCTCACGAGTGGCCACTCACACACACAAATAAAACACAAACCAACTAAACGAATGCATTCTAAAATATAAAGAGGCAGCTACTGTTCTCGGGTCTGACTACGAGATACAGATAACAAAAATAAACGTTACGTAACAACAATACTGCGAGTCTCACTATCCTTGGCACAACCCAGAGGGCTGCTTACGTAGTCGGCTGGAATCACGTGCGTTCCAGAAGGCGCAGTCGGGTGCACAGCAATACTCAAGTTTACAGAGAGCTAACACTTAACCTTCAAGAGGAGTCGCTGTCGTATAGCCCGCTTCGTAAGGCCTTGTATGTCGCGGCTGGGACAGGTATCTCTGCATTCCAGAAGCACGAGGGGGGAGGGCCTTGCGCGGAAACTCATTTTCTTGGGGTTACATAAAACTTCATTCACAGGAAGTCGCTGTGGTAGAGCTCGACACAGAAACTTTCTTTGAACCCTTTTCGTTTGCTTATTATGTTTAGCAAGGACAAAAAGTAAAATCAAGTATTACTGAATTATCCACCAAGAAAATAATTACTAGACGATCACATTATAAATTATAACAAATATATCACAGCATAACTGACAGCCTGAGACTTCAGGCTCGGCATTGGGCCATCACACTACCTTCAAATCTATTGTGTCAGCGTTAAGAAGCGGAGTCCAATCAATCCTGCATGCGTCTTCGATAAGCTTGTTCGTATCAACACGAGCGAGGCTACGCAGCATCAAGATTTTAGGTTTTGGCTTAGGGGTCTTAACTTTATAGGACACATAAATGAGGTCATGATGGGAAAAGCCGGGTGCTGTAAATTGACCATGATGTGCGACGTGGTCTGGGTTTGATGCTATTATGAGGTCAAGCTCCGAATGTGTATCGTTTATGTGAAATGTGGGGTCGAGTTTTAGCAAAGAAAACCCAGTTGACTCCACAATGGATCTTAATTTAGCGGACCTAGTATTGTCGCGTTCCCTAATAAGGCACGTATTAAAATCCCCCATGACCAAAGCGTGGTCATAGTTTGGTGCAAGTGACTCCAATAACTCTTCCATTTTGTCGAAATAGACCACTGTAGGAGGTGCATAGGCTACACCAAGCAGTACGGGGACAGTATTCAGATAAACCTCGAGAAAGAGATACTCTAAGGCTTTGGAGTAAGGACCAGGGGATTGTGAGATGACCTTGTACTTTAAATCAGCACGAATATAAATTGCCACTCCACCTCCACCCTTTTCAGTGCGGTCGTTTCTAACCAGCACGTATCCTGGCAAAGCAAAAGAAGTAGACGGCAATGTTGGTTTCAAGTACGTTTCACTCACCAAACACGCATGAACTGGGGAATTTTCGAAAGTAGCCAAAAGCTCTGAATGATGTGCAGGAATGCTCTGTGCGTTAATGTGACAAATATTAAAATTTTTAGGCAAGCTATTAAAGGTCTTGCACAGCAGATCACCTAGATTGTCATCAGCAGAGACGAAGGAGAAATCGTCGCTTGAGTCCAATGAGTGAAAAAGATCTGAATTGACTGATATATCCATAAATATAAATAAAATATATAATATATATAACTAAACTTAAAATATGTAGGTATAAAATATAGTAGAAATTTAATCTAAATTATTTATATCAAAGAAGCCCTAGCTCTCGAAACCACTGCCAGACAGCTATTAGAAAATTACTATCGTTTATCAACTATGCACAATATAAAGTTAAATCTATAATATGAATAAAAATGAAAATAATTGGTACACAGAATAATAGTTCCAGCAAATAGAATAAAAACCACAGATAAAAACAGAAATAAAGATATAACAATGACAAATTACAAACATAACAAGGCGGCTGCATGACTCGGCTCTTTTGCCTTTCTCTCAAGTAATAAAAAAAAAAAAAAAAAAGGAAACAATCTAAAATACTTGACATTTAAAAATAACCTATACAGTCAGTACCTACCTACTAATAAAAAGTAATAATATTCTAGTTTTGAGGGTGAAGGGATAATATGTGTTTGTAAAAGACATGAGCTAAAGTGAACAACATTTCGGATTATTGTAGGTACTTAGTACTGAGGAAGAGATACCTGCCAATTCCGAAAAATTGGGTAAAGCAAAGCACGAGTAAAACGGAGACCAAAAGGTAAGTTACGTGTAGAGAGAAGAAATACTCAATCCATGGTAATGCTGATGGCTATAGTTTATTGATTTGTGTCTTTCCTTCTTGCAGCCCGCGCGCCACGACCCGCCCTGAAGCCTTCATGACGCGGTGTACTCCTTGCAGACTGCGACAGTTCACTCAGCTGCTGCATCGATGTCAACTTGAGTTTCGAGCCTTCGGCATCCTTGATGAATATGACGCCCTCAGAAGTCCAGCAGCGCTCCATACCTAGGGCACTGCGAGCCTCTTTGAAGAGGTCACGTCTCCTGGCAGTGAGGAACTCCGCTATAGAGATGCCGCTACCCTTCAAGTTTCTCTTAGACTGCCATAGTTTCCTCCGAACAGACAAGTCACGGAATTTCACCAATACCGGCCTTGGATTAGTGGAGTCACCTGAGGATCCCACCCGATAACAAGACCCGATGTCAGTCACCGCGAAATCCTGAGGAGATATCTTCAGTTTGTCAGTAACAACACTGCAGACAGCGGGCAACAAGTCATCATCCTTTCCTTCAGCAATACCTCGAAATAAAAGAAATTTACGTCGGCTGCGATTGTCTAGTTCGTCAGTAACCTGGTTTAAGGCTGCAACTTGTCCTTTCAAGACCTGCAGTGCAGATTTCATCATGTCCTTAAACTGTGCAAACTCAGCTGCAAGTTGCTGCACAGTAGATGGCCTGGCAGCACTTAACTTTGCTTCAAAGGACTGCATGCACTCGTCGAACTTGGTCTCCAGGTTCTTGACAGGATCCTCCGAAGTGTGAGTGTGTTTATTAGTGGAACTCATAGTGGTTATGAAAAGTGTTGAGGTGGCAGTGGGTACAAAGTGAGGTTAAATCATATGTACGTACACCGATGTTAAGTAAGTCTTTGCACCTTTTACTTAGTACACTATATGAGCTTGAATAAACCAATTTATTTTCTTCAAGCACTGGGATTTTAATTTATATTAATTAAATTGAGAAGAGCAATAAAAAATATGTCAGCTCAGTTTAACGTCTACCCGCGAAAAAAAAAAAAAATGATTTACGAGTATGAACCATTCTGATAGTGATCCTTTTAGATAACTGTACTTATCGTAATTTGTAATTAAGTTTATAAATGATAAAATTAAAAATAAATTAAAAATTTAAAAACCCCCGAAGCAAAAAAGCAAATATTTAAAAAGTCAAAAATAATACCTATCGTTGAGCCATCAAATTCGATTGAGTAACACCATGTAACACCTATATATTTTAATTTTATTATAGAAATTGATGGATGGCACGATACGATTTGCTCGTTGAAATAGCGCTAATGTCACGTCGGGGTACCGCTAAGTTTAAAAAAATACATATATTTTTAAACTAGTGGCTCTGTGGCTCATTACAATTCGGCTCGCAAGAAGCGGTATTTTTTTCGGTTCTGATCATAGAGCATTTTCATTTTGATTCCTGCTCAAATATCAGACTGATTTGCTTCACTCTTTGGTCCTCGATCTGGTTTCGCTGCATTTATTCACAATTTATGCACAAGAAAGAAAGAGAAAGAGCATCGCGCTTTACTCGTCACGCGCTGCTTGGGATTAACCAGGTTTATCCCAGAAGCGATATCGCTCGTAAGTCGGCTGGGATCTGGTTTGAAACCGAAATTCACCAGGTTAAAAAAATACCGGTTTCCAGCCTTGCTCGCGAGTATATTTTTTTTAAATGGCAGATTTTTTATTTTTATACATTTTCAACCTTCATAACTCAGTACTTTTTTTTTTCAAAAACTGGTTCGACAAAAAATCTATATATTTATCAAACTTGCTCACAAAATTTCAAGAGAATCAGTTGAGAAACGCGACCAGTAGAAGAGAACAAACAGACAGACATATGGACATACAAAAGCAATTTTGGCCAAGCTGAAACGGAGACGCTTCGCTCGCTCGGGCAATTATATTGGCGGTCACTTTATATGTCGCGCGGTTTATTTTATCGACGGTGGTCACGCAACGGGGGCAGGTGGTGTGAATGTTTCTAGTTTGGTTAGGACATTGCTTGACTGTCAAGATGATCGATGCTTCGGAAGGCACGTCGTTACATGACCCATGTCAATGTCAGAGCCCTCTGATGACGGCTCTATAACTCTGACACCAGGGTTTGTGAGGTCGGTCGGCGCCCTTACAACCCACACGACAAGATCTATTGTTAGGCTTCGAGTTGGGTGGGGACATAATGTGTTGAACAACAAAAGTATATTGTATAAAAATCTTCTTTCCATTGCCTTACAATGAATCGTTAGTATGTTTTAGGGTTCCATACATCCACTAAAAAACTGAATTATTATTGGATCACTCTTGGGTCTGTCTGCTACTCAAACAATCTATTCCCATGGACATCTGTCTTCTAAGTAATCAGATATCCTATAGTAACCTTTTTTATACAATTTTTGTTTTATAATTATTTTTAACTTCTCTAAAGGTAAGTTTTGAATATCAGTAGGGACCTTATTGTAATAGCGTATACAATTGCCAGAGATGACTCAATGACGGAAGACGTCCACTGCTGAACATAGGCCTCCCCATAGGTTTCACCGTGAACGGTCCTGCGCAACTTGCATCCACCGGCACCCAGCAACTTTCACCAAGTCATCTGTCCACCTCGTGGGAGGCCGTCCGACACTATGCCTTCCGGCCTGGCCGTGCGGTATTTTTAGGTAGGTAGGTATAGAAATTCCGATTATGTGGATTAATTTTGGAAGGTAGGTAAATTAGAATTGAAATAATAGTACATTACTGCCACGGCCGCAAAATTAGTTATTGGTGGACGAGGACACGTTTAAAGCCCGAGCCGCAGGCGAAGACTTTTTTTGTGTACGAGCCCCGCAAGAGTTATTGTGGCCGAGGCTTGTATAGTAGTAGGGGAGCCCAAGATGGGGATTTTGGGACTTACTCGAGCGCGTCAGATATATATAAGGGGGGATACCTTGCATCTTGTTGAGCACCTCCTACATAATATAACGTGCGTGCAGGGTAGCCGATGGGAATGGATGATTTGTTTATGGTGCCAAATTCAATTTTTTGTTTTTTTTTTGTTGTTGTGAGATTGGCACAACTGTTTTTCATTTTGGCGCGGAGTTTGAGTTGCATCTGTTATTTAGATTGAGCAT
The DNA here is from genome assembly GCA_951230895.1 of Carpatolechia fugitivella. Taxonomy (NCBI): domain Eukaryota; kingdom Metazoa; phylum Arthropoda; class Insecta; order Lepidoptera; family Gelechiidae; genus Carpatolechia; species Carpatolechia fugitivella. Next base: position 403,699 of record OX579671.1, on the reverse strand, counting down.
GACATAAAGGAGTTGGAGGGTCACCAACTTGAAAAAAAAACGTAACCTTGACATTCTCGAGCGCGGTTGATTTTATTTTTTTATTTTGAAGGAAATGATGTAAGAATAACGAAAAAAATATAATCTGCCAATTTACACAAGCCGAAGTAGCAGAAATCGTTACAGACAGATTCTACCCCTGCGTTCCGAGACGCGCTGAAATCGATTAAAGCACCCGTAATCGCGTTCCGAATTACTGTCAGCTGTCAAAACTCATACTTTTTTTTGCTTTTCTGATCGCTGACGGCGCTGAAAGTCTGATTCGGAATGCGCCCAAAAGTTGCCAAAAGATTGCGGAGTCGAGTGGCGTTGCCAAATAAACAAGACTAATACACTAACAGTTTTATTTTTGGATAGATATTGAGAAAAAAATAATTAAATTCGTCAGTCCCAAAAAAAAAATCCCTCCAAATAATCGTCAGATTTTGGTCCAGGAGAGCAAGCTGAACCGCCTGTATAAATAATCTGACACGCTCGAGATGTCAACATGACGTTTTTTTTTTGCATTTTCAATTAGCCGCTACGAGCTTGCGTCACTTCTGAATCGTCAGTCTTCTGAATGGAAGCTTACCACTCAGGCGTCTCTGGTGACTACAGTCACACAGTCACAGTTTGAGTATACCTACTGAACATTCCCTATGAATATCTGACGCGCTCGAAAAATTTTTTTTTTGTATTTTCTACCCTTCCGTATGCCACCCCCACCATGCAAGCCGGCAGATTGACCTATTTTCTTTTCATTATCAGAGATACGAGGGGCTCCTACACTATCAATATCTGACGCGCTCAAGTATTAGTAGAAGTTACAGCTTGGCAAAAAAGAATTTGGAAAAAATGTGGGCGCTTCTATCGCACTTGTGGCTACCTCGTAGTCAAATAGGAAAGGAAAAAATACTTAATTTATAAAATATTGTAAAATTATCGAACAACAATCAACATGGCATACCAATGGGATAATAAAAAGCAATCCAGCATGAATGGCAGCAAACTTTGCTGCCAAAGTAAATATTTAGTTTTTACCAAGCTGTACATCCCTACAAAGAGGACAGAAATTGTTCCTTACGAGGTAGAATTATGAAATTTTCAGCTTGAATTCATGCTGAAGATTTCACAATTCTACCTAGCAGGGAACAAATTATAACCGTTACCACTTCTACTAATTATGTCCATGTGGTAATTTTTTTTTACAATTTTGATAACCTGTAGCCGCTCCCCCCTCCGGTTAGGGGGAAAACATTATATAAACTTTTATTTTTCCCATCATTTAATCTTCAAAATCCAATAGGTCTCCACGACGCTCGAGTGAATCCCAGATTAGCCTCGTAAGCTCCCCTACTATAGTGCTTTTCACTATAGGGTGGAGCGTAGAGAGACGAATGAAACCAGCGGATGCGTGATTAAGACTGTCTGTATTATGAAGAAAGATACTTAAATAACATAGATTATTAGGTCATACCTATAGCTATACGTACTACACTACACCTTCCCCGTAAGGAAAAAAATAAAATGAAATTACAATTTCTATTTTATTTTAGCCTAAATATAATTTCTTTCTTATAATAACTATGTGTTTATGTGTATCCAAAAATTATAACTTATTATAGCTTTTATATTTCAAATTATTCTATGCTTAAATATTTCATTCTTTTTTATTTTATTTTAATTATTTTTGTCTATTTTAAATTTAACACAAAGCTTTATCTTTTCGCATAACTTACAAGTGCAATCGTTTTTAATTTACTTAAAATTAACCGCTTATGTTTTAAATGGTTTTGTGCGATTTTTATGGACTATTTCCTCTTTGCCATTTTTAAATATTTTTACGTTACACCCTAGGTCTTCTTTTATTAAGAATGGACCTGAATATATTGAATCTATCTTATTTCCTGTCTCGTTTTTCACCAATAAATAGTCTCCTTCTTTATACTTTATCTCGTTTATGTTGGTATCATAAACCATTTTTCTCCGTAATTTACTCTCTTCCAAATTTTTCTTTGCGTCTCGTTGAGCAACTTGTAACCTAAACTTAAGTTCCATGGGATAATTTTCATAATTGTATACTGGGTCTACCTTACCTGAGTCAAAATTATTCGGTAACTTACACGTTTTTCCAAATACCAGCTCGTGCGGCGTGTACTGGGTTTCTGTATGTACCGTATTGTTGTATGCGAAACACCAGTACGGTAGCCAACTGCTCCAGTTACTCGCACAGTTTTCGCTGTTTATTCTTATGTATGCACCTAATGTTTTGTGTGAGTTTTCTAGTGCGCCAATGGATTCGTGATGATAGGCTGTAGACTTGATCTGTTTAATATTTAACAGCTCACAAACCTGTTTCATGACACTTGATGTGAATTCAGATCCGCGATCTGTCGCTATTTCACGTGGTATTCCATATCTTAATATGTAGTTATTTACAAATGAAGTAGCGACGGATGACGCATCTTTAGATCGTAACGGGTATGCTTCAACAAACTTAGACAACTCGCACTGTAACGTGAGAGCGTAGCAATAACCCTGATCGTCCTTAGGCAGTGGACCCATTATATCAAGAAATATTTTTTCCATTGCACTATTACAAGTTGTAGTGATTTCCATAGATTGTCTTGTTTTAATAGAGTGTTTTTGTGTCTGACAATGTTTACACTTGCTTACGAAATCGCGTATGTCCTTTTCCATACTTGGCCAATAATAAAATTTCTTTATATTATTGGTCATCCTCCTTATACCCGCGTGGCCACTCGTGGGTAATAAGTGGAAATCGTTGATTATGACACGTCTGTCATCTATATTGTTTATTCTTTGGACACCCTTTAAGATACAAATACGTGGACCGGTCCAGTGTGTATACGTCTTTATTTCATTAATTAGTCCCGCTATGAATTCTTCGTTTTGGGCGTCACGTATAATACAGATTTCATCAATACTTAATTGTTTACAAAAATCGGATAAATCTCTCGCCAATTCGACTCGCGTAATTGGTGATTGAGAATAACCGTTTAGATAAATGCAGGACTTATTTGCTACATACATAAAATATTTTGACTTTTTAGTTACCAATTCATTTCTTTCTATATTTCTTTGTCTTTCTTTACTTATTAAGCTAAGCTCAACTAAATATTTTGGCTTTTTGATAATCTCCACCACTCTTGGTTGATCAGGCCTTGAGTGTTGTTGATTTCTATTAGCTGTTTTTTCTGAGTTGACTTGCTTTTCCTTTTCTGACTGTTCTTTCACCCTTCTCGCTTGCGCTCTAGTCATTACATTCATAACTCGCTCATTCAGTTGCTTTAATTCGTCACTTCTTATTATTATCCTAGATAAAGCGTCTGCCGCTGAGTTTTTAGTGCCTTTTATGTACTCTATTACAAAATTATATTCTTCGAGTTGTAGTCTAAATTTTAATAAACGACTGGATGGGTCGCGCATTCCAAATAAATACACTAAAGGTCTATGATCTGTTTGTATTTTAAACTTACGGCCGAACAAGTAGGGTCTAAAATACTTAACGCTCCACACTATCGCCAAAAGCTCTTTCTCTATAGTGGGATAGTTCCTTTCTGCTTTGTTTAGACCTCGGCTAGCGTAAGCTACTGGCCTGCCGTCACTATTGCATAGTACTGATCCGATAGCTGTTCCAGAAGCATCTGTTTGTAAGAGAAACTCATTACTTAGTGAAAAGTTGGGATACTGAAGAACTGGTGGTTTTATTAATGCGGTTTTCAGTTCTTGGAATGCTTTTTCGCATTGTTCACTCCATATAAATGTTTCATTTTTTCCGCATAGTTTATTAAGAGGACAAGCTTTCTCTGCGAAATTCGGTATAAACTTACGATAATAGTTGGCGAAGGCCACGAAGCGTTTCACTTCGTCCGTACTCTGTGGCCTGGGGTAGTTTTCTAAAACTATTGTTTTTTGTGGGTCTGGCGATATTCCATTCTCTGATACAATGTGTCCTAAATATAGAATCTGTTTTTGCAAAAATTTACATTTTACGGGGTTCAGCCTTAAGTTAACTTTTCTCAAACGGGAAAATACATTCATGAGGTTTTTATTGTGATTTTCTAAATTTCTTCCAAATACACACAAGTCGTCCAAGTAAACTAGACACTGGTCATAGTTTAAGCCTGACATGGCGACTGTGATCATTCTCGAAAATGCACTGGGGCTTGTTTTTAACCCCATCGGCAATCTTGTCATTTGATATTGGCCTTTGTTTGTGGTAAATGCCGTATATGGTCTGCAGTTTTTGTTTAAATTTATTTGATAAAACCCCTGATATAAATCTAGTGTTGTGAAATATATTGAGCCAGATAAAGAATCTAATATGTCTGTAATGTTTGGCAGAGGAAACTTGTCATCTTTAATTTTGTTATTTAATTTTCGGTAGTCAATAACGACTCTCCATTTCTTTACACCAGATGAATCTAATTTTTTCGGTACCAGCAATAGTGGGCTGGACCACGCACTTTTAGATTCCTCTATTATTCCGTCATCTAACATACCCTGTATTTGTTTATCTATTTCATCTTTTTGAGCATGAGGCAATCTATAAGGCTTTGTATAGATTGGTGTACTATTTGGTTGTAATTCTATAGATTGTTCATATAAAGATGTGGTTGTTAATTTATCTCCGGGTAATTGGAATATATCTGGATATTTTGCACAAATGTTCTCTATCGACTTTTGTTCTTCCTCATTCAGGCCATTTAATTTTAACTGTGAAAATAATAATTTAACTCTATCTGAATTTATAGTTGGTTTACTAAATTGGCATACGTAGTAATCGCTTAATTTTGTAACTTGTACATTAAAATAATTTAATCTTACTTCCTCATCTCTCGTGTTCATTACCCTGACGGCAATTTTTCCGTCTATAGGTTTAGCTATAGAATTAGCTAGGTATACTCCATTGCATGGTTCTTGTGAACTTATAACGCATTCTTCTTTATAATTTGTTTGAATATATTGTATAGTTTCACATCGAGCAGGCAATGTCATATATGTAGAATTTTTCGAGTTTAAATATTGAACGTCTAAAATAACGCTTTGCCCTTCTTCCGTTGTGAGTGTAATTTTATTTAATTGAAAATCTAGTTGTGCACCAAATTTTTGAAGAAAATCTTGGCCTAATATGCCATTTGTTTTACATGGTAATTTGTCAAAAATGTAAAATTTGTGTTTAAATACGTTGCCATCCTTATGTAGTTTTAAATGTGCATATCCTTTAGAATACACGCTACCACCTATTCCATTGATACGCAGTTTCTCTATATGGATTGGTATATTTAAACATTGTATGAGGTTACTCGTGGCAACAGAGATCGATGCACCCGTATCAATTAACCAGTTGCAGTTTCTATCTCCTAATTTAATTGATACTTTATTTAGATTATTGCAAACGTAAACATAGTCAGAGACGAAAAAAATGGTTCAATGACTCTGACTCGGGTTGCGTTTGTTGCTCGCGCTCGTCACGTTGCAGATGAGTGTCGGGTTGCGGATTCATCGAGAATACGTTCCTACGAAAGTTTGTCGACCTTTGGTACCTACCTCGTGACAACTTTCCACGGAAATTACTTTTTTTATTATTAGGGATTCGTGGTTGATTAAATGTGGGATCCCTCGACCTCCATTGACCTCTGAATCCTTGTTGACCACGTGCTCTCCTGTAAGGTCTGCGTTGGTAACCTCGCGATGACCTTTGCGACATACTATGTACCTGCGCTGATGACGTAGATGACATTTCTTCTTCTTCTGCCGCTTGAATCGCGTCCTTTAAGGTGTCAAAGTTTCGAGCTGCTATTATTGTACTTAAGCGACTATTTCGTAGGCCGTCAGCAAACCTTTTGATAGCCATCTTTTCGTTCAGTGGCCGAAGGATATTATAGTGGTCCGAGTTTCCGTCGGCCTGCGAAATTGTCAGATCTACAAATAATTCCGATAATTCCTTTCCGTAGTCAGCGACTGACTTTTCATTTTGTCTCGCTGCTTGTAGCCGAGCTTGAATTGCCGGGGCAGCTTTACGCGGTAAAAGCTGTCTACGCATGTCTTTGACCAGACTATCAAGCGTCTCATACTTATTAGACAATTTTAATTTGGCTAATTGTGACAATCGTGTTTTTAGCACAAATGTAATTAGCTGATTTTGTGACGGTTGGTCTAAACCTGAGCCGTAGTACTCAATGCCATCAATGAGCTCCCTTGTGACCTCTTCCTTATCGGTCATTACTGGCAAAAGGTTTAGCGCTACCTTAATGTCAAATTTCGCCATTTTACTGTCGGTTTCCTCTTCACTTAAATCACTACTTTCACTATAGCTACTTCCACTTACCTGGTGGTCTTCTTCTTCTTCTGCAGGGCTGCTTCCTTCCGCAACGCTGCATAAAATCCTCACCTCTTCGTAATGTGCCTTGAACTTAGCACACCATTCGAGTATTGATGCCTTCTCTGCGTCTCCTTTATACTGTATAACTTTGTTTACCTTGTCTATATACGCGTTATACTGTATCAGCAACTCGTTCGCCTCGTTTAACTTTTGTTTTAGGGTTTTTGTTTGACCTTTTCTTCGTTTTGGTCCAATTTTAATAAGATAAGCTCTAATTTTAGTTAAATTTTCATTCAGACCTTCTATATATTTAGCCATAAAAATCGCACGTTTCTAACTACTAATTTATACGTATTTATTTATATTTTACTCATATTATATATTTAATATGATTTTTTGTTTTGTTTTTATTACTAGGTAAGTACTATTCTATACTAAAAACTATTTTTACGACATAATAATAGCATAACATTTTATTTTATTTTTAACACGCACACTTTGTATCCACTTTTGTTATATTTTATTTACGCGCACTTTATTTTACTTTTTTAAATTTAATTTACAGTTTTTGCCCATGTTGAGATAGCCTTCCGTTCCACCTATTGTACTCGTCGTTTTTGCCCTCGTCTAGCCTGCTGTCGTCTAACCTTTCTGGCATCATCGTAGTCAACGTTCTCAGTTTGGGGGTTGCTTTGCGTTACTTGGGGTGGGGCTATATTGGGTGAATAGCCTTTTTTTTTTGTAGAACATTATAGTTTTTGCAAGCGTATTATTCCGGCGTCGACTCCGCGCTCAACCCTCTTGTTAAAGCACTTTACGCAATAACGGATGATGAAGACAATCGCAACTAGTACGATTAAAATGATCACTGTGATCATGCTCCAGGACATCATTCCGATGTGCATCTCAACATTTGTACTGGTTATCTGATTGTTGTATCCAATTTGAGTTGTAATGTCTTGTTTGGTCGGTATTGGTGCATTTGAATTACACATTTTGTTAATTTATTGGTAAACTCTTTTATCACTTTTTCACTTGGATACGGCCAATACACCAACTGGACATGATAAACTTTTGTATCACTTTTTTTTCATTAGGATACGGCCGAAAAGTTTTGTCTTAAAATATTCACTGGTCTAGTCATTATTAATTTTTATTTAGCTCTCATAGTATGACACCGCACGCGCGAATCCAAATATGGCAGGGTCGCCATATAGGGTGGAGCGTAGAGAGACGAATGAAACCAGCGGATGCGTGATTAAGACTGTCTGTATTATGAAGAAAGATACTTAAATAACATAGATTATTAGGTCATACCTATAGCTATACGTACTACACTACATCACTGCGAGAACTTATAAATACAAAAAATGTGGTACTTTGGATTTAGATGTCTACTTGTATCGTACTAAACTTATAAGTTCTAATCTTTATCACTTTAACCTTTACACAGCTACATCTTGAATTTTTCAAATACTTAAAAATACTGAAAAGATAGAAACAAGTTGAAAAATGATAATGGCAATTGTGTGAATTTCCTCCAAATGTGCGAGCTCGGACCAACCACCCTCTGAGTGTGCGAGGGATGCGTTGCGAGGGAGGCGTCGCGAGTCTTGCGAGGTATGTGTACGAGAAATATCCACGAAGGATGAGTGTGACAAGCCCGGAAAATGAATCCGCTGCATCCTCGCCCCACCCATCTACACATTGTTTCACAGCTTCGCTACGCATCCTCCCACCACCGCTCATCTTCCTCGCACATCTCTGGTGGAAACGCTGTCTTAAGCCGGGAACTACGGCAAAGGTCGTTTTATTGAAACCTAGATTGGCTAGCTGACCGCGACCAAGGCTGCGCGTGCGACGTCTTGACGGATGACAGGTCAACGACCCGGACGGAAATAGTGCACTACAGTTCAACAATCTTACGCGTAATTCATAGTTTTAGCGAGACTTTTCAATCGCGCTCTATTTTTAATTTGAAAGGGGACTGCTCGATTTTTCGCATATTTTCTTTGATTATATTTATTCGAAGCTCTTATGATAAAAGAAAAAATAAATCTGCACACTCCTGCAAAGAAATTCATGATTGTGTGTGAAGTAGACCAACCCTTATTGGGCATGGTCGCCCGAGGCCTAATCAGCCTCAATCAGGGTGGGGTCGGCCCCTCCTGAGGACGTATTGAGCTGTTAATGAAACTCGAGAAGTTTTGTTAGATACGTTGCGTTCCTCGGGTAGATTTGGAGAAAATTAGCTGCGACAGACGGACAGATAAAAGTTATCTTTAATATGTGTTGACATTTTCATCTATGTTCGGATGCCTAAAAAGAAAAGCACTTTTTTCTAACGTTTGTCATTGTATCATCCAGTAGTAGATTGTATGACAACGGGGCATAGTCTAGAACTAGAATAATTTTCTAACTCTAGATTTAAAATCACCTTTACTGTAAAAAAATACTTTGCTCACTTGTGATACAGTCCACTATTGAATAATGTGGTCTTGTAGTGCAGCACAGCTGACCCGGATAATGGCGATTCTAAATCGCGTGTAAAATCGATTTCATACTCTAATCGATTCCGGACTTGATAGAGAACAGTTTTAATTGCAATTTCGGTATTAGTACGGTTTTGTTACAATTTAAAGTTTCTACTTTTCATTTCTTTTTAGTCTCTGATTCATGGGTTAGGGACTGAGCGGTAGTGTTCGGATCTCAATTAGGAGGTTTCGGGTTCGAGGGGGCGAGGTCACTGACCATACAGTGTAGCCTCCGTTGTCGAGGTTCCGACGCTTCTTGCGGAGGTTTCGGGTTCGTATCCCGGTGGGGACATTGTCAAGCGAAAATCTCTTTGTGAGACAGTTTTGTTAGGACATTCAGGATGAATCACCTGATTGTCCGAAAATATAGATGATTCCGTGCGTCGGAAGGCACGTTACACGAATCGCGCGGCTCTGTAACACTGACACCAGGGTTTGCGAGGTTGTTACAACCACACGATGAGGAAGACTGTCACTAAAATATCACTAGTGAGTAAGTCCCTAGTTTTAGGTGACTGTCCGAAATGAAAGATATTCCATGCTTCGGAAGGCACCTTAAGTCTAGTAAGTATCGGCTACTATCCAATCGCTACACGAGCCATGTCGTCACTGGCCTTTGGCGGCTCTGTAACGCTAACACCAGGGTTTGTAAGGTTGGTTGTCGACCTTGCAACCCACACTATAAGAATGAGTACGAATACGAGCATAGTCCTCGCAAAGGCTTTTGAGCGCTGTGTGAAAGTGGTGGGGGACATTCGCCTCGCGCCTGTGTACAGCTTTTTTTACGGAGTAAGTGAATGAATGAGAGACAGAGAAGAATATACTGTCAGACTACTTAAGGCCAGCGTCCAAACAGCCACGACTACAGTTTCAGAACAGCCGAGTCTGTTATTTCGTCACATTCAGCTAAATCAGAGCATCATCGGTGGTCTAGTGGCTAGGGCCGCTGCCTCCCGTCCGGGAGACGCGGGTTCGATCCCAACCACGCACCAATGTGTTGTCGAATTTCGAATTACAACTACACGATGAATGAATTTGAATGTGTTTTCGATTTTTCGTTTTTTTTCGTGTTTGACGCTCTCACGGTGAAGGAAAACATCGTGATGAAACCTGCACACTCCTGCGAAGAAATTCAAAGGTTGTGTGAAGTCAACCAACCCGCACTGGGCCAGCGTGGTCGACTAAGGCCTAATCACCCTAATTCAGGGTAGGCTCGAGCCCCTCGGTGGGGACGTATATATACGTCATAGTGCAGATAGGGTTAGTAGTTCCATCAGGAGGTACGCGCAACTGTGTGGGTCGTAGCGCCGCGGCGTAGAGCAAAATTATTTGCGATTCGCTACACACGCACGCGACGGCGGCACACGACATGCTGATAATAGTCTAGAAGAGTAATCTGAAAAGCCTTCTCCTTTTGATGTTGAACGGCATTTATTATAACAGTTTGACACCGGGTTTTTTTAGACTAATTCGACCCTGCTGAGCTCGATTTTGCCCGGTGTCAGACCAATTTTCCGGTAACCTATTACATTTCCGAAAAATTGATATCCGAATTTCAATATTCCGTAAACGATTCGTACTTTTGCAATTTCCATATGTATGACTTGACATATTGTTAAATCACCGCAATATCACTTTACAGAATTATTATTTCTCCGCACAACGTTATCCGTTTTACGATTAACCTTTTTTACCTTAAATTCACTCGTCCTTTTTTTAAACGCCAGACAGTTTATTTGACATATGTTTGGCATTCCGAAGTATCATTTTTCCGAAAACTTATTTGTCAGCTATATTAAACTACCTAATTACTTAAAAAAGGTAACATTTCATAACTCCGAATATTTTTTACCCGAATTTTAATAGGCCGAAAACGTTTCACAGAATTTTTAGCTCCCATTTGTATTATTTTCCAGAACATCATAATCCTATAAATACAGTAACCAGAAGTATCATTTCCCAGAATAACTATAACCTTATTCTTAAAACAACATTTTTTTGTTTGCTAGCTGTATCATTCCTTATATTTTCATTTTCCATAAGTTTTAATAACCGAAGTAATTATTTCCATAAGTTTACATGCCAAAATCATGTTTTCATGTCATTAACAAATGCTCAAAATCAGGGCAGGTGCGAGCGTAGCGAGCACGGGAGTTCGGGGCACCCCGACTTTAGGTTAGAAGGGGATGGCGGAGGGAGCCAGGCACGGTTTTCTCCGTTTTGTACAAAAACTGTTAGATTTAGAAGAAAACTGTCAACGACAAAATTGATCTACTGTACTTTCATAGTTCCCGTACTACTTTCTCAAACTACTTTGGTGAACTAGCACGTGCGTTAGTACATATATATCGTTGACTAGCACCCTGTAAAAGATTTGCTTGCTTATCTTTAGAAACCTACCTCTACGAATATAAAGTACAAGTAGGTAGTTTATGAGGGTTAATTGTTGTTCAATATTCGTAAGTTCGCGCTGTAAGCTGTAAGTTGTCAAAAGTGAACAAAAACTCGTGCGACTGTTAATGGGGTCTTGTGTTGTAGGTTAATATATCAAGATTGATTATTACATACATCACTTTGTTCTAAAATTCAGCGGTTTCCTTATAAAATGGCGAAAATACAGTTAAAACAAAAAAATATTTTTTTTTTTAAATTTGAGTAGATGTTACTCAAAAACTATATGACTTATAAATATAAAACTCATACCATGTGATAGCTAAATTAATGTAGATCAATTTTGTCATTGACAGTTTTCTTCTAGATCTAACAGTTTTTGTACAAAACGGAGAAAACTGTGGCGAGGGACATATTTTCAATGAAAAGGGGGAAGGGGGGGGGGGGGAATTGGTCTGACACCGGGCAAAATCGAGCTCAGCAGGGTCGAATTAGTCTAAAAAAATCAGGTGTCAAACTGTTACATTCCATGCCGTTCAAAGTCGTAACATTCAAAAATTCTTCTGGTCTATAACGCTCCCTCCCACCCCGCGCGCCTCTCCCTTCTAAATGGTATAAATGCTCAGAACAAAAATTTTAACATATTCGCTGACACTATGGCAACATTCGTTGAATGGTTGAATTAAACACTTATTTATGTACAATTAGTTTTAACAATATAACTTAGGTATTAGTTATAGAGAATTCATTTAATGTATACCTTCTTCGGGCCGTTGATTTGATTTTTTTATTTAATACCTTCTTTTATTCTGTAATGTGCAGGTGATTTGGATGTTATGTCTGTAAACCGCATGTATTTTATAAATAAGTAAATATATAAATAAATAAATAAATATGAGTTGCTGATGGTTAAATTCGCATTCCAACTGATCGCTATTATGAATGTTTGCGATTTTGATTATCTACTATTTCGACCGATTGCTAGTTTGACTACTTGTGGTTTTAGTCACACTGCCACACTGCTGGCCGCACGATGATAGATGTTAGTTCGAAGGTAGTGAAGATGAGGCAGAAGAAGCTACATAGCTTTAGAGAGGTATAAGAAATTAACGTAACAGTTATAAAGGCTTACTTTCAAATAAAATAAAATACGGTTAATGAGATGATCAGTCTGATGTCTCGAGGTGGAATCAGGAAGTTTTGATGAATATGACAGAACCGAAACGGGTGAATTCGAAATTTGAAAATTAATTGAATATGAATGAACTGCCAGTACTTAAAAGTACTGAATTGCCAGAAACAAAATTGCTGAAGAAGGTAGGATAGCAGTACTGCTACTGCTAACCGTGTGGTGACGGCAGAGTAGAATACATTAGTCACCAACCCCTACTCTTCCCGTGGGTGTCGTAAGAGGCGACTTAGGGACTACACATTGAACAGGGAACGCGCAGCAGCGCTCTCTGATACAGTAACCTTTTAATCTGCGATCCCCAACCCGCCTGCCAAGCGTGGAGATTAAGGCAAAACCAAACACTTAAGGGAGGAAGCTCGTAGTCCAGCAGTGGACTGTGACGGGCCGTTGATGTTGATGATGCTCGTCCATACAAAAAGAGAAAACGTTTTTCCACTTCTAAATATTTTCCAATCTCCATGATTTTTTAGTATGTTATTGACACAATGAATGACTAGGTTTTTTATTTTTATTTATTCGGGACATCAAACAGTAGTACATTATATATTACTATAAAGTATTATTACATAACAAAGAATATACTACCTACTACAATATCCACAGCTTACTAAAATAATTAATGGAAGCCGCACGATGTGGTCGGAAAAAGTTTACGCAATATATTATATAGATCTCGGACGCACTAGTTAGGCTTACTTAGTGTAATAATAACACTTCTTTTAAATTGATGGCCAGAACAGTTGAAAATATCTATATGTATGTATGTAGGTTTATAGCTTTTCCTTTAAAAAAAAAATTGCTATAGATTCAAACTTATAGGCACTTCAAGTAACGTAATTTTTGTGATTAAAACTGCGTCGAATTAAACCGTTTGTTGAACAAAAACAATGTATTTTTTTTAAAAAAAGCGAAAACTATAAACCTAGAATATATTGTGCTGAAACGATCGACATCAAAATCAAAGTGATTTGTTGAAATTTAGTTAGTGGAAACCGTTTTCTCCCGAAATGGGAATTTCATCAAGAAAAGTACGTATTGTCAGTCGCGAGCTGCAACGCTCTCTATTGCACGATTGCCCGGGGGCATGAGCGCACGAGCGATAGCAAATGTTTTCCTAAATACCTATTTCGTAAGGATCGCGAAGCTATTCTTTCCACTTAACTATTTAAGATTCGACAGACTGCGTTTTTCATGAATTTGACCAAACCGAAGGACCAAACCGATGAAACGATTCATTTCGGTACGAACAAAGACATTTTCTTTGTTACTTTCAGCTCGGTACCTATCCGTTACACCAACAGCTATATATATAGCACGCAATTACAATATGAATGTCAGTACGTCTCCAGTTTCTCACGCAGAACTCTCGTCTCAATGAGTTACGTAGCCCGTTAGGTTGACACCGTTCACAATTATGTCAACGTGTTAGCGTAGATGTGCGCGGACGCAGTTAAATACACCTAATTGGTTAGTTAGGGATTTTTCTGCGCTAGTGTTCGGCACTCATTCCGAAGGTGTTGGGTTCGAGGTGCGAGGTCATTGTCTAAACAAAAATCACTAGCAACTCCCCAGTTTCAGCTGATAGCCCGTGGTAACAGTCTCCGTGGCCGAGTAGTCTAGCGTTTGACTCTCATTACAAAGGTTCCGGGTTCCAAAGGAAGTCAAACAAAATCTTTTGTGAGGCTTTTCTTCAGTTTAGTCCGGACACTGCAGGCACCTGCTGATTGTTTGAATATAATTCTGTGCTTCGGAAGACACGTTAAACCCTGGTTGCTATCTCTAGAAGTAGTCGTTACCTAAGCCAAGTCAGTGGCCTTTGGCGGCTCTATAACACTGACACCAGGGTTTATGAGGTCGGTTGTCGACCTTAAGGCGTACACTTGTAGTGAACGGGCCATCTTGGTTTGACGTCGAAAATTGATTTGATTAAATCTTACTTCGAATAAAGACACTTTTATCTTTATCTTTACAACCACACGATGAAGAAGAAGAATTATTTATTGTAGTTCGAAATACGAAAATAGCTAAAAGATACCCTTTTTTCTCGATTCTTCCGTAGACGTTTTTAAGCAACAAATACCGATATTTTTAGCTATCAAGCACTCTTCAAGATAAATTATTGTACACACCCTCTAAGAAACAGAGCGCATCAAAGTAATCAAAACTTCATGGACAGAGACTTAAAAAATATACCTTAAAAAAAAAACTACAACGACTCGTATTTTTTTACTGTTATCATAACACCTTTTTCTGTTATCTGTTAGGAACATATTCCTAGTTTTGTTGTTATTAAGCTGAAGTGGGTTCTCGAATGGAGTCCACGTCTCGGGAAACGTACGCCCCCCTGGCAGGTGGACTGATGACCTGAGGAAGGTCGCTGGTGGTGGCTGGATGAGGAAAGCGGGTGATCGTGCGCTTTGGCGCGTTCCTAGTGTTTTTACTTACATATAGCTCTAATCCAACATATTGCTACGGCTTCTATTTATCGTTCCGTAATAAAGGTATTATAGGAAACCCTTACAAATACGAAATACAAGGACTTATATGCATGGTTTGGTACTAGCACAGAAGAAATAACATATTGTTCAAACAGGTCCAGCCCTTTTTCTTTGAATCGAATTCAACTACCCCGCTGTATTGTGGTTGTATTCACAAATACCTTGTTGACAGCTAATGTACTTACGTCCCCACCGAGGGGCTCAAGCCTAACTTGAACGACGGCGATGGGCCCTAGTAGTGGACGACGCTGGCCCAGTGCGGTTAGACTTCACACGCAACTTTTGCATTTTCTCATGATGTTGTCCTTGCTTGATACCAGTGTGAATTTATATGATGTGTGTAAAAAATATATTACCACTTTTATGCAAAACGACAACATTTCAAATTCATAAAGGTACAAAAATTAAAAGCCATTTAAAGATTTGGTCTTCCTAGACACATAAATTTTTCTGAATTATTTATCCACTAAATTAAGAGATATTTGCAAATAACCTAAAAGTAACTAAAAAGATTTTTAGCAACAATGCCTTTGCATTTGTGTTTTTTTTTTCTGACTGACTGAATACTAAAAATAAACTGAACTGAAATGAAATGTTATGGAATGTAAGCTTTCAGAAGCAAAATGACGATTACTGAACGTCAACTTCGCAGAATGACTTTTTCTCAACACAGGACTGGAATTCGATTTCACTTGGCTTTAAAAAGCACTATAAAAGTAGTACAAAAGCCCACCCACACAATGCAATAACCGTTGTTATATAAGTGGTAAGATTTACGATAGCGACAGTAATTTTGTTATTGAATCCACTTACTTAATCTAATAAATAAGATAGATTTTATTAGTGTGAGAAACAGTCTCTAGGGCCGTAAAGAAAGAAAGAAGAAAGAAAGAAATACATTCAGCAAAGGAGATCCTGTGATGTAAAACAAATATGGCGGGTGTGACATCGTGGAAAGTGTGATAAGCATGTTGATCTACAATACAATACAAATATCCTTTGCTCTAAGTAAACGCGGACATCTTTGTTTCTTTGGGTAATCTATAGCTGTATAGTATAGTCATAGTATGCATAGGTATAGCGAACTAGCGGTCCGCCCCCGGCTACGCTCGCGTTTTGTATGATTTTCCCGTGGGAATAAAACTTTTTCCCGTAAAAAGTGTCCTTTGTGTTAATCCAGGTTACAAACTATCTCCATTCTAAATAATGTCCATATCCGTTGAGTACTTTAAGCGTGAAGGCGGAGCAAACGTCCAAATATATTTTTACATTTATAATACTCGTATTAGTGTGAAGTGATGTGATACGTGAATGAACGGGAGCGGTAACTTGCAACTTCTATATAGCGAACGGTTTGTTTACATTTTAGGATCTGAGCTCCCTAAACGGGGTATAGAGTCTACGACTATCATTACGCGGTCCTGGGTTTGATTCCCGGTGGGGACACTGTCAAAAAATCTCTGCGAGACTTTCTCCTGTCTCTTTATGACATGCCAGCTGTCTAAAAAGTAAGATAATTCCGATTTGGAAGACACTCTAAGCCGTGGGTCCCACCCAGCTATTATCTATAGAAGTAGTTCTTACACGACAGTGGTCTTTGGCTGTTCTACTGTTGTAGGTTGTAGCGTTGTTGGTTGTTGTTGTAGGGTTTGTGAGGTTGGTTGTCAACTTAACAACCACATGATGAAAGAGGTCTGGTAACCCCTTTAGGAATAAAAGCGTGACTTAATGTATGTATAAAACGATACTTCCTCGAAAATCTCTGTTTTACTATCAATTATGGCTGTGCCTTTGACTGATAGCTCGCCATAATCAGTGATAACAGCATTTACTGATAACGATGTGTGACGTTGATTAATTTAGTCCACTGAGCTACACTAGATAGGTAGTTTATCTTGTTATTGCAGATAATTAAATTAGAATGTTATAAATCTACACCAACTGTACAGTTTGAGTTTGGACATTATGAGCTGTTGATGATGATGATGTGTTTGATTGGGATGGTTCATCATTGTCATCACTCATTTCTGGTGTTAAAGTTTAAGCCGCAAAAAGCTTCTGACATAGCTCGTGTAATTAATAACTATTTCCCTAGATGGATGCCTTCAAAGCACAGAATTGTCTTATTTATCAGACAATCTGGTGATTTAGCTTGTAATATCTTAAGAGTAATTTTTGCTTGACCAAAACCTAAACCTAGAACCTCCATAGTGGGAGCCAAACACTGCCGCCCAGCTACAGGAGATATCACATCACATTATCACACTAATATTGTAAATGTGAAAGTGAACAATGTGTTTGGATGTTTGTTCTGCATTCACGTCCAACCTTATCAACGGATTCAGTTGAAAGTTGATGACTGGTGCGAACACTCCTCGACAGCTCAGATGACAGATAGCGACTGTTGTGGTGGCATCTGATTTATGTTCATTTTTATTATTGTTTTTTGTTTGTATTAACTATGCGTGTGTGTTTTGTTTTAGCCGTAAATAAATGTTTTCTTATTCTTATAAATTGGGAATGGAGATAGTTTGTACTTTGGACTGACACATAAGATACTTATTACGGGAAAAATGTTACACAACGCGAGAGTAGCCGCAGGCGGACAGCTAGTTCATGAATAAGCTAATATGAAGTCAACAGCCCAAGAATGGTGGCCTCACTTATCAAAATCAGCCTAGAAATCTTTAAATAAGGAAACTCTTTGCTTGTTTAAGCATATTGATTTGCCCCTGGTTGCAACCTTGGGTCAAGGTCATCAGATAAATTAAATGAAGACTGTCATTGAAATGTACATAAAAGACACCTGTATTTAAAATATCAAGGCAAGATGACGTAGAGTAATTATATATTTTTAAAATCTTTATTCCTTCGTTTAGTAATTGAGCCAGCTCAGTAAGTTGGTGTATATTAGTCATGACCACTTTTGCCTTTTTTTTGCAGACATGAGTGGTGTTGACCAAATCAAATTAACAGCTCCAGCTTATAATATTTCTGCAGGAAAAAAGTGCCCCACATTGTCTCATATTCATCAGGTAAATGCATGTTGCATATAGAGAGGTAAAACCATTGAGCCGTGAAACATGGACACAACAACATTCTTTCACATTTACAATAAGGAAGGATAAACTGAGTTTATTGTACTACAACTTGTTACAGTCACTTCAGGAACCTTGATTCTACATAAGATTTTTCTAAATTATTAATTAATGGAAAAAATACTAGTTAGAATTTTTTTTTCTAATATTTAGAATTATTGTAAAAAACTGAAATAAGAAACAATAAAAAATAAGTGGGGAAAGTACTTAGGAATAATGTTACATGAAATGGGGCCAAATTACTTAAATTTATTTTACCTAGAAAACAATATTTCTTGGGCATTAGCACAGAATTAATATAGGCGTTAACTCAGTCGGGAATTGAATTACAATGATAGTTCGGGAAGCAATAGGGTAAGTTATTCATATTAAAAGATTTTTTTCCCTATATCCTATTGGTTTTTGTTAAACAATCTTGATAAATTAAATTGCATTACTAAAATGAGTTGTAGTTAAGTAAAAATCCAACAAATTTAACAGTTGTGATTAAATTCTTTACTGTGTCTTCTGCTACATGGCAAGCTGTATAGGATACAATAAGCCAATCTGAGTCTGGTTTCCTCTGAATGTGTCATCTCTAGAAGATAAAAGTCCATTGACTTCCTCCTAATGCTTTGTCGAATCTTAGTTAGATTTGGTACACTGTGTCTTTTTAAATGTGCATATTCTAGACTGCCTCTTCCTTGAAGTTGCACAGCATATTCATTAACATGCTCTGTCAGTCTCTTTTGGTATCTACGACTAGATTTGACAATTTCCTCTTTGACTGTTCTGGTTTTGAAGTCCATATGTATCTGTTTGGTATGAACTGAGGTACGTATAAATAAGTGAAACAACATTGATCAGAAATGTAGGTTTACTGTGATAACACTCTAAAGTTCGAAAAACATATTGATTCTAAAATTGGTAAATGTTACTCGGCTCTAAAGCATCTTTATAACATCAGACCCTACCTGAGTAAGGAAGTAAGGTTCAAGCTAACGGATGCGCTTGTATCATCTAACTTGGATTATGTCGACATCGTTTATGGACCTTGTCTTCTTAAAAAGACTGAATGCAAAATTCAAAGAGTTCAAATAAATTATAATTGTGTACTGACTACTGAGTCACTACAAGGATGGGG
Organism: Carpatolechia fugitivella; assembly: GCA_951230895.1. Taxonomy (NCBI): domain Eukaryota; kingdom Metazoa; phylum Arthropoda; class Insecta; order Lepidoptera; family Gelechiidae; genus Carpatolechia; species Carpatolechia fugitivella. Next base: position 384,496 of record OX579671.1, on the reverse strand, counting down.
TTGGATGACCGCATGCAAGTGTTCTGCAAAGACCGTCGCCTTTTCCTTATCAGATTTTGCCCATTTACCAAGCTGTGTTTTGATTGGGGGGTTTGACTTTTTGGTTGTTTTAAATTTTTGGAGACCTTCCACAATGAGTAGTTGGTGTCAGCAGTGGGCGTTAGTTTAGCAAGGCGGGTCTGAGGCCAGCATTCACCATGGTCTTGATGAGCATTTTTAGCTCCTCCGAGGCTTTGTTAAAAGCTTTTTTATCTCTTGGGTACCTAGTATTCTGCCAAACTTACTAGCAGCTATACTTATCTTATTCAAGAAATGTGTTAAAAAGACCTATCAGATTGTTTGCCTTTAGCTAATTATAAACTATAAGAAATAAGCAGTACCTTCCTGTTTCGTTAAGGACATTAATGTTTTTTATTTTAATTTCTCATGTGCAATGAATGATAATTAAATTAAAGGGTTGGATTTAGAAACAAGTTTCGTCACTCTGAAGAATTCCTCAAACTTTAACCAGAAGATAAATTTTATGTATCTTAGATGTAAGCTTTGATTAATAAAAAAAAATTAAGCAAATAATAGGCTTTTTTGACAGTAACTATCATTTCTGTGGGTCAGAGGGTCGCCTTCAGGTGATTTTTATCTTCGAGGGTGGATTCAATAATTTGTTACAAATGTTTAATGTAAAAAATCAAACACACCTTAAGTCTGCTGCACAAATGAGATGTAACAGAAGACAATAGTGTTAGTGTTACGTGCAAACCAATACTTTCACTTCTGAGATCTGATCATTATCTTTGGAAATACGCGACCACCTCGGAAACTGATTAAAAACTGCCAGCTGCATAAAAATATAGCACGAAATCTTATGCGCACACTTCAGTAACGTTTTTAAAGTGGCAATAGGAATTCAAACCAGTTTTTTGTGGAATAAAATTAGTAATTCGCAATAAAATTACGACGATGTTGAGCACAGTTTTAAAAGGAAATGATGAGTGAAAATGACTTACCTGAGGCTAATCCCGCCGCCGCCGTGGAGAAACCACAATATACCTGTGCAATTACGATAAGAACGCGACGCACGACAATATTATAAGTAGATCTTTTGTCACATCTCAAGTAAACATGCACAATATGGTCACAAAGTCACTTGCGTGAATACTTCGGCGCGGATGGGTAATATCAACACGGCAATCGCACGGGCAAAATATTCCAACTATTTCTACACACTTCTGTCCAAAATTCCACAATAATAATCCATATCGAGACAATCCGTTGGCACGGGAAAAACTCCTTTTTGAATTGATTGAATTTGATTGATTTGTCGATTTGTCTGTCAAACTTCCATACTTTTCATTCGGTTAATGAACGAAACGAATGAATGAATGATGAATGAGATGGCTTTATAATTTTTGGTTTGGTATCCTGACTTTTTATCCATTTGACGTTTTAAAAACCGGTAAAATAGCGCTGTCCATTAGAACGAAAACCGATACCTGTGTTCCATGGGATCGTTTTTTTTATGTTTTATTTGCCATCTTTGTCTATTTCTGATGTAAATAAAAGAAGAAGTAAGGTTGAATAAATAATATTGTGGAAAAACCTAGAAGCTTATCTTCTTGGGAATAACATAAAAGCAGACATAAATATAGACTGTGACACTGAATGAAGACAGATAGAATAAACAACTACATGCTGAGTACATGATATGAAATTGGCTATATCTAGTGTGCCAATTACATCAAGCATGCATCCTTTTTAACACCCCTCTTTAACATGCACTCTACAGCTCTACAGCCAATTCACTGACCTCTATAGATACCGCATACTATATAGAGGTCAGTGAGCCAATTCCATTTACACAAGTCTCTTGTTTAATCCGTCCAACTCCTTAGTCGACCCATTATTTTGACAAGTAATCAGTGGCTTAGAAAACGCGGCGTACCAAAACAGTTGCGTTCAAAAATGCACGAACACTTTTTGTACAGATCTGTTTTTGGATGCAACTTTTTAGGCATCCTCGTATTGAATGAATACGTATTCGTTGAAAACCATGTACATCAAAAACGTGGCGTACAAAACCAGGGGCGGTCATGAAGGTTTCCCCTTGTATCAAGTGTGTTCATCATGGGCCCCAGGAGGCGTGCTGTGGTAATTGCTGCTTGCTGATAACCAGATAGTAGATGGGCGATACAATTGTGCGACTTGTCTCACTCGTTTATGTTTCTAAACTGGCACTTGCATGCGCAACTTGCATAGACAAGCGTCAGTTGCGCATTATGTTTAAGCCGCGTTTCCATTATGGAAGTAGCCTGCATGCAACTTGCACCTTGCATGCAGGCTACTTGCATAATGGAAACGCGGCTTAAGCGACTTAATGCGTGTAAACAGCGAATTTAGTAGTAAGTTGCAAGTTATAGCGTGCAAGTAAACAAGTAGATTAGAACATTTTCTATTTTTTGAGTAAGTTGCTGGGCGTGGCCAGTCACTTGACACGTTTGGACAGGCACAATTTAGTTAATTTTTAGTTAAATGCGAAGTACGAAGTTAAGTGCGGGTAATATTTATGTTTGTCTTTTTGAAATATTTTTGTATATTTTATTATATAGATATGTATAAAAATATTAGTGATTAATATTAAATATTGATCATTAAAAATAATAATAATATAATATAAAAAATAAATAATAATATAATATTAATAATATAAAAATAAATATTTTATTATACTTTATCATTTTATTTATTATATTTATTACAGATTTGAATTCGCTGTTGATGGTCCATCTTGGGCTAACTAAAGAGCTTAACTACTAAAATTACGTGTAAACACTTACTTAAAATTAAGTCGCTTTAATTTAGTCGAAATTTACTTACTATAGTTGGGTTTTTATAGGATGAGTTCTGACAGCTTCAAAATTATTCGTACGACTTTAACAACTTTTTTTTGTAATATTCAGTTTAAAAACTATAATAGCTAATAATTAAAAATAAAGTAACTTCACCTCTGATTTTATCATTAAACAGTATGTAATTTTACTTAATAAATAAATAAATAAACTAAATAATATTAAAAAGTATTTAAAATTTTAATCTGTCAGAGCTCATCCTACAGTAACCCAACTATATTTTGATAACTTAATGCGTGTAAACCGGCCATGAACGCCATGAAGAACTAGTTTCCAGGCCAGGAAACATTACAAAAAAATACTTAATGTGTTGGGGGGGCGCATTCCGAATCAGACTTCAGCACTGCTTATGCTGTATGTATACTGCGAAAAGCCAAAAAAGTGTATGGTTGACTCTACGAAGGGCTGATTGAGGGCGCATTCTGAATCAGACTTACAGCGCTGTCAGCGATCAGAAAAGTAAAAAAATGTATGGCTGACAGTGATTCGGAACGCGATCACGGGTACTGATTTCAGCGCGTTTTGGAACGCAGGGTTGGTGTGTGGTTGGTGATTTGGGTTGGTGCACAGGGTTGGTGTAAATTGGTGTTTTGCAATGTTTGCATTATTCTAATTATTCCCTGATAAACGTGTTGAATTTATTAAATAAACAGTTAAGCGTATCTCTCCTGTGCGAATTTAACCAGTTTCCCCACAACGGAATCTCAAATTATCTCTAAAAGATGGACGAAAGCAAGCTAACCGAAGAACCACCAGAAGAGCCTCCAAAAATCGAGTTTAAGAAGCCTGTACTTATCGGACGCGTCGGAAAACTGCCCAAAAAGGCTAAGAGTGAAGCTGAGAAGGTTATCGAGCAGAAATCTGAGGAAAAACCTTCTCAAGAAGACTGCAAACAAGAACCGAAAAGAGAATTATCAAATGTGAAAAGTCCCCTGCCTCCTGCAGTTTTATTGAAAGAATTATCAACACCCATTCCTTACAAAGAGCCCAAATGGTCTGGATTGTGCCCAGAAGGTATAATTTGTTATAATCTTCTAAATAAGTAAAATAATAATTCATAATTTATTTATTGCAAAGTCACTAGTTAAATAGTTGTTATAAGTTATGGTAGGTACAAGTGACGCCCTGCAAGGGCACGGCAAACATGTAGGCAACTAATTGCCACATTACTTAAAATTAACAATATTTATAGTTAACAGATGATAGTAAATCCAAGTCAAATATGTTAGTAAATGGAGTAAAATAATTAAAATTCCAGGTAATAACATTTAATTTCAATAGGCTAGTAGTTGTTGAATAAGACTCCCCTGCGTCTGTAGTTTCAACTGACCAAGCCAAACATCTATTATGTTTAGTATCAACAGCCTCTGAGGTCTAGCGGTCATGCTTTCTCACTAGGTCCCGGGTTTGAATCCCGCTGTTAAACAAAAATTTCTTTGTGAACAACCAATTTAGTTAGGACATAGCAAGCTGAATTCTGTTGTTGTAGCAAGGGCAAATCACCCGATTGTGTGATATGAATAATGTTTTTGTTGAAGTGCTTCTAATGTAATAAATTCAAACCCGTCATAGAATACAACGGCTCTGCTTTAGTAATTTGCAGCATGAGTCTGACGTCAACATTGCTTTTAATCAAAAGCTACTGATCTTCTGATATCCCTATTGAAAGAATTTTATGCCGGAAACGCATAGTTTTTGAGAAATATGCAATTGAAATTTCTTAATTTTTTTAAGTCTGTTTACTGTCATTAAAAACAATAAGAAATATGTTAGAATGAGACGGATTCTATGGCGAAATGTTAGTGATTTTTCTTTCTTACACATTTATTATGTCAATCTATAGTTGAAAATTTTCTGAATGAAGAAGAATGAAAGAAAACACTATTTACGTTGCGTTCACACGGTTGCGTTCACTGAATGCCAAAAATTGTGTTTTTATTTCATATTTAATGCTGAAAGGCAATTGATGCAAAAAACGACAGGGCAGCACCCAAAGGTGGGGTGGAGGGGGTTAAGAAAATTATATATTTGAGGTTGTGGTTGGACCCCAAACTAAAATGGGGTGCACATATAAATGAAGCATGTCAGAAAATATATAAGCATATAAATATTCTTAAAATTTTGGCAGGTAAATCATGGGGAGTTAACCCTAAACATCTCCGCAGACTGTACATTTCACTTATAAGAAGCAGAATAGATTATGGAAGATTTTATAGTAACAGTGCTAAGACATGTTAAGAAAATTAGACATCCTACAGAACAGAGCTTTAAGAGTCTGCAGAGGTTTTATTAGAACTACACCAGTTTATGTGATGGAGAGCGAGCTTGCTTTGCTGCAACTTTCTGTACGTACCGGTTGGGGTGCAGATTTTGGCTGAAGGCCAGTTCGATCTCCAATAGTTTTGTTTTCAGTGTGTTACAGGAATTATATTTAAAACAAAGTCATTTTTCAGATAGTAATAAGCCCTTGTTAGTTAAAATTCATTCTGAATCCCAAGAATATGAAATACATAAGAGTCAAGTGCTAGAGTTATATTATAGTTATAGAGGGGTTGGAGGAGCATTCTTTGATCCACAGGCTAATCTTTCATTCAAGTGGAAACTTAACACTTGTAACAAAGTAGAGGATTTAGTACATGTGATGTTGGAGTGTGAGCGGAACGCAGACCTCAGAGCCAGGTATATGGGCACAGCAAGTGCCTATGGTGGTCAGCTCAACTGCTGGTTAGCTGAACCGGTATCGGAGATAGCTATAGCTCTATATCGTTACCACAGGCACAGTAAGTGCCTATGGTGGTCAGCTCAACTGCTGGTTAGCTGAACCGGTATCGGAGATAGCTATAGCTCTATATCGTTACCACAGGCACAGTAAGTGCCTATGGTGGTCAGCTCAACTGCTGGTTAGTTGAACCGGTATCGGAGATAGCTATAGCTCTATATCGTTACCACAGGCACAGTAAGTGCCTATGGTGGTCAGCTCAACTGCTGGTTAGCTGAACCGGTATCGGAGATAGCTATAGCTCTATATCGTTACCACAGGCACAGTAAGTGCCTATGGTGGTCAGCTCAACTGCTGGTTAGTTGAACCGGTATCGGAGATAGCTATAGCTCAATATCGTTACCACAGGCACAGTAAGTGCCTATGGTGGTCAGCTCAACTGCTGGTTAGCAGAACCGGCATCGGAGATAGCTATAGCTCTATATCGTTACCACAGGCACAGTAAGTTCCTATGGTGGTCAGCTCAACTGCTGGTTAGTTGAACCGGTATCGGAGATAGCTATAGCTCTATATCGTTACCACAGGCACAGTAAGTGCCTATGGTGGTCAGCTCAACTGCTGGTTAGCTGAACCGGTATCGGAGATAGCTATAGCTCTATATCGTTACCACAGGCACAGTAAGTGCCTATGGTGGTCAGCTCAACTGCTGGTTAGTTGAACTGGTATCGGAGATAGCTATAGCTCTATATCGTTACCACAGGCACAGTAAGTGCTTATGGTGGTCAGCTCAACTGCTGGTTAGCTGAACCGGTATCGGAGATAGCTATAGCTCTATATCGTTACCACAGGCACAGTAAGTGCCTATGGTGGTCAGCTCAACTGCTGGTTAGCTGAACCGGTATCGGAGATAGCTATAGCTTTATATCGTTTTCTTTGTTTATCTCTATAAAATGTGTGTGTTATCTTACGAGGCTGGCATAGTCACTTAGGGTGATTGAAGCCTCATTAAAAATTATAATAAAAAAAATGCTGAAAAGTAATTGATGCAAAAAAAGACAGGGCAGGCCCCAAAGGGGGAGTGGAGGGGGGCGCAGCCAGGGCAGGTGCGAGCGTAGCGAGCACGGGAGTTCGGGCGCGAGCCCAGCTCCCTCCGCCATACCCTTCGGGGTTAGGTTATCTTGTGACCCCCCATGCCTGCTTGCAGGCATGCCAAGAGCTTGTCACTTATTGCAAAATGTATGCCAAGTCAGGGCAGGTGCGAGCGTAGCGAGCACGGGAGTTCGGGGCACCCCGACATTAGGTTAGAAGAGGATGATGCCATACCCTTCGGGGTTAGTTAGTTAGTTAGTTGGTGGGCTCCCGTTTCCGCAATTAGACTCTAAATTGGTCCGTTTTACGTTCGGTTTTGGCTGGTTACTCCAATCAGCCCAGCTCCTTCCAGAAGCTCAGAAGCCTCCTGGGACTGTCACAGGATTCGCGGAGCGACCCCACATTCTGGAGGATTTTTGCCCGTTGGTCAGTCAACCCTACGCATTCCAGGACTACGTGGGTGACCGTTTCTTCTGCTTCTAGACATCCTCTGCATAGAGGGCTGTCCGTCGCGCCGATGGTGAATACGTGTTTATTGAGAGGTATGTGACCTGTTAAACTGCCTACAACTATTCGGAGGTTTTTACGGTTTAGGCTGAGAAGTGTGTGTTAGTCTTGGCGATAGTGTTGGGATCACCGCCTTCGACTGTCTGCAGCTTGTTAGACTAGCCCATTGGGCGTTGTGTTCGTCCCGGGTAATGTTGCGCAGCTATGTTCTCAGTTGGCTGAACGGCCTCCGATCCCCTTCTAGCCAGTTAATCAGCCGCATCATTACCCAGTGATCCGCTGTGTCTTTTTATCCATTGAAGGATGACCTTATTCTTTGCACATGCTCGTTCTAAGGCTAAGTGACATTCGAAGATAAGCACTGAGCTGCAGATGTTGCCTCGAAGTACTTGGAGCACAGCCATGCTGTCGGAAAGTATTCTGATGCTGAAATCTTCAACCTCCCTTCTTAGGATGGCGGTGGCTGCCTCGGTAATTGCTACACATTCACATTGGAAAATAGAGCTATAGTCGCCTAAGGCCAGTGATATTCTGATGTTTAAGTCTAGTGAAAATACTCCTGCTCCGGTTCCAGACTCCATTTTAGACCCATCAGTGTATATTCTTAGTTCATCCGTGCCTGAATGATCTTTACTTGCTTCAGATAGTTGGATTTCGTAGTTCTTGGTGAATATGTAGATTTTGGGGACCCTGTCGCATGGAGCTTGGCACATTGGCTGTGATACTATAGCATCTTTCCAGAGTGCCGCGACATGGCCGTCCTGGTACATCCTTTCGCCCGAAAGTTTTAAGCGAAGGGCCGACATCCTCGCCTCATGTTGGATCCATAGGTCCAATGGCCTAAGTCCTAAAATAATTTCCAAGGCGGCTGTCGGGGTGGTGCGCGTACTGCCCGTGACTGCTGTGCAGGCAAGTCTTTGAAAGCGCTGTAGCTTGGATTTGACGGTAATTAGCTTGGTCCTGGGCCACCAAGCAATGGTACCGTATGTGATTATAGGCCGTATAACAGAAGTATATAGCCATAAGGTGATCTTCGGCGATAGACCCCAGGATTTCCCGACGAGTCTTTTACATTGCCAAAAGGTGATGCAAGCTTTTTGTAGCTTGTGGTCAATATGCTTATTCCAGAGCAACTTACTATCAAGTGTCACTCCCAGGTACTTGACTTCATTCGTCAGGTATAGCTCGGTATTGAATAACTTTGGCAGTCTAAGCTGACCTAGGCTGCGTTTGTTTGTGAACATTATTAGCTCTGTTTTAGACGGGTTGACAGTCAGGTTGTGCTTGCTGCACCATCGTTCGACAACCTTGAAGGCTGATCTGGTCAGATCGCATAGCACATTCTCAAAAGGTCCTCTAGTGAGAATGGCTAGGTCGTCCGCATAACCTACTGTATAGTACCCGTTGTCATTAAGATTCTCGATCAGCTCATTGACCACAATATTCCACAGGAGAGGGGAGAGGACTCCCCCTTGCGGGCAGCCTCTAGCAACTACTCCTCTGGTTGTGGTATTCACAGTAAATTGAATGGCTCTATACCTTAACATGTTGTTAATCCATCCGGCAATTGTGGATTCCACTCCATGTCTTGTGAGCGCATGGCTGATACTGGTAAAATTGGTCTTATCAAAAGCTCCTTCAATGTCAATGAAGGTGCCAAGTGTTGATTGTTTGCTTTGTAATCCTTTCTCTATGTGCGAGATTACGCTGTAGAGAGCGGATTCGGTGGATTTGCCTGAGCTGTAGGCGTGTTGATTAGCGTGAAGTGGATTTCGCAGCAAGGCGTTATTCCTAATGTCCCCGTCACATAATCTCTCCAAGGTTTTCAGGAGGAAGGAGGTGAGACTAATAGGTCTGAAGGATTTAGGCTGCGTATAATCACTTTTGCCGGGCTTGGGGATAAATACTACTTTGACTTCCCTCCATTGTACTAGTACATAGCGGAAGGCAAGACATCCTCTATATAAAACAGGTGCTTGACCAGGATATCCGTACTACACCATTTCAGCAGCCCAGGGAAAATGCCATCCAGGCCTGCCGATTTGAATGGAAGGAAGCTGTTTATCGCCCACAGTACCTTGTCGTGGTTTACTACCTTGTGGGCCGTAGTCCAATCCGATTCTGCCGCACTAGTGGATGTGACTTCCCAGTTTGCATTTTTTTCGATGCAGCAACCGGGAAAGTGTGTTTGCAGCAGAAGTTCGCAGGTTTCAGCATCGGATTTGGTGTAGGTTCCATCTGATTTTTTCAGGGAGCCAAGGTTTCGGTGAGGTTCGCTGGCTAGAATGTTTTTTACCTTGGCAGCTTGATTGTTGGTTTCGATGTTGGTGCAGAAGCGCCGCCAGCATTCACTTTTCCTCTAGTCGAATGCGCTTCTTGTAGTGGTGCTGGGCCAGCTTGTAGGCGTCCCAATCATCTAGACTCCGGGTGTTTTTGGCCCTGTTGAATAACTTCCTTACCCTTCGCCGGAGTTTTTCGAGTTCCGGCCCCCACCACCGCACCGGTGTTTGTGGGGTCCAGACTTGGGTAGGGTGATTGGACACGTTTGTTCATAGCTGTTGATTAAAGTGGAGGTAATGTCATTTAAATGAGATTCGATTTCTGTGGTACTATTATAGTTTTCTGGTAGACTGATGGCTGCTAGTTGCCTGGATACCAGCCTACCATACTTGACGCGATCAGTCTTACGTGGATTGCGTCTAGGTTCCACAGGATCAACTGTGATGCTAAAGTTATACCTAATCCACCTGTGGTCGGAACACGATAGCTCATTCGAAACGTGCCAGTTCGATATATTATGTTCTGAAATCGTTTCCGTGGCTAGAGTTAGGTCGATGATTGTTTGTGTTCGGGCTGTAACGAAAGTTGGCTCTGAGCCTTTATTGATTATATTAAGATTTGTTGAGATTAGGTAATTGACAAAATCCTCACCTCTAGTGTTTGATCTTTCGCTGCCCCAAAGCGGATAGTGTGCGTTGGAGTCAGCCGATATGATCAGCTCCAGTCCTTCCCTGTCGCAGTAGGAGACAAGGGCCTCCAGCTCCGGTGTAGGTACTTCAGCGTCGCCTGGCAGGTAGGCTGACGCTAGTACCACACTAGGCAGGCCTAAAGTTGGGTTGGGTGGGAGCCTGATGGTAGTTAGGTCTCTGGAACAGAACTCATTTATTAATACAGTGGTAACACGTTTCGGAGCAAAGATACATGTGCGGGGGTTACTTACGGTGGTGTCGAGGATAAGTTTTCCTCCGATGTTGCTAAGACCACAGATTCTGCCCTTCCTGATCCACGGCTCCTGGATCAGGGCTATGGTCTCGTTATTGACCTCCAGTGCCCTGCGCAGGTTAGCCGTTGCAGTCTGGCTATGCTGGAGGTTGGTCTGCAGGAGGTTAATCCTTAGGTTATCTTGTGACCACCCATGCCTGCTTGCAGGCATGCCAAGAGCTTGTCACCTAATGTATTTGTCTCTGGGAGGGGGAGGGAGTTTGGGGGCGTTATAGTTTCATTGAAAATTGCCTATATTTATAATTATTTACATCTCAAAATGGGGGGTTTCCGGCATTGCCCCTCCACTTGGGGGTCCCCCTACTCCCCCCTCCCCATCACGCTACTAATGCCGCAAATTATTAAAGCATTACCAAAATAACTTGAGTTGCTTGAGACAAATAAAAACTAATTAAATATTTGCAGGTTCAGAATATTCTCTCGAAGTGCTGAAATCGGGAATGATCGTGGAGCGTGTAGATATGAACACAAAGCCGTTCTACGTGTTTGGACGACTGGCCAACTGTGACGTTGTGATGGCTCATCCTACCGTATCCAGGTAAACTTCAATTTTTCTTTAAGATTAGATATTATTATACAGAGTGTAAGTCTCCACAAAATAATAAGGTATATTTAGCCCATGATAAAAAATTAATGTTTCACTATAATTCTTTTGTGGGAAAACTCTTTCAAGTACGAGTACCTAAGTAAATAGCTTTAACTACTACTCTGTTTTAATTGTAGTTCTTTTTTAACTACATAATTTGAAAATTATAAATAATACTTACATTAAGTTTATTATGTTAATTGACCGTCGCTTGCCAACCGCAGACCTACCATCGACCATCGTATCTGTGAAATGGCCAAAATTGGAACCACAACCATTTCTATGGAAATGTCAACTTTCAGAATTGTTGTGATTGGTTAGAATACCATTTTATACTACTACAAGCGTCGCCTTTCATTTCACAGATAAGCTGGCAGATCCGTATTATTAGGGAGTATTCACACTAGTGCAATGGCAATGATAACCGCGAACACTCCCGGCAAAAAATAATAATAATAAAAATAAATAATGAACAAATAGGAAAGAATTTAAACGTACATTGCAAGTAGTCTCATTTTATCAGTGTGCTGTAAAAAGGCTACACAGCATTAGTTGAACTGTAGTTCCCAGTAACGGGAACCACAACTCAATGCTGTTTTCCAGCTGCTGCCCCCAGAAGATGACGCGCTGTCCATACAAATATATAAAACAATATTTAAATTATTAACACAAGAATAAGTTTTTTTTCTTTTTTTTATTATTAAATAGAAAATAACACTTTAGTCAAAAAAACAAAAATACAATGTCAGATTTAACAGTAATAATACTGTTACGTACAAGGGTTCGTAATTTGGATTAAAACACCAATGACGTAATTCGAGGGTTTATTCGACGATGAACAACTGGTTCCAGGGCAAATCACACTATATTCCAATTAAAGTCAAAGTCAAAGTCAAAATCATTTATTTCCATAGGATGTTATTACATCACTTAGATCCGTCATTACATTTTTTTGGGTGAGTTCACTAACACAATGGCGGAATCTGTGGAGAAGAGCTTTCGCACAGTCCCTCGTAGTCCGTAGGTATCGCTTAGGTCGCAGGTTTCTTCGCTCTTGATCGCTTTGAAGTTTTCACTCCGATAGCTCACTTGAAACTGAACTGAACTCGCGCAGAGCCGGCCACCCAGGGTTAGAATCAGGCTCCCATAAAATTATTGTCTATGGATATTAAAAAGATACTTTTTACCAAAAAATTATACTACGTTTTGTTTTTGTGTTGAAAACGTTTTAGACTAAATAAAAATCATTTGTTATTGAAAAGTTATTTTAATATTATCACATAAATCTAGGTAAATTAGTTTATAAAATCACTTAATAAAATGATAATCACAAATTCAGCTAATTTTTCAATAGAAACTTCATCGATCGTGCGCAATTTGTTGCTATAGATTCACCTCAGTCATACTCAAGCAGAAAAAAATATCCATCTCTCTCCCTCAAAATGACATAAGCAGCAAAACATTGCACGGGGAATACCCACAATGCTTCTCGTTTTCATATGGTTTTCATTTGATGTTGCCGCCACGGCAAATAAGTCCTCTAATTTGGTAGTGATCCTTTTAGGTATAGCTGTATATCATAATTTATTTGTAATAAAGTTTAAAAATTATGAAATAAAAATAAATCAAAAATTTAATAATAATACTTATTGTTGAGCCATCAAATTCGATAAAGTTGTTACGCGACATTATAGCTGTAGGGGCCGTCGCTAGATATAAGCGGCAGTCCTTAATCGTTTAGATAGATTGTTGAATCAAAGATGTAGATGTTGATAATAGATGAAGGTTTATTATAAGTTAAGATTACAGTCGGCTCTCGTGGCTGTGGATCCCTGACGTAGTTGTTCGCGATAGTTTTCGTAACTCGTAAGCTAAGTTAGAGCGGCGCGTGCGCTTAGAGTGAAATATATAAAAACACTAGAATTATTGAGAAGCAGACGAATGACGCGCGCGGCTGTCCAAAAGTACAATAGCGTCATTTCAACGAGCAAACCAAATCGAGCCATCTATCAATTTCTATAACAAAATTAAAATATATAGGTGTTACTTTATCGAATTTGATGGCTCAACAATAGGTATTATTTTTGTCATTTTAAATATTTGCTTTTTTTGCTTTGGGGGATTTTCAATTTTATTTTTTTTGAAATGTTTCCAGGCACCATGCGGTGCTGCAGTATAAGGCGTTTGCTGCGGAAGGTGAGCCCGCTTCTGGGTGGTATCTTTACGATTTAGGCAGCACACATGGCACTTTTCTTAACAAGGTACGTTCATATAAGTAGATGAAAAAGTTACGTTCAGTTTTAACTGATGACTTTGTATGAAAACCCAAATTATTTTTTTAGACTGAAGTTTCTAGAATAAAAGTTTTTCAGTTTCACTATCACACTAATAATATACCTAAATGTGAAAATATATTTGGATGTTTGGAAGTTTGTTCCGCCTTCACGCGTAAAGAATTCAACGGATTTGGATGAAATTTGGAATGGAGATAGTTTATAACCTGGTTTACGGGAAAAGTCTTATTTCCACGGGAAAATCTTACTTAGCGCGAGAGCAGCCGCGGGCGGACCGCTAGTTTGTAGATGGCAGTGTGACACATTTCTAAATATTTATTTACTAGCTTTCCGCCCGCGGTTTTACCCGCGTTTAATGAGTTTCCGTGGGAACGAAGTGTGTTCCCGTGGTAAAATCTATCCTATGTCCTATTCCAGGGCCTAACCTAAATGTGTGCCAAGTTTGATCCCGATCCGTCCAGTGGTTCAAGCGTGATTCGGCAACAAACATCCAAACTTTCGCATTTATAATATTGGTAGGATTAATCTTGCTATTTTGATGTTCATAGGACAGATTGAAGCCAAGTCACTACACGCGCGTCAGGGTCGGCCATCAGATCAAGTTTGGGACTAGCACTAGAACCTATATTGTCTTGGTATGTATTTGCATTATTATTGAGGTACCTGGCCGATCGAGCTTTGCTCGTGCCATCTGTTGGAAAACTTTCGGATCATGAAAAAATATATTATATATAAGAAATTTTAATTTCTTTCATTTTTGTATTTAAATAACTAAATGAAAAAAGAAAATAACAAATAAAAAATGATACTTACATTAACAAAATGAAAAATATATGTCTGTCGAGATTCGAAATCAAGACTCAAATACCAAATTTGAGTTTGCAGACTCGCGGTTTTCTGACTTGAGCTATTGTGGCGTTACAAATGGTGGCGAAATTACCTTTCTATTTTAATAATATAGCGTATCAATTCTTTTAAACCTAGCTAGTTCGATTTATCGCCCCCGAAACCCTCTAGATGCAAAATTTGATTGAAATCGTTGCAGCCATTTCCGAGATTCTTATATTTTTTTTATATAATCTAATTTTTAACAAGGCTTTAATCGCTCCTGGCGTCTACACCAACAATATAATATATACTATGCCAACCTCATAGTTTTTGACAAGTTATTTTTTTATTTTTATTGTTTCAAACACGGTAGTAATATGTTAAAATGAATACAAAAGTGCAACGTGTTTCGCCAATATAGATTGGCCTACAATAGTAGTCACATTATTTTTATTACATTAAGGCCCGGTTTTTCAATCCTCAGATAAATGGTCTAATAACTATCTAACGAACAAAGTTATATGACTGTTTATCGGACGAATAAATTGCTCTCCGATTTTTCCCGTTATTTATTCCATTGATAACTATTCGACACAATATTTCAACACGGCGGTGCGAACGACGGTGCGGGGAGCGAGGCGAGCATTCGCGCGGCACCGTTTGCCGGCCGCGGGGGCGGTGCCGAACATAAAAAGTATCCTATGTGTTTATCCGGGTTACAAACTATCTCCATTCCAAATTTCATCCAAATCCGTTGAGTACTTTAAGCGTGAAGGAGGAACAAACATCTAAACATCCAAATATATTTTCACATTTATATATTAGTGTGATTATAGAACACATTAATTATATAAAAAAAAAACTAATTAACTACCAAAACTTGTTTGTAGGGTCCAGATTTCGACTGCGAAGGCGAATCAGACCTCACCGTGACAGAAATAAAACAGAAAGCGCAAGAGCTGAAGCTAGACAGAGACAGAATGATCAAAGAGGCCATGGAACAGAGCGAGAGGGAAAGATTAGAAGAGGAAAAGAAGAAGGAGGAGCAAGGCATCGATTGGGGGATGGGTAAGTTACTCTCGCTAGAGCACAGTTGATGTCCACCAACAGCTCATATACGTCCCCACCGAGGGGCTCGAGCCTACCCTGGGCGAACAGGCCTTAGTCGACCACGCTGGCCCAGTGTGGGTTGGTCGCCTTCACACACAACCTTTGAATTTCTTCGCAGGAGTGTGCAGGTTTCATCACGATGTTTTCCTTCACCGTAAGAGCGTCGAATGAACGTACATGAATTCGAAATTCGAAAACACATTGGTTCGTGGTGGGGATCGAACCCGCGTCGCGAACGGGAGGCAGCGGCCCTAGCCGCCGACGCCACACAACATAGTATATTCGACGTCAACATAGTAAAATTTCGAAAATTAAATATTGATTTTGAAAGCTTTTACAAAATATGAAAATGTTTTAATTAAATATAAGATATTAAGCTGTGTAAGTAATACGTCTACTCGATACTAGATGGCGACTCTATTCCAGAATATTCGTCGTAGTGTAGGACTGCGCTAGTAGTTTCTGGAAGATTCTAGACCCGATTTCGGCGCATATATAAGGCGGCCGGCTCTGCGCGAGTTCAGTTCAGTTTCGAGTGAGCTATCGGAGTGAAAACTTCAAAGCGATCAAGAGCGAAGAAACCTGCGACCTAAGCGATACCTACGGACTACGAGTGACTGTGCGAATTGGAATATAGTGAGATTTGCCCTGGAACCAGTTGTTCATCGTCGATTAAACCCTCGAATTACGTCATTGGTGTTTTAATCCAAATTATCGAACCCTTGTCCGTAACATTATTTTTCAGGCGAAGACGCAGACGAAGAGACGGATCTGGCTGACAATCCTTACGCCAGCACGGCGAACGAGGAGCTGTATCTCGAGGATCCCAAGAAGACCTTGCGGGGGTTCTTCGAGAGGGAGGGGCACGAGTTGAAGTATGACTGCGAGGAGCGAGGCCCTGGCCAGTTTGTGTGCAGGTAAACCACTGGGATAGGGTATGTGACTGTTCCTAAAACCACATTTTATGAATTAACTTTAAAATACTGCATGATTTTGCAATCCCTAGCAAAATTTAAATATAATGTTCAGACCATCATAAGCAGCAACTTTTCCCAAGGAACATGGGTTTGATTAGTGAAGTTGGTTACAAATTAGTAAAGTTGATTGTGTATTTTGTATGAAAAGTCGATTTTCTTTTGGGGGTTTTCAACCCATGTTCCTTGGGAAAAGTTGCTGCTTATGATGGTCTGAACATTATATTAAAATGTTGCTAAGGATTGCAACATCATGCTGTATAGATTAGTAGCAGACGATTCGCGAAGAAAAAAACAGAATCGGTTGAAAAACGAATTTACAGTGATTTTTTAACGTTTCAATATGTCTGTCTCTTTCAAAGACGATATTTTGTATGGAGATTATATGGCGTTACTAGCAAATGACGTCACAAGTGGGTATGTGCCTCTGTCTAATCTCTTTATAACTTGGTATTTTAAAGATTATTTTAGTGATTTTAGAAAGAAAAAATATTTTAGTGTTCGATAGCAGAAACTAAGAAGTTTGGATTTATAAAATAAAAAAAAAGTAGACAAATACCCTATCACTGAGATCACTTTCAATAGAATCCGACAATAATGTAAACAAGATAATTTTTTGACACTAACTTTCCAAAGACAAACAAGACGAGTAAAAAATTAATATGGCAGTTTTACAAATTATTGAAAGTTTTGTCGTCCGAGTATTTTTTAATAAAATAACTATCATAAAGAAGTAATAATAGGGGGCGAAATGATTGTAAGAAGAATGTCTGGTTCCTTGAAATGTGAATATGATCAGGATCGACACTCAAATGTAAGTAATTACGGAGTAATCGTGTTTAAATTGGTTTGTTTACGTTATTGCCGGATTGTATTGAGAGGGACTGTATACAGGGTTGCCCATTGAAGGATCAGTGCGGGTAACTCGGGGACTACAAATTATAATTCATTTATTTCAGATGCATTTATTCAGCTTCTTTTTTTTCGGATTTTTTTTATAAGACATGCATCTCGATAACTCTGATAACTAGGTATATCCTCTTTTATCAACTCTTTGATGTAAATTCTAAGACTATTTGCTTGCTGACTTAGAATAGAGTTGCTAGTCAATACCATCTAGTCACTGCCGACCTCAAAGACGATGTTGACATTGAGCGGGAGCGGAGGGCCTTATCGGTGAGAGCTAATGTGATAGCCCGCAGGCTTGCAGGTTGCTCCGGGGAGGTAAAAGTCACGCTCGATAGAACGTACTGTACTTCCCTGTACACGTGCAGCCTGTGGGCAGATTATACACTTAAATCGTATAACGCCCTCCGCGTCCAGTCCAATAACGCGTTCAGGGCGGTGGTGGGCTGCCTCGCCACTGCAGCGCCCAGGCATGTTCGCGGGGGCGCGCGCCGAGTGCTACTTGGCTACAATGCGCACGCGGTGCGCGGCTCCGGTGAGGAGGCTGCGGGCCAGCGCCGACACCGCCCTGGCCGTGATTGCCGAGAGACTGGCCTGTCCTTATGTGCGGCGCTGGTGTGACCGGCATGTCACACGAATGCCACAAAATAAAAAAGGTTACAGAAGGACCACTCTCGCCTTCTTCAAAAATAATTACGTCATCTTGCCAGACTCACTAGGGTTGGTTGCTACCACAAAATAAATAAGTTTCGTTTCCAGAAAGTCCACTCTCGCCGTTCTCGAAAATAACTACCTAAACTTGGTTGACTCCCTAGGGTTGCTACTGTACTAATTCTGAAATAGAGCAGTTTAGGTGCTTTACATTTACACCGATACATCAATTCATTTACACATTCAACTTGATCCATAGCTGTTCGTTAAATAAACGAAGTGATACTAAAAGAGTTCCTTTTTTCTTTTTGTGGTACATAGTTCTAAAGAATAACCTATTTTTAACACGTTTTTTGTAGGTATACTATTGCATCTGGCTGCTTTAGCTGCCAAGGACGGTCGAGTCGATAAGTAGTTAGAAAAAACGAAAACAAGTATAATGTGATGATAATAATTATATTATTCGTAACAAAAAATATGCCAGTTTTTACAAATTAGTGACGGAAAAATATTTTCTTCGATTTCTACATTGCTTAAAAGCACGATTATTGTATTTTAATGTGTAAAAAATTCGCATTCTCAGATATAATTTTTTTAAATAATCGATGGGGAAACATGTGCACGGCATTGGAAAAGATAAATTTTGAACGTTCGTTTCGTTTACAAACACGTACCTAGTTAATACTCGCGAGCGACGACCCGACTGCTCGCGGTCCGAGATGGTCCGACCACGGCCTGTAAACGCGAATGATCAATGTGTGCGTAAGAATATGGCGCTTAGTTCCGAGTGTGCCACCTGCCTCGGCGCGCGCCGCGGCTTTACGTAATTTGTGCCAGTGCCGTATGTTTGACAGTACCGTTTCTTTTATGCTCTGTATTTTTAAGTTATTACTAACAATAGGCTAAGTTTCTTTTATTTACTAACACTTTTATGAGACATGTTTCTTGAAATAAACTATTATTATTACTAGTGGCTCTGTGAGCTGTAGACCTCGCGAGTCTGTATATCTTTTCATGTTTATTTTAATTTTTTCTCCACAAACATCCCCGACCCCTTGATTTTTTTTTAAACTACATTTCATTTTATCTAATTTCATTTTATTGGTTAAGAAATGTGAGCTGTAGAGAAAAACAGCCTCAGCGGTAGACCCCCATAACACCGTAATTTTTTTAAATTTCCAAAAACTGACTCGACAAAAAAATTCGATTAATTTATCGAACCGAAGTATATTGGGCGGCCGCAGGTGACCGCAGTGTATTTTTTTTATGGTACTAGAGCACCCGGACTATATATATATATATATATATTCTTTATTGCAAAAAAAGTAACCCGACTATCATAAAAGTTAAGCGAAACCCGTGCCAAATTGATCCATTAAAAGAAAAAAAAAATGTTTTTTTCTCCATACAAAAAATAAAGATAATTTTTTTGTGTAACTAATCTTGTTTCCCCATACAAACTTTGCACCCCCGTTTCAACCCTTTAGGAGGTGAATTTTGAAAAATCCTTTCTTAGTGCACCCCTAGACCTCTTAAGGTACCTACGTGCCAAATTTGGAATCTCTAGACCCAGCGGTTCGGGCTGTGCGTTGATATGTCAGTCAGTCAGTCAGTCAGTTTCTTCTTTTATTATATATAGAGATTACAGGCCGCCGAAAACCTGACTGATTTTGGTCACTGTTTTTTTAAAGTAACATTCTCTTGTATCCAGGGTAGAACTGCCAATGGACGACGCGCGAGGTCGGCCCATCGTCGCCGAGGTCATTCACCGCGGCAAGAAGAAGGAAGCCGTCATCGCGTGCGCCCTGGAGGCCTGCAGACAGCTGGACAGAGCCGGGCTGCTGAGGCAAGCTAAACATGGTAATGTTACCCTATATACACTAGTGTCAGTTACACCCTGTGTTTGATATTAATGTTTGATGTGGTTGAAGACGAGGTGGGGACTGTATAACACGAAACACTGGTTAAATTCACTCCGTTTATTATTTTAACTGCACGCACAAATATTTTGACAACACACAGGTCGGAAGAGAGACAGAGAACGAATGGGATTGAATGAATAATAAACACTCTGTATATTAAATAATGACTGTAATTTACACCCGGTATAATACTCATTATGACTGGTCACTTATACCCCGTATATTCACGACCTGTCGGTCCCATACACCTTGTGTAATGAATTATGATGATGTGTCTCTTACACCCGGTATCGGAGAAGAACGGCCAGAAGAAATTCCACAGAACTTGCAAATACAGGGTGTTAGTGACAGGCATGTATGCAAGGTGTATTCGACAAGACGGGTAGAGAATATGCTGGCATCAGCACATTTACAATTAAACTTTTTTTTAACAGCAGTTTTATTTTTCAACATTATTTATTATTTTTTCCAGAATCCCGAGCGCGTCGAGGCCGCGACTGGGCGGCGGACGACTATTACGATTCGGACGACGACACGTTCTTGGACAGGACGGGGCACGTTGAACAGAAGAGGGACAAGCGGATGAAGAAACATGGACGCGCCAAGGAAGAGAATACCGATAAACCATTCACTTATGATGATTTGGTAAGCATTTATAATATTTATGAGACATGTACGAGACATTTTACGGGCTTACCGCGGTAATGTCTCGTACATGTTATGATAATGACTGCGAAAGTTTACAATTATATATTTATAATATTAGTGTGATTTTACAGCTTTTCATCAACAGCTCATGTATTATCTAGAAGAGTTGCTCTACCGCAGGAGTCGTCCCAAGCCATATGACAGGCGACAGTCCCCACCGAGGGGCTCGAGCCTACCCTGAATTAGAGCAATTAGGCCTCAGTCGATCACGCTGGCCCAGTGCGGGTTGGTCGACTTCACATACAACCATTGAATTTCTTCGCAGGAGTGTTGTGCAGTTTTCATCACGATGTTTTCCTTCACCGTAAGAGCGTCGAATAAACGTACATATGAATTCAAAATTAGAAAATAGCTTTTAAAATCCCTTTAAAATTGAGAAATTACCGCCCTTTTATACAGTGTGTTAAGGTGAAAACTCCCGGTTTAGTTCTGTCCATGAACTGAACAAGTTTTTTTCCACGACTCCTAAAATTTCCATAACTTGTTTTTAATTTTCATAGCGATTGGCTTGATCACCTGATCAGATTGTATAAAAAGATTTTTTTATTGAGTTGTTAAATTTTTTAGATCAAAATTGTTACACAGACTGAACAACCAAACACATGTAAACAACGGCAGCTACATTGTGTTCTACTTTGTAAAAGTTCAGTTACACAGACTGAACAACCAAACACATGTAAACAGCCAACAACGGCAGCTACATTGTGTTCTACTTTGTAAAAGTTCAGTTACACAGACTGAACAACCAAACACATGTAAACAGCCAACAACGGCAGCTACATTGTGTTCTACTTTGTAAAAGTTCAGTTACACAGACTGAACAACCAAACACATGTAAACAACGGCAGCTACATTGTGTTCTACTTTGTAAAAGTTCAGTTACACAGACTGAACAACCAAACACATGTAAACAGCCAACAACGGCAGCTACATTGTGTTCTACTTTGTAAAAGTTCAGTTACACAGACTGAACAACCAAACACATGTAAACAGCCAACAACGGCAGCTACATTGTGTTCTACTTTGTAAAAGTTCAGTTACACAGACTGAACAACCAAACACATGTAAACAGCCAACAACGGCAGCTACATTGTGTTCTACTTTGTAAAAGTTCAGTTACACAGACTGAACAACCAAACACATGTAAACAGCCAACAACGGCAGCTACATTGTGTTCTACTTTGTAAAAGTTCAGTTACACAGACTGAACAACCAAACACATGTAAACAACCAACAACGGCAGTTACATTGTGTTCTACTTTGTAAAAGTTCAGTTACACAGACTGAACAACCAAACACATGTAAACAACGGCAGCTACATTGTGTTCTACTTTGTAAAAGTTCAGTTACACAGACTGAACAACCAAACACATGTAAACAGCCAACAACGGCAGCTACATTGTGTTCTACTTTGTAAAAGTTCAGTTACACAGACTGAACAACCAAACACATGTAAACAGCCAACAACGGCAGCTACATTGTGTTCCACGTTGTAAAAGTTCAGTTACACAGACTGAACAACCAAACACATGTAAACAGCCAACAACGGCAGCTACATTGTGTTCTACTTTGTAAAAGTTCAGTTACACAGACTGAACAACCAAACACATGTAAACAGCCAACAACGGCAGCTACATTGTGTTCTACTTTGTAAAAGTTCAGTTACACAGACTGAACAACCAAACACATGTAAACAGCCAACAACGGCAGCTACATTGTGTTCTACTTTGTAAAAGTTCAGTTACACAGACTGAACAACCAAACACATGTAAACAGCCAACAACGGCAGCTACATTGTGTTCTACTTTGTAAAAGTTCAGTTACACAGACTGAACAACCAAACACATGTAAACAGCCAACAACGGCAGCTACATTGTGTTCCACGTTGTAAAAGTTCAGTTACACAGACTGAACAACCAAACACATGTAAACAGCCAACAACGGCAGCTACATTGTGTTCTACTTTGTAAAAGTTCAGTTACACAGACTGAACAACCAAACACATGTAAACAGCCAACAACGGCAGCTACATTGTGTTCTACTTTGTAAAAGTTCAATTACACAGACTGAACAACCAAACACATGTAAACAGCCAACAACGGCAGCTACATTGTGTTCTACTTTGTAAAAGTTCAGTTACACAGACTGAACAACCAAACACATGTAAACAACGGCAGCTACATTGTGTTCTACTTTGTAAAAGTTCAGTTACACAGACTGAACAACCAAACACATGTAAACAGCCAACAACGGCAGCTACATTGTGTTCTACTTTGTAAAAGTTCAGTTACACAGACTGAACAACCAAACACATGTAAACAGCCAACAACGGCAGCTACATTGTGTTCCACGTTGTAAAAGTTCAGTTACACAGACTGAACAACCAAACACATGTAAACAGCCAACAACGGCAGCTACATTGTGTTCTACTTTGTAAAAGTTCAGTTACACAGACTGAACAACCAAACACATGTAAACAGCCAACAACGGCAGCTACATTGTGTTCTACTTTGTAAAAGTTCAGTTACACAGACTGAACAACCAAACACATGTAAACAACCAACAACGGCAGCTACATTGTGTTCTACTTTGTAAAAGTTCAGTTACACAGACTGAACAACCAAACACATGTAAACAGCCAACAACGGCAGCTACATTGTGTTCCACGTTGTAAAAGTTCAGTTACACAGACTGAACAACCAAACACATGTAAACAGCCAACAACGGCAGCTACATTGTGTTCCACGTTGTAAAAGTTCAGTTACACAGACTGAACAACCAAACACATGTAAACAGCCAACAACGGCAGCTACATTGTGTTCCACGTTGTAAAAGTTCAGTTACACAGACTGAACAACCAAACACATGTAAACAGCCAACAACGGCAGCTACATTGTGTTCTACTTTGTAAAAGTTCAGTTACACAGACTGAACAACCAAACACATGTAAACAGCCAACAACGGCAGCTACATTGTGTTCTACTTTGTAAAAGTTCAATTACACAGACTGAACAACCAAACACATGTAAACAGCCAACAACGGCAGCTACATTGTGTTCTACTTTGTAAAAGTTCAGTTACACAGACTGAACAACCAAACACATGTAAACAGCCAACAACGGCAGCTACATTGTGTTCTACTTTGTAAAAGTTCAATTACACAGACTGAACAACCAAACACATGTAAACAGCCAACAACGGCAGCTACATTGTGTTCTACTTTGTAAAAGTTCAGTTACACAGACTGAACAACCAAACACATGTAAACAGCCAACAACGGCAGCTACATTGTGTTCCACGTTGTAAAAGTTCAGTTACACAGACTGAACAACCAAACACATGTAAACAGCCAACAACGGCAGCTACATTGTGTTCTACTTTGTAAAAGAGAACCTATGTAATTTTTTGATAAACTCAATTTAAAAAAAAATCTAAGCCAATTTTTTTGTCACTATTTTTTGCCGATAAATGTAAATTCTTTTAAATATGTATTCTTTTTGTATTTTCCATTGTGTAACAATAAAATCTATATCACCCATAATGTTTTGCGTTAATTAGCTAAGTTAATATATTCTCTTACTCACAGCTCAAACAAACATCCGACCTAGAATCCCGCATCGCCCAACAAGAGAAGGAGCTAGAGCGCCTGCGTGACGCGAACAAACCCGCAAACAAGGACGAGTGCGAAGATGATCTCGACGCCTACATGAAGACGCTCGGCGACCATGTGAAGAAGGATAAAGCCGGCATATCTATTACTAAGGTGAGATGATCTCGGCGCCTACATGAAGACGCTCGGCGACCAGGTGAAGAAGGATAAAGCCGGCATATCTATTACTAAGGTGAGATGATCTCGACGCCTACATGAAGACGCTCGGCGACCAGGTGAAGAAGGATAAAGCCGGCATATTTATTACTAAGGTGAGATGATCTCGACGCCTACATGAAGACGCTCGGCGACCAGGTGAAGAAGGATAAAGCCGGCACATCTATTACTAAGGTGAGATGATCTCGACACCTACATGAAGACGCTCGGCGACCAGGTGAAGAAGGATAAAGCCGGCATATCTATTACTAAGGTGAGATGACCTCGACGCCTCCATGAAGACGCTCGGCGACCAGGTGAAGAAGGATAAAGCCGGCACATCTATTACTAAGGTGAGATGATCTCGACGCCTACATGAAGACGCTCGGCGACCAGGTGAAGAAGGATAAAGCCGGCATATCTATTACTAAGGTGAGATGACCTCGACGCCTCCATGAAGACGCTCGGCGACCAGGTGAAGAAGGATAAAGCCGGCATATCTATTACTAAGGTGAGATGACCTCGACGCCTCCATGAAGACGCTCGGCGACCAGGTGAAGAAGGATAAAGCCGGCACATCTATTACTAAGGTGAGATGACCTCGACGCCTCCATGAAGACGCTCGGCGACCAGGTGAAGAAGGATAAAGCCGGCATATCTATTACTAAGGTGAGATGACCTCGACGCCTCCATGAAGACGCTCGGCGACCAGGTGAAGAAGGATAAAGCCGGCATATCTATTACTAAGGTGAGATGACCTCGACGCCTCCATGAAGACGCTCGGCGACCAGGTGAAGAAGGATAAAGCCGGCACATCTATTACTAAGGTGAGATGACCTCGACGCCTCCATGAAGACGCTCGGCGACCAGGTGAAGAAGGATAAAGCCGGCACATCTATTACTAAGGTGAGATGACCTCGACGCCTCCATGAAGACGCTCGGCGACCAGGTGAAGAAGGATAAAGCCGGCATATCTATTACTAAGGTGAGATGACCTCGACGCCTCCATGAAGACGCTCGGCGACCAGGTGAAGAAGGATAAAGCCGGCACATCTATTACTAAGGTGAGATGACCTCGACGCCTCCATGAAGACGCTCGGCGACCAGGTGAAGAAGGATAAAGCCGGCACATCTATTACTAAGGTGAGATGACCTCGACGCCTCCATGAAGACGCTCGGCGACCAGGTGAAGAAGGATAAAGCCGGCACATCTATTACTAAGGTGAGATGACCTCGACGCCTCCATGAAGACGCTCGGCGACCAGGTGAAGAAGGATAAAGCCGGCATATCTGTTACTAAGGTGAGATTTATAATTCTTATTTTCTTTACTAGTTGTATAAATGCGAAAATTGTCAATCAAACAAAGGCATACATGCAAATCCATTCTTTATTCACCAAACGAGGGTGTCTTGATATAACCATATTCACATATACCGACAAAAATCAAAATTAAAAATCCTCCAAATCCAATCCTCTAAATTCAATCAATCAGTCTAAATTCAAAATTCAGAAATTATTTATTTCCATAGGATGTTATTACATCACTTAGATCCGTCATTACATTTTTCACTAACACAATGACGGAATCTGAACTCACCGAAGAAACTCCACAGTCGTCGCATCTTTTGCGTATCCTTTTTTAAATAAAATATTATCAAATCACAAAATTAATGCTAATTAAATATCGAAAAAGCCTGCTACTCAAGCACTCTATCCCCATGGACATCTGTCCTCTAAGTAATCGGATATCCTATAGTAACCTTTTCTATTACTATAAACCACAGAGTACTATAATACCTATGAACCAACGAATTATTTATAGGTATTATCTATAATGAATACCAAAGAAGCAAAACTATACCATACGACATTCGAATACGCGGTACAATGATGTTTTATGTGACTCGGTTTGTAAGAACGTGGAAAGTAAGCTTCAATGAACAGCAGCGACATCATCTGCCTGTCTGTCGTCGTCGTCTGTCAACATTAATTAGGTGCCATGTTTTAGCGGGCTTTGTTAGACGGTTACTCTTCTAGACTATAGATAATTCGTTGCTATGAACTATAAATTGATATTTGACAATTTCAATTATCTATGGACTGATACCAAACAGTATTTTAGCATGATATACTAAAAATACATTAATATACAGTTTCTGTTTGTGAAGACCTGACACCTTGTATACAACTAGGGATAATCTAACTTTTATTTCTAATCGTTTTTTCCCGGCATATAAAACAAGAGCTGTTTCCCGCCGCTTTATTTTTTTTTAATCTTACGACATTAATATTAGGCTGGGGTTAAATTAATTTTGTATTAATAATAATTTTCTTAAATTAATTAAATAACGTACCGTACTTGAAATTAAATTTTAATATCTTTACTGTCTTAAAAACACATAAGGCAAATAAATTAAAGAAAATATTATAAAATAACAAATTCTATCTATGAACTTCTTATTGTGTTTGGCTGTATGGCTCATTTTCTTTGCCTTAATATAGATACATTTATGAGTAGATACGTTAATGCACTTGTGCACAAAATTCGATTTTGTGCAGCCTATATCCTGCACAAATAAGCACTTTCAGAGCATGAGAAGTGAAAACGTTTATTTTACAAGCTTTTATTTAACTTGCACTGTATGTATGTATAATATGTATGTTCGGGTGGAATCTTGCTACTCAATTTTGAAACACTTGCTGCCATTCGATTTTGCTGAAATTTGGTACACTTATGTAACCGCGATGTCAATGCAATATTATGTTACCATGGAGCTGGTCTGATGATGGAGACGGAAGGTGGCCATAGGAACTCCTCCAATACACAACACAACCTAGTCGTGTCTGGGCTCGTTGAATTTATCTTAACAAGATCTTTAGTCATACATGATGTCCAAGACTTCATGATGGAGCCAGAAGGTGGCCATAGGAATTCCTCAAATACTCAACATAACCTCGTCATGCTTTCTTACGACATGGATGGGTATCAAATAAAAAAAAAAAATGAAAGGGCTTGCTGAGAATATCTCAAAAAATAAAGTGACGTCACTCTGAAAGGTCGTCTGCTTACAAGGATACTCACTCCACGGCTTTAAAAACTTGTTTAAAAACGATTTTTAATTAAGCTTATTTTAACAAAAACAATGTAATATGGTCTATTATTTATTTATGCTATTATATATATTTATTTAATTACATACTAATAATGACATGTAGCATAGTAGTGACACTACAAACGCCATCTATTGAAGTTTTATGAACTACTTTTATTTTAATTGTCTGTCTGAAAATCCCCCATTGTTGTCATATTGTTATTTAACAATTTATTGTACAAAATAAACATGAAAGAGACAAAAAGACACAACGCGCCTCCTTATTTCCAGGGAAATGTCTTCCAGCAGACCCCAATTTAAATAACTTACATTTCATTATATTTCAGATGTCCATACAAAAGCTAAAGGCTGAATTGGCCAAAACGCAGCGCTTAGCGGACATAGCTCGTCCCGCACACGTCCCGCCTCTCATCAAGAAAGATTCCAAGATGGCCGTCAAAGTGGCAAACTCTGTCGTGTATGGGAAACGGTAAGTGACAAGATACACCGTGTATAAATAACATCAACAGTTCGTATACGTCCCCACCGAGGGGCTCGAGCCTTCCCTGAATTAGGGCGATTAGGCCTTAGTCGACCACGCTGGCCCAGTGCGGGTTGGTCGCCTTCACACACAACCTTTGAATTTCTTCGCAGAAGGTTGCAGGTTTCATCACGATGTTTTCCTTCACCGTAAGAGCGTCAAATAAACGTACATATGAATTCGAAATTCGAAAACACATTGGTAAGTGGTGGGGATCGAACCCGCGTCTACCGGACGGGAGGCAGCGGCCCTAGCCACTAGACCACCGACGTTCACGCGACGACGCGACACTCGAAAAAAAAAATACTTTCATATAATTTGACTGGGTCTTTGGTTTTTATAGAATTTCTAACAAAAGCCGCGAATTTAAAAAAAGTTTTAATTTTCATAATAAATATGCTGAACCGTTACAATCCGAGAGTTTTTGTGTTTAACATGTGTGGAGGAAATACAATAATAATATAATTTATATCTGATCACAAAAAGCAGCTTCAGATAGTTACGCAACTAGCTATAAATCTCCACAAACGATACATAAATAGGTAATAGGTATAAACTGAACATTTCTTTTAAAAGTTCTGTAAGCATAGACATAGGAGTCTCATTGGCCTAGTGGTAGAGCGTTCGAAATTAAAAGGTTCCGGGTTCGAATCCCATTGATTGAGCACATTGTCAAACATAAATTTATTTGAAACTGTCCTCAGTTTGAGTACAAAAAGTTCAATCAACCAGCCTATTGCAGTCCCCTGCTGGACGCGTGCCTCCCCTCGGGCTCGCCAAAGCGCGCGATCACCCGCTCTCCTCATCCAGCCACCACCAGCGACCTTCCTCAGGTCACCAGTCCCCCTGGCAGGGGGGCGTCCCACACCACGTTTCCCGAGACGTGGTCTCCATTCGAGAGCCCGTCTGCTCCAACGCTCGTCGGGTCTGCGACAGACGTGGCCCACTGCCACTTCAGCTTGCTACACTTCTGGACGATATCCACCACCTTGGTCCTCTGCCGGATGATTTCGTTTCGGATTTTATCCCGTAGCGAAATACCAAGCATAGATCTTTCCATGGCTCGCTGAGTGACATGTAGCCGGTGAGTCAGCTTCACCGTCATGTTCCACGTCTCGTCTCCGTATGTCATTACGGGTAGGACACACTGGTTATAAACCCTGCTTTTCATGCATTGCGGTAGCGGCGACGAGAAGACATGACGCAGTTTCCCGAATGCTGCGCAGCCCAACTGTACTCTTCTTGCGATTTCACGCTCGAAGTTGTCTCTACCCAACTGCAATGTCTGCCCGAGGTAGACATATTCTTGGACAACTTCGAGCACTTCGCCATAGATCGAGATCGGTTCCAACTAGATATAATAGTCCAATTAGGAATTAAGGAATTGTGACCGCGCTCCTTAGAACGCTAGACCTCCGTGCGGTGCGGCGGTCGCTACCGGTGTTGAACCTATTGACCACGGAGACATCACTATATATGCGCTTCTTGTCCGCCAAGATGAAGTCAATCTCGCTCTTCGTCTTCGACCAAAAAGGTTGCCTTCGTACAAAAACCTACTTTCACTAAAAACAAGTGAAGAGTTCCATTTAATTAACAATGTTATTTTATTTTCCAGAATAAGATTAAAAGAAGACGCAGAGAGACATAAAACAGTGAAAAAAGTAATTAAACAGGAAGAGACAGAGTTCGTTGAAGAAATGGATTCAGATGAAGGAGAACAAACAGACACACAAACTAACAACAAACAAGAAACAGAAAAAGAAACTGCAGAAATTAAAAATGAATCTACAAATGGCAACACTCAAAGTCAAGAGAAAAAACAAGTAAAAAATGCAAGGGTTTTTGGACCAATGAGGCCGCCTGAAAATTATGTAATACCAGAAAGTTACTTTGAACAAGAAACGGATAGAGATTTGCCTAACATAGAGGAAACTGATAGTTTGTAAGAAGACAAACAAAAGTTTATTATTATTGTAAACAGTACAATAAAGTGTGTGTGTAACCTCGAGTCGACGCTCGGAGCTCGGGAGTAGGAATCAGAAGGCACTCGCAAGTAATAACATCGAATATAGAGCTTCTAGTAAATAATGTATTTTTCAATACACCTTGCTCGAAAATTGAACCTAACGAAGGCAGTAAACTGTAAGGTAAATGCGTTTTACCGCACTAGTGCGATTTTATTACAGTTTTTTATTAATTCCTACGGTCTTCAAAATTTTTATTCAGCCAGGATCATTTTGACAATAAAAAATATTTAAATCGATTCATACAAAGAGAAAAGTATTTTATGTTTTTATTTCAACACATTATATCAAAAATATTATGAGCCAGTAATATTTTAATTATACAAATAAAATTATCTCGATTTAAGAAAGAATCAATTCGTAGAGGCTGAATGTCCGCCAGAGCCTTTTCTCCGTAATTATGATTATAAATAAGCTTAATTAAAAATACTTTTTAAACAAGCTTTTAAAGCCGTGGAGTGGAGTATCCTTGTTAAGACAAATCCAACGCGCCCAAACACGACTAGGTTGTGGTGTGTATTTAAGGAGTTCCTATGGACACCTTCCGGCTCCATCATGAGACCCTGGACATCATGTATGACTGAAAATCTTGTTAAGACAAATCCAACGAGCCCAAACAGGACTAGGTTATGGTGTGTATTTAAGGAGTTCCTATGGACACCTTCCAGCTCCATCATGAGACCCTGGACATCATGTATGACTGAAAATCTTGTTAAGACAAATCCAACGAGCCCAAACAGGACTAGGTTATGGTGTGTATTTAAGGAGTTCCTATGGACACCTTCCAGCTCCATCATGAGACCCTGGACATCATGTATGACTGAAAATCTTGTTAAGACAAATCCAACGAGCCCAAACAGGACTAGGTTATGGTGTGTATTTAAGGAGTTCCTATGGACACCTTCCAGCTCCATCATGAGACCCTGGACATCATGTATGACTGAAAATCTTGTTAAGACAAATCCAACGAGCCCAAACAGGACTAGGTTATGGTGTGTATTTAAGGAGTTCCTATGGACACCTTCCAGCTCCATCATGAGACCCTGGACATCATGTATGACTGAAAATCTTGTTAAGACAAATCCAACGAGCCCAAACAGGACTAGGTTATGGTGTGTTTTTAAGGAGTTCCTATGGACACCTTCCAGCTCCATCATGAGACCCTGGACATCATGTATGACTGAAAATCTTGTTAAGACAAATCCAACGAGCCCAAACAGGACTAGGTTATGGTGTGTATTTAAGGAGTTCCTATGGACACCTTCCAGCTCCATCATGAGACCCTGGACATCATGTATGACTGAAAATCTTGTTAAGACAAATCCAACGAGCCCAAACAGGACTAGGTTATGGTGTGTATTTAAGGAGTTCCTATGGACACCTTCCAGCTCCATCATGAGACCCTGGACATCATGTATGACTGAAAATCTTGTTAAGACAAATCCAACGAGCCCAAACAGGACTAGGTTATGGTGTGTATTTAAGGAGTTCCTATGGACACCTTCCAGCTCCATCATGAGACCCTGGACATCATGTATGACTGAAAATCTTGTTAAGACAAATCCAACGAGCCCAAACAGGACTAGGTTATGGTGTGTTTTTAAGGAGTTCCTATGGACACCTTCCAGCTCCATCATGAGACCCTGGACATCATGTATGACTGAAAATCTTGTTAAGACAAATCCAACGAGCCCAAACAGGACTAGGTTATGGTGTGTATTTAAGGAGTTCCTATGGACACCTTCCAGCTCCATCATGAGACCCTGGACATCATGTATGACTGAAAATCTTGTTAAGACAAATCCAACGAGCCCAAACAGGACTAGGTTATGGTGTGTATTTAAGGAGTTCCTATGGACACCTTCCAGCTCCATCATGAGACCCTGGACATCATGTATGACTGAAAATCTTGTTAAGACAAATCCAACGAGCCCAAACAGGACTAGGTTATGGTGTGTATTTAAGGAGTTCCTATGGACACCTTCCAGCTCCATCATGAGACCCTGGACATCATGTATGACTGAAAATCTTGTTAAGACAAATCCAACGAGCCCAAACAGGACTAGGTTATGGTGTGTATTTAAGGAGTTCCTATGGACACCTTCCAGCTCCATCATGAGACCCTGGACATCATGTATGACTGAAAATCTTGTTAAGACAAATCCAACGAGCCCAAACAGGACTAGGTTATGGTGTGTATTTAAGGAGTTCCTATGGACACCTTCCAGCTCCATCATGAGACCCTGGACATCATGTATGACTGAAAATCTTGTTAAGGCAAATCCAACGAGCCCAAACACGACTAGGTTATGGTGTGTATTCGGCGGTGGAGCGTGCTGCGGCGCGACCGCGCGGGCCGCGACGACGGCGGTGGAGCGTATGTATGTATGTATAAGGGGGACGTCTGCGAGGAGGGCAGACGGGAGACCTGCTCTATATATAAGAACTATTTCACCCTTAATCCCAGTTTTGATGGATGCTCCTTTCATGATAGCGCCGCATCAGCTCAGCCGTACCGCGTGATACTCTCGGTAGGTGAGTTGTGTTAGGTCTATCCCTTGTTCTCTCCGCTTCTGGCATGGAGTGACCCAATGGCCCCCGCGACTACCCAAGAAGAGCCAGCTTGGCAACGGCTATTGCTACTACCAGCCAGCCCCCCCGAGCGCCGCGTGAGTCCCAGTGCCCCCCACGCCTTAAGCTTCGAAAATTCTGGGTTCCCCCACATGGTTGTTCTCCCCCCGTGAGATCGCAATCGGCCGGGCCTGCCATCGCCCACCCTCGGAGCACCCATCGAAGGAGTACCGGTTTTACTGTAGCTCCTCCGTGATGGCCCCCTCAAATCTGCCTGTTGCTCTACAGTATCTCAGTATGTTCTTGAATGACAGATTACTCAGTTCTTCCTTTTCGATGCTATCTGTTCCTAGTATTTCCCATCTTGGCAGTGAGTACATCGGACATTCTGCCAGGAAGTGTAAGCTTGTTTCATCTTCGCTGCACTCTGGACATGAGGGGCTCTCTGCTCTCTTCATGATGCTGAGATGTCTCTTTAGCGTGCAGTGTCCTGTCACTATACCTGTGATGACTCTGACGTCTTTTTTCTTGTGTTGAAGTAGGTGCTTAGTTCGTCTGCGATTAAGTGTCCTGATGAAAAGTTTAGACTGCCGGTATCCGGTGGCCTTTTCCCATCTGGCATTGGTTTCTACTCTTGTTTTCTTCTCAATAACTCCTTTTGTAATTCTATGTGGTATTGGTAGGTGGGGCTCAGGACCTATGAAGGTACTGTGCGCTCCCTTTCTGGCCAATTCATCTGCAATTTCGTTCCCTTCGGTGCCCTGGTGTCCAGGCACCCAGGCAACAGTAACTCTACTTTTATTTGCAAGTGGGTTAAGTGCTGACTTGCATTCTTTAACCAGCGCTGATGTTGTTACTGGTTTATCTAATGCCCTGAGAGCTGCTTGACTGTCACTGTATATTACTACAGTGTCAGTCTGTAGATCTTCCATATTTTTGATCTGATGAGCACATTCTAGTATAGCGAAGATTTCCGCCTGAAAGATGCTCGCATACTTTCCTAGTTCTATTGAAGTCTTTAAGGACCGCTCAGGCCCAGTGACGAGGATGCCCGCCCCTGAGAGTCCTGTTAATTCTTTCCTTGACCCATCCGTAAAACATATCAACGCGTTGTCATTATGCTTTACTTCCCATGATGTTCTTGGTCCTATGTGTATTCTGTATTTTTGGTCGAATATTCTTTGCTTCCTGATCAGATCATTATTTGCCAGAATCATCGACATGTTACCCTCGAATTCTTTAGCTACCACAGAATGTCCTGTGTCATTGGTCTTAAGACACCACAGTGGAGCGTGCTGCAGCGAGTGGAGCGTGCTGCGGCGAGTGGAGCGTGCTGCGGCGAGTGGAGCGTGCTGCGGCGAGTGGAGCGTGCTGCGGCGAGTGGAGCGTGCTGCGGCGAGTGGAGCGTGCTGCGGCGAGTGGAGCGTGCTGCGGCGAGTGGAGCGTGCTGCGGCGAGTGGAGCGTGCTGCGGCGAGTGGAGCGTGCTGCGGCGAGTGGAGCGTGCTGCGGCGAGTGGAGCGTGCTGCGGCGCGACCGCGCGGGCCGCGACGACGGCGGTGGAGCGTGCTGCGGCGCGACCGCGCGGGCCGCGACGACGGCGGTGGTGTGCTGTGCTGCTAGCGGCGCGCTCTACATTATCTCTACGACGCTGCACGGATTTGGAGACAGAACTGGAGAAGACTTATGGGCCTCGTTCTCTGTTCATAATACCAATTTTTACATTTGTATTGTTTACATACCTCCGCTCTTCTCAGCTCTTCTCCACAGATTCCGCCATTGTGTTAGTGAACTCACCCAAAAAAAATGTAATGACGGATCTAAGTGATGTAATAACATCCTATGGAAATAAATTATTTTGACTTTGACTTTGACTTTTGACTTTGACTTTGACCGAAATCTCTCGATAGTGTTTATATGAACTGGTTTTTACTTTTTACTTCTGTTACTGGTTACTTCTGTTACTTCCTTTCTATGTGTGATCTGACTGATCATAATGAAATACCCGATGCTTTCGGTGGTAAATTAGATGTTATCTTATTACAGGAGCGTGTTAATGGCGTGGATGTGCACAAAGTTTCAGGAGACGGCTTGGTCCCACATGCCGATCCTTACCACCCACCTTTAGAATTTCAATCATAAAAGATTTTAATAGCCACCATAAATCCCTTCTGCCTCCTAGTAACATTCACAATAGGAAAGACTGGAATTTTGCAAAAGCCGACTTTGAATTATTATACCCATTAATTAGCAGAGCTTCGGGACTCTGTCATTAACTGCCAAAATTCTGATTCTTCAGTAGAAGAGTTTCATAGTACTTTGTATAATATTTTCAATATTTGTGTTCCGAAAAAATCCAGATCGAACAAGCGACACAGGCGATCCAGTTTGGTATAAGTAGCTCCGACATTATTGATGATAATATTAATCAGAAAGCTCATCTCCATCGGTTATGGAAACGCAGTAATGATCGTTCCATTTACCAAAAATTCAGTAAGTAGAGGGCTATTCTTAAAAGAAAACTGACTTTTGCTTATGATTCATACGTCAGTAATGTTGTGGCTGAAGTTCAAAGTAAATCCTCGCGCATTCTGGCAGCACATTAAAAGCTTAAAAACCACTGGAGGGTTTGAACCACGAGTAACATACCAAGGTGAGAGTTTTGAAGGCCTTGAGTCAGCAGAAACGTTTGCATCCTTATTCTCAATTATGTTTTTCTTCCCGATGCCCCCACCTTAAATTCTGATTTTATCAATAGCAGGAGTGCTTGCTCTTCATCAAATCTAATACACATAGACAAAATAACAAATGATGACATCATCATAGGCTTGAATAAATTAAAACCACGCAGCGCTGTTGGGCCGGACTGTATCCCCGCTTACTTTTTCAAAGCATGTAAAGAGAAGCTGCTACATCCCATCAAACACATTTTCAACCTAGTTAGCTCTTAAAACAGGTAAATACGCTGCCATCTGGAAAATTTCACGTGTTTATTTTATTTATTTATTTATTTAACAATTTATTGTACACAATAATAACAAAAATGTGTTTCTCCCATACCTAAAACTAATGTCATCGAACTCACTAAAAATACTATTTCAGTAGAAAACCATAGACCTATTGCGATACTATCTCCTCTTCCTAAGGTTTTTGAGAAAATAATTCATTGTAAGATTTCTAAACAAGTTGCTCCTTTTCTCTCCGATTCTCAGCATGGTTTTTGTATTGGGCGATCGGTTACTACATAACAAATCTTTTAACCTTAGTGGACACTGTCTCCGGTCACATGGACAAAGGTGCTCAAGTCGATGTTGTATACTTTGATTTCAAGAAGGCGTTTAATCGAGTCGACAACGATGTCCTTCTCGAAAAACTGTGTGCTATCGGTTTCAGTCCTACTTTGCTAAGTTTTTTTGCAGATTATTTAGGTGAACGTCAGCAGTTTGTGAAGTATGGTTATGGTTGTTTCCAAATTATATAACACTCGTTCAGGAGTGAGGCAAGGTTCGATGCTTGGACCATTATTATTTATTCTGATGGTGAACGACCTCGGGGAGACCCTCCAGCACTCTCTAGGTGTCTAATGTATGCTGATGACTTAAAGTTGACCCGAGCTATCAGCTGTGCCTGTGACGAAGACTCCAAGCTTCTTAAAACTGACATTGATAACGTGTTTCGTTGGAGCGTAGATAATATAAATTGCTCTTTAATCCCGATAAATGTTGTATTATGAGTCATAATACTAAAATTCCATGGGTTAAATTATTTCAATTTCTTTCTACTTTGTGTTGTTGTCAGCTTATTATGTACTGTTAGTTCTGGGCAGGCCCAGTGGGGTAGATTTGAACATGGTTCAAAGCTTCCCCCCTTGAGGCAGTTTTGAACGTTATCCCGAAAGACAATTATTCAAAAGTAGGTACCCCAACTTTGTTTTAACACCAGATTTTATAAGTAAAATGTTGGACAAGCCTTTTGCCGTGGCAAAAAATACCAAATCCTTCAAAACTAAAACTTATACTTTGATTTTTCTGCTTTTACAGACCATTTTTCAAAACTGCCCCTATGCGGTTCAAACCCCACTATTGGGGCAATTTTGAATGAATTTCTACAGCTACAAAAAGCTAAATTGTACCTTTATCTCTTACTTGACATTTATGAATAATGCATTCATTTTATTGTCTAATAATATAACTAAGAATGCAAAAACTAGAAAAATCTTCTAACTTAAAGAAAAAAGGGTTATAACAAAAAGTATAAAAAACGCATAAAGCTACCCCCTCTCCCCTATTATTATTACTGATTATTACTAAGATGACATGTTTATTGTTAAAGTACATTTATGTCTATTTAATGTACATACACAGATCCTTCTTTGAACTCAAGACTTTCAGCGCTGACAGCGATCAGAAAAGCAAAAAAACGTATGAGGAACGCGATTACGGGTGATTTAATCGATTTCAGCGCGTCTCGGAACGGCAAATTTCACGGCTCAAAGTACTGACAGCGCTTACTCGCGTACCGATCACAGACTACTTAGAAGAACGTACCGATTCTGAAATCGCGATAATACGGCTCATGAGCGAAATCAAAACGGAACGGCGGCGTTCGGAGCCGTATTATCGCCATTTCTGACCCTGCGTTCTGAGACGCGCTAAAATCGATGAAAGTACCCGTAATCGCGTTCTGAATCACTGTCAGCCATACCTACATTTTTTTTGCTTTTCTGATCGCTGACAGTGCTGAAAGTCTGATTCGGAATGCGCCCTGAATCGGTACGCGAGTAATCGCTGTCAGCAATTTTAGCAGTGAAATCTGGTTCGGAATATACCCAAAGTCAAATTTGACATTACGCTTACAATTTCGCTCTGGAGCATGGCCGCCGTTAGCGGAAGATGGCGGCGGTCATTTATGACGCAATCCGTGACGTCACAATGGCTGCCGTAATCCCACTGACAGCATTGATAGTGATTCGGTAACCTACGCGGTTTTGGGTACTCAGTGATTTCAGCGCAAATCAGAACGAGGCCAGAGTGAACACAACCGTTTGATCGATAATCCATTATCCGGCAACACTAGAACGAATGACTATCGACATTTTTTTTAATATTTTTGTTCATTGATATGCCAGGCTAGGGTAGCTGGCAGTCGTCGTGTGGCTTAGTTTTTATTCGTACCCAGAACCATAAAACCGTCTTTTAAAAAAAACGAATGTCATGCATGACAGCTGTTCATGAAAAAAACCTTTATACGCATAATTACGCATGATTCGTTCCATAATTTTATTTACTTCGCTTATCAATCAAGGGAGTATATTTTAAGAATTTATTTTAATTCAAAAATCTATGTGCTATTTTATTTTACTAAAAAAATTACATTTTATAAGTACTAGACATTTTTAAGATAAATTGCGTATCAAACTCGCTCAAGTAAAACGGATCGTATTCCGCCAAGATGGCATCGCTGCTAAATGTTTTGTTGCGAAAATCTGGAAATTTGGGCCCTTCCAAGGCCCTTTTAAAGAATTTACCAGCAGCTTACAATGCTAAGTGAGTGTTTTACATATTTTTACAACATTTAGTAACACATTCAGCGAGCTACTGTGATAAATAAATTATGTAACATTCTTAGGTTATTTTGCGTATTTCTTGTTGTTATTTTGGTTTTTTCTTTTCATATTCGTAATATTCAATGCTATTTCTTGCTCAAGTGGTAATTGTAATCTCTTAAATTGGTTTTCATATAGGGTTGCCATGCCAACTCCGACTTACTACAGAGGTAAAGTATCTAGGGGTTATCCTAGATAACAAACTCAATTGAAACAGTCATATTCACAAGAAGATAGACAGGGCAAGCGTCGCCTTCTGGCAGTGCCACATGATGATAGGTAAGAGGTGGGGACTATCCCCTAGGATGGTTCTGTGGCTCTACAGAACGGTGATCAGGCCTATGCTTTGCTACGGTGCGGTGGTTTGGTGGACCAGGTGTAATCTCTCCACAGTCGTAAACAGACTCCAAAAATTTCAAAGTAGGCCTGCATGGCTATCGCACTAAGCTAAAGCACCCGCCTACCACAGTTTTCGTTGTTGATTATCATATAAAGAATTATATAATTATTAGTGTTTGTTTTTATAATGACGCGTAAAATTTATAAGTAGAAAAAGAAAGTTTTAGTTTTTTAGTTTTTTTTTTTAATTTTAATTTAGATTTAGATTTTATTTACTGCCAATGTACCTAGTTGATTGTTACCAAAGAAAAGATCAATAAATAAAACAAAATTTCTATGATTTGTTATAAGACTCTAAAATCTGAAAAACCTGACACTTTCCAAGTCCGGCCGGAATCCTGACAGGGACCAAAAATCCTGACATGTCAGGACAAATCCTGATGTATGGCAATCCTATTTTCATATGGGTATGGGTATGGGTATCCTGATGTATGGCAACCCTATTTTCGTATGGGTATGGGTTCTTTTTACTGGGTATGTTTTGATAGCTGTATCTTCTTCCTTGCATGTCGATGACAAATTAAATCATTCCGGCCACTTCGACTGCACTATTTGTGGCGTCCATAAGTCCTGCTGCGAACAGGTGACAGGGCAGGCAGGACAGGAAACTAAATTAGCCATAGACTGCACCACTCCACACACACAGTCTAAATTTGGGTTTTCCGAGAGTCCCTACCTGAACATATTCTCCTTGCTCCGGCCGACCTGAGGCCGAAGTCGATTTAAAGACTTCCAGATCAACCATGGTAATCCATGTCCAGCTGGTAGACTCTCAGAAAGAGGGACAAAGGGATCAGGAAGCGGTGTTCGATCATGCCACATGTTGCATCTCGCTTGAGAGGGCTCAGCTGCGAGGGGGTCGACATGTTTTATTATGGGGAAACTTCTTCAGTTCACCTTATTATTATTACTAGTGGCTCTGTGAGCTGTAGACCTTGCGATTCTGTATATATCTTTTCAAATTTCTTTTTCTCGACAAACATCCCCAACCCCTTGTTTTTTTTTATTTTTAGTTTATTTTATTTCATTTTATTTTATTTTAAGAAATGTGACCTGTAGAGGAAAACAGCCTCAGCGGTAGACCTTGTAAGCTGGCAACCCCCATAACTCCGTCATTATTTAAAATTTCCAAAAACTGACTCGACAAAAAAATTCGATTAATTTATCAAACCTGCTCACAAAATTTCACGAGAATCGGTTGAGAAACGCGACCTGTAGAGTGAAACAAACAAACAAACAAATCCACGAACAAACAGATGGACATACAAAAGCAAATTTGGCCAAGCTGAGTAAAGTTGGCAGATTTAAAATCCTTAGTCTCTCATCATAGGGTTTCTTCCTCAGATAATAGGGCAATTTAGTTGCTCTTCTCTGCACACTCTCCAAAAGATTGATGTCCTTGGCAAAATAGGGGTTCCAGATCTGAACAGCATATTCTAGCAGTGGTCTAATGTAGGTCTGATAAATTTTAACTAAAGCTTCTGGGGTAATGCACTGAAAAGATCTTCTCACTGCATACAAAACTCTGTTGGCCTGCTTGACAACTCCATCAATGTGATCAGCCCACTTGAGATCAGACTTGACAAGGACACCAAGATCCTTCTGAGATTTGACTGCTCTGAGGTAAGAGGGACATCATTAATTATGTAGGTATTATGTGGATTATGTCTTCCTATATGCAAGACTCTTAGCTGGGTTAAGTTTAATTATCCACTCTTCCAATATATAGTCCTTTCCTGTATTCGATCCAAGTCTGCCTGAAGAGTACCACTGCTCACCAATGGGTTACCAAAATATTTTACGTCATCTGCGAAAAAACAAACATTTGACTCTATGATCGAACACAGATCAGCTACAAAAAGTCCAAACAAAGCGGGGGCACGCACTGAACCCTGAGGGACCCCACTAAACACATCTTTCGGGTTGGAGAGCTTGTCACCTACTCGGACCTGAAAAGTCCTATGTGAGAGGTAATTCTCTATCCACTTCAAAAGTATTCCACGAATGCCTAGGTGTTCTAGTTTCATCAATAGACGCTTGTGTGGAACCTTGTCAAAAGCTCTCTCAAAATCTAGATAGAAAATATAAATCGGGGAACCAACATCGAAGTCATAAGTCCATTGATGATAGCAGGACAACAAATTGGTCACAGTTGAACGCTTTTCTACAAAACCATGCTGATTCTTCGGAATAATGTTTTCTTCCTGCAAAAAGTTTTTCAGCTTACTGCAAATAAGTCGCTCCATACATTTACATGGTATCACAGTTAGACTAACAGGTCTGAAATTGGCTGCGTTAAGTTTATCCCCTTTCTTGAAAACGGGTGTTACTATTGCATGTTTCCACTCTTTGGGTAATAAACCTGTATTAAAAGGTGAAGACATAATACTAGTCAAAATTGGAGCTAAATTATCAGCACATTTCTGCAGCACGAGTCCAGTCACATTATCAGGTCCAGGTGCTGACTGAATATTTAAATGCTCGAGTACTTTTGTGATATCTTGGAAGATGTTACAGTGGACTGTAAAATCGATCTCCTCTAACGACTTCTTAACTTTAGGTATGCAGGACATTATATTATGTCTACTATTCAAGGGTGGCTCACTAGAATAGGCCTTCAGAAACTCACAAGCATACACTTCAGCAATACTTACGGGTTCGGTAATCAAGTTGCCTTGTTTATCATAAATGACAGGTGGGACACTGACCTTAGACGACATACAACTTCGCATGTGAGCATAAAATGGTTTATTACCGCTGTCAACAACCCTCGACTCGAACACAGCCCTACGTTTTGTAGTTTCAGCAATACATTTATTACTGCGATCCCTGTATAGTTTGTAATTAACATCACTGGAATCCAAGATATAGGCATCCCACAAGACTTTCTTCTGTTTAGATAAATCAATAATTGTATCATCAATCCAAGGTTTATTATAATTTATGTGAACACGACACGGTTTCATTGGAGCATGTTTATCAACAATATCATTTAAAGCTGATTTCAAATTTGTCCACTGCTCTTCAGCAGCTGTTGTGCTTTTCCAACCCGTCTGCCAAGCGTGGAGATTATGGCAAAAGCTATTCCAACTTTTTAGTCTTTCCGACGGTAGCTCGTGCCCATGTAGGGGATGCCGTATGTCCTCATCCAACTTAGCCCTCTCTTGCGAGCTTGCAATGGTTCTGCGAACAACTGGCGGTGCTATGTCAGCCAGTGGATACAGCAACTTCACCGGGGTCGGCTTCAAACACCCCAGTAATAATCCGACAGGTTTCGTTTAAGGCTGTACCCACAGGCTTGGCATAAGTAGAGCGGCCCCATACGGGACACGCAAATGCGTCGGCAGAAAATGCTAGCGCCGGTCCTGAAGTTCGCATCACTTGCGGCGGCGTAGCTCCCCACTAAGTACGCACCAGACGCTGACGCTGAATTCTTCTTTGATACATACCTACGTTTTTAACCGCATTTATATTTATTTACTTATTTTTTCAAATTGTGGCTTTTGTGTCGAAGTATAAGTATAAACTCTGACACCTTATATACATAATATCTGTCATCTATTGGGATTGGTAGGTGATAGGTCGGAGTTTATTGCAAACCCCACCCCCGATAGTGTCCCGAATCGCGGTTTTTTAAATTTTTAAAGAAATCCTTAAACATTACATGAAAAATGTGCAGGTACGAAATAATTTCTACGACAATTCAGCGAAATATGCAGCGGTATTGTCTGTGGCACAGGTTGTGTGGTAAATAAAACAGTGAAAATGTACTTGTATAAAAAACTAAATACTAGTGGCTCTGTGAGCTGTAGACCTCGTAAATATATATTTTTTTATAGCTGATTTATTATTTTTTTACGTTTCCAACCCTCATAAATCCGTAATTTTTTAAAATTTCCGAAAACTGACAACAAAAAAAAATCTATTAATTTATTGAACCTGCTCACAAAATTTCACTAGAATCAGTTCTTTTTTCTTTCTTTTCGTGTCGATGGGGGTTAAACCAGTCCAATCCAAAAATTGGCCAGAGCTACTGCCTTATCATTGGCCTCATTTAGGTCTTGTATAGAGCAAGAAACAGGGCAGTTAGGGCAAGACATTGCGCTTCGCACTCGCTTGGTCAATGATACGAGGTGAGTAGTGTATGTAAACTTGGTCAAGACAGATATTTTAGGTTCTTTTTACCCGACTACGGCGGAGCAAAACGGAGGGTTATGATTTTAGCCGCTATGTATGTATGTATGTTTGTTTGTCCACATATCTCCTAAACTATCGATCATAATTGAACAAAAGAGGTATCGTTAGAAGCGTCTTAATTGTCCGCTGGTTATAGGCTATGTAACGTCATACTAAATTTAATATGGCGCCCTCTAGTAAGTACAACAATAAAAAAAATATAATTTATTAATGTATCATGTTGGGTATCAAATGAAAGGGCTTAATCTGCACATTCTAAATATATATATATTACTAGCTATTGCACGTTGCTTTGCTTGCATTACTTCGATAAATGCGTATAATTTGTATTAATAAAAAAACACGTTGCTGATGTTTGTTTAGGTAATCAACGTGATTGATAGACAACTTTGATCTAAAGGTCTCGTTACCGGACCATAAAAAAATAGCCAGCCAAGTGCGAGTCCGACTCTGCACTGAGGGTTACGTACTTTACTTAGTTTTATTTAACAAGTGGCGGCATCTCTTTATAACTTTGCACTTAAGAGTAAAATTTACAATAAAAATACAGACCTACCATAGAATCTGTGAAATGGCCAATATTTAAACTTCGGCGATTAATATGGAAATATCATATTTTAGAACTGTCGTACAAATCTTCATAATCCTCGATCTCTTGAAAAACCAGAAAGATTAAGAAGTCTTTTGAATTCCGAAATATGATCCTGGATACTTATTTACTTAACTTTTTCCCTTGAAAATAATACCACAAAATAAATCAAATAAAAAATAAGTTTACCAAAACCCGACTACGGAGAAAAAACGACCTCTAAAAGGCATGAAACAAGAAAATATCTTCAAATTCTTACCTATCTATTAATTACTTATTCAGTTATTTATTTAATATCAATAAGTAAACAACTTATATATGTTTCAATTCAACGCATAGATATTAGTGATGTTCAGAGGGTAGCCGTGGTCGCATGCCACCTACAGTAAAATGTTAGTTTAATCAGCATGCGACCACGGGGCACGGCTATCCGAGAAAAAGTGTTCGTATTTCGAGGCAGATTGCGTGGAAACTATAAGTGGTATCGCTTTTAAATGTATAAGTGGTCGATAGCAAATTTATCAAGGATTATTTCGTACCTGCACATTTTTCATGTAATGTTTACGGTTTTCTTTAAAAATTGAAAAAAAAAACAGCTATTCGGGACACTTTCGGGGGTGCGGAGTGGTGTTTCCAACCCCGGGAGGGAGGGTACTTAAAAATAAACTCTGACCTATCACCTGCCAATCCCAATAGATGACAGAACTAGATGATTTTTTCCATTTTTTCCATACATTGCATTTTAATTTTCTTCAACTATTATTATTATGTTCTAATAGGCGAGCAGCCACTGGCTGATGTGCCTATGTCTAGGTTTATATGTGTGTGTACACGATGATGATGATGAGTTCATAAAGTTCACTCTCACTAACTGTCCGCTATCACAAGCACTTTGTTATTTTGTTTCAATCACTTATCCAGTCTATTCAAACTATTTATGGATAGTGTGTAGTGTGCAACTTCTTATCGTAACTTATTCCAAGAATCCATCACCCTATTATATTCTTATTATTTTAGAGTCCCCGCAATCTGCAGACATTCTATTGGCCGATAGTTTAGTTGGATTGGGCTGCTAGTGCGCCCACTGGACCAACAATCCAGTTAGGTTGAACAGTCGGCCGATTGATTACATTCGCTGGAGTTGGTGAAGAGATCAGCCGCGTGGAATGTTGCCCAGAAATATTATTACTGTATACTTGATACAATTTCTTCAATTAACTAAACAATATTCGTTTCTACAATCAGCGACGTAGTTAAATCATTATTTATTAATCGTAAGCTCAGCTCACTCACGCGCACGATCTCCACGCGCACAACCTTTCCCGCATCCAACGCAGAGCGAACTGAAGCTATCGGCCGACGAAACGATCAGTAAGTGTG
This sequence comes from Carpatolechia fugitivella, assembly GCA_951230895.1. Classification (NCBI taxonomy): domain Eukaryota; kingdom Metazoa; phylum Arthropoda; class Insecta; order Lepidoptera; family Gelechiidae; genus Carpatolechia; species Carpatolechia fugitivella. Next base: position 339,815 of record OX579671.1, on the reverse strand, counting down.
CGGGCGGGGAAGAGCGCCGTACTGATTAAGCGGTCGGCCGATAGTTTAGTTTGAAGGCTATTGTGAAGCCCATCAAACTCTTTAATCGGCCGATACTAATCACTGTAATGTGCGCACTAGCATACCTCTTCCTACTGATTAAGACGCCGACTAAACTAGGCCAATAGAAAGTCTGCAGTTTGCGGGGACTCTTAACCTACAATATATTGACAATGTGTTTGAACATTACAGCTGGCAGCGTCACGGCTCCCGATGGATGCCGGACCAGGAGTACGTCCAGCAGTTCCAGGGTGCCGTCATGTACCCCGATGAGATCACCAGCTTGCTGAAACATCCACCTTACAGTGGTAAGCTCTTCTTACTTAATGTTTTTGATTTGTAGAAAACAACCAAAATAGAAATCCTTCAGGCGGCTACTGAAAAGACATTGCAGGCTCAATTCAAATCTAATCTAAAGCAGGTACAAACAAAAAAAATTACCACAGGCTCTATAGAGCCAAATAGAGAGAAATTGAGAAGCAGTTTCTCCAACAACAATCCCCATGAACACTTTCTCAGTAACAGAGCAGTCAAAGAATGGAACAAACTAACTGAAGAAGTCGTGTCCGTAAAACCGTAATCCTTCGATGGGTGCTCCGAGGGTGGGCGATAGCAGGCCCGGCCGACTGCGATCTCACGGGGGAGAGAACAACCGTGTGGGGAAACCCGAAATTGTCGAAGCATAAGGCGTGGGGAGGCACTGGGACTTACGCGGCGCTTGGGGGTGCTGGCTGGTTGTGGCAATAGCCGTCGCCAAGCTAGTTCTTCCCGGGTAGTCGCGGGGGCCATTGGGTCGTTCCATGCCAGTAGCGGAGAGAACAAGGGATAGACCTAACACAACTCATCTACCGAGGGTATCACGCGGTATGGCTGAGCTGATGCGGCGCTATCATGAAAGGAGCATCCATCAATACTGGGATTAAGGGTAAAATGGTTCTTACCTATAGAGCAGGTCACCCGTCTGCGCTCCTCGCAGACGTCCCCCTTATACATACATGATATACATGTTGTAATATTTCTTCTAGTGTTGTATATGTCGTGGCCATATCGTAGAATTGACCACATCATGAAATTTTCGATCATATGTGGCCAACTAAATTTGACCAGATCATTAAATCGTGAACATTTTACGATTTTGTCGTCCACGATTGGCCATATCGTGAAAAAATAGGGCGTCCATGAAATATTTAATTAGAATCTAAAATATGTTTGGTACTTATTGTTCTCTAAGTCCGACAGACATTTTCAGAGAACTTTGTCATCATAAACTTTTTTTCTTCCTCATTTTAATAATGAATTATTCACTTTTTCAATGCGAGAAATAACGCGGCCGCCATGTTGGTACATAAACAAAGCGCTTTCAGCGCCTCTTTCGGCAATTAATTATTTTTACGATAAAAATTATTAATTTTACGATATGATCAAATAATCTTGACCATTTCATGAAGTACTCGTAGCTGCGTTTTTAGCATGTGTGAGTTTGGTGTTGGGGTGTTAACATTTTCTACGACAATAGGTAATGTGTTCTGGCAATAAGATCTAACTTCAGCTTTGATATTATTTCTTTCGGCGGGTGAAATTCTGTTATTATTATGTATTTCACGGATTTGATCTGCAAGTCTTTGTTCTGTAATAAAATGAAGTTCAGGAAATATTTTCAAGAATTGTTGATGTAAACGTGGTCGGAATCCTTTGCGAGTTCGTGACCTTGTAGTAACATCGGAGTAACTGGTAATTTACATTATCGGTCCATGACATCCGCTGCTACTGTGGCCAGCTAGAGTGGTTGCAGGAAGTATTTCCTGTAAAACACTACAAATTGGGGTGGGTGTTGTCATCCTAGGTGTTACAGAATTTGAATCTGAGTTCGTATTAGTTGTTGAGATCTCGATTGTGTTTCTGTAAGATAGGTTAGAAGTGTAAGAAGATGTTTGACTGTTCGCACTGCTTGGTTCTGTGGTATATGTATATTATTATTATTGTTAAATAAATAGTCTACCTAAGGACAGAAAAGTAATCTTTTTTCTATAATTTGGTGATTCTGTCGCACAGGTCAAATAGCTCCAGCGGAGAAGCAGGTCCGCAACATGGTACTGAACTTCGGTCCCCAACATCCCGCAGCCCACGGCGTGCTGCGACTAGTGCTCGAGCTCGACGGAGAGGTGAGATTACGCTGGTTGTAATATAAATAACTTGAGGTTTGCTACAGGTGAGAGCGTCGGTGGTCTAGTTGTTAGGACCGCTGCCTTCCATTCGGGAGGCGCGGGTTTGAATCCCGCCACGTACCAATGTTTTTTCGATTTTCGAATTTATATGTACGTTTATTCGACACTCTTACGGTGAAGGAAAATATCGTGAGGAAACTTGCATACACCTGTGAATCCTAGGTTGTGTGTGTAGTTGACCTAATTTTCGTATGCCGAGAGTGGCTAATCATAGTTTGTACATATTTAATTAAGAACATCTTATATAACCTATGGTTACGAATAAATATATTTGTTTGAATTTGAACCAACCCGCACTGGGCCAGCGTGGTCGACTTGTTCAGTAGCAAAATGTCCAATTTGCAAAATGTCCAAAGTAGCTAAATATGCTAAATTATCAAAATTTCCAATTCGCAAATTGTCCAATTCTCATAATGTCTAATTAGCAAAATGTCCAATCCTCAAAATGTCCAATTCGAAAATTGTCCAATTCGCAAAATGTCCAATTCTCAATCAGTCACGCAAATTGTCCAAATGATACTTAACTAGTACGAGTAGTGATATTATAGTACTCTGCGAATACTTTTAGCCCTCCGAGGACCCTTTTAACCCTGACCTGAATTATTTCCTGCATGTTATTGAGTGCGCATTGTTGCAGCGCGCCAATAACTGGGGTTTGTTCTGTACTGAATACTTTCCTGCACGTTATTGGACTGCGCGTTATTACCTGCACAATGTTCCTTACATTTTATTCAAGCGCTTCAACAAAATGCAGTAAATAATTCGCAACAAATAAAGTAAATATTTTTTGACGCCAATTATTCAGTGCACATTATTTGGCGCGCTTTTTTAACTCAAATTTTTGGTGCACATTATTTGGCGCATTTTATTGTCACTTGAAAAACCTCAGAACAAATACCTTCTTGAAAAACCGACGACTACAGCGACATTTTAAATTATCATTGTTTTCCAGACTGTCCGTGCAGCCGACCCGCATATAGGGCTGCTACATCGAGGCACAGAAAAACTCATTGAATACAAGACCTACACCCAAGCACTTCCCTACTTCGACCGACTGGACTACGTGTCCATGATGTGTAACGAACAAGCCTTCAGTCTGGCCGTGGAGAAACTTCTCAACATCGATATACCGTTAAGGGCCAAGTATATTCGTAGTAAGTAACATTATTTATTCTGCAATGCACGGCTTTGACGGCCGCGTAGTCTAGTTGTTAGTACGCCTGCCTGCCAAGCAAAGGGTCGCGGGTTCGAATCCCGCCCAGGGCAAACATTTGTGTGATGAGCACTTGTGTTTGACTTGTGTCTGGTTGTTGTTTATCTATATAAGTATGTATTTACCTATTTAAGTATTGTATATCAGCTGTCTGATAACCATATGATAGTACAAGCTCTGCTTCAGATGAACAAATTCAATGGCCGTGCGTGTGTGAGATGTCCCCAGATATTTATTCATTTATTTAAATAACAACATCAATTTGTGCTCAAAATTTGTAGTAATAGATCCCAGTCGCCACATCCCCAGTTGCTACAGTCCCAGTCGCCATAGTCCCTGTCGCCCCAGTCCCAGTCACCCCAGTCCCAGCTGCCCTAGTCGCATTCACCACAGTCCCAGTCGCCCCAGTCCTAGTTGCCCTAGTTCCATTCGCCACAGTCCCAGTCGCCATAGCCCCAGTCGCCCCAGTCCTAGTTGCCCTAGTTCCATTCGCCACAGCCCCAGTCGCCCCAGTCCCAGTTGCCCTAGTTCCATTCGCCACAGTCCCAGTCGCCATAGCCCCAGTCGCCCCAGTCCCAGTTGCCCTAGTTCCATTCGCCACAGTCCCAGTCGCCATAGCCCAAGTCGCCCCAATCCCAGTTGCCCTAGTTCCATTCGCCACAGTCCCAGTCGCCATAGTCCAAGTCGCCCCAGTCCCAGTTGCCCTAGTTCCATTCGCCACAGTCCCAGTCGCCCCAGTCCTAATAAAAACATGTTTATTGTACGTATACTTTTGCAATTATCTTGATAATTTCAAACCCTATTTCCCGACTTAGAAAATAACCGTTGCCGACTCGTAGTCACACCAAGTTATCACACCAGTGTTTTGACGCCTGTGTGTTGATTGATTGAGTCCATCTGTATGTCTAGCTGTGGCATTGTAGCTGCCGAACGGATGGATCAATTTCATTTTAAGGTCTATTCAGTCAGAACGGAAAACTATTCGCGCAGTTTGCCCTAATGCAAATTCAACGGCCCGTTAGGCCTCCACTTAAGTGTTTGGTTTTTCCATAATCTCCACGCTTGGCAGGCGGGTTGGAGATCGCAGATTAAAAGGTTACTGTATCAGAGAGCGCTGCTGCCCGTTCCCTGTTCAATGTGTAGTCCCTAAGTCGCCTCTTACGACACCCACGGGAAGAGTAGGGGTTGGTGACAAATGTATTCTACTCTGCCGTCACCACGCGGCCCGAACAGAAAAATGCTCGCGCAGTTATAATACGTTTTGTTATTCATATCCAGCTCTCTTCGCGGAACTCACGCGCATCTTAAACCACATAATGGCGGTGGGCACCCATGCGCTGGACGTCGGCGCTCTGACGCCGTTCTTCTGGCTGTTCGAGGAGCGGGAGAAGATGATGGAGTTCTATGAGCGAGTGTCCGGGGCCAGGATGCACGCGGCCTACGTAAGGCCGGGGGGCGTTGCGCTTGTGAGTAAAAGAAAGGGTGGTTAAACGTACTCTTCATCATCATCGTGTGGGTTGTAAGGTCGACAACCGACCTCACAAACCCTGGTGTCAGTGTTATAGAGCCGCGGTGACATGGCTCGAGTAACGGATAGATAATAGCCGGGACCAACGGCTTAACGTGCCTTCCGAAGCACGGAATCCTCTTTCTTTTCGGACAATCAGGTGATTCAGCCTGCAATGTCTTAACCAAACTGGGGAAAGTCTCACAAAGAGATTTTTGCTTGACAGTGGTCCCACCGGGAATCGAACCCGGAACCTCCGTAATGGGCGTTGAAATTTCGGCCACGGAGGCTGTTAAAACGCGTTAAACGCACTTATCTAGCCTTAAAGTTAGGGAGCTTTGGGGACGAAATGCACGTTTTTAGGATTTAGACGGGCAAAGTAAGGAAGGAAACGCACGTTTGTAACGTTTAGGGTCGTGCCACACTTATCGACGGCCTTTCGCACTCTGCCGATTGAAAAGCACACTTGTGCGCATTATGCCGATCCGCCGCTTACGGAGGCGCTCGCACGCGCGCAGCCGCACGGCGCCCACAGCTCCGTCGGTCTCAAATAGTGGTGTGAGCAGCCGCCACAAGCTGCTGGCGAGAGTGTTGTACAAATAAAATACAATAAGTGTGGCCACATGCAGGGCACAGTCTGTAGAAAAAGTTATTTATATATTTATATATTATATATTAAATAACAAACATGGAAAAATAGTAGAAAATAGAAGATAAGCTTTAGGAGACAATTAATCTATATGTATGTATGTAGGTAGGCTACGAATTTAATCGACAAATCCAACGAGCCCAAATACGACGAGGTTATGTTGTGTATTTGAGGAGTTCCTATGGCCACCTTCCGGCTCCATCATGAGACCCTGGACATCACGTATGACTAAAAATCTTGTCAAGACGAATCCAACGAGCCCAAACACGACGAGGTTGTCTTGTGTATTTTAGAAGTTCCTATGGCCACCTTCCGGCCCCATCATCAGACCAGCTCCATGATTTCATAATATTGTATTGTCATCGAGGTTACATAAGTGTACCAAATTTCAGCACAATCGAATGACAGCACGTGCTCCAAAAATGAGTTGCAAGATACGGACCGAACAAACAAACAAACAAACAAGAAAGCGAGTTAATACGAGGAGGGATCAAAAAGTAGTGAGAATGAAATAGAATATAATGACTATTGATAACTTAATAATTTATTTTTCTACATAGTCTCCGAGTCTCTCTACACACCGAGTCCAGCGCTTTTCCAAGGCTTCAATCCCTTAAAAAAAAAAAGTTTTGTCTTGGTCCTGCAAAAAGCTCTCCACGGCATCCATCACATCGTTATCGTCTTCGTACCTGTTTCTCCTTAAGTATTCTTTCAATTTGGGGAACAGATAAAAATCGATAAAGGGGAACAGATAAAGTTGCTGAGGAACATATACAACAATAGTAGCGCTGCTGTCAACTTGCAAATACCTGGACCATCATTTCCGATTCAAAAGGGTGTCAAACAGGGCGATCCGCTGTCCCCATAACTATTTACCGCCACTCTAGAGGAAATATTCCGAAAGCTGGCTCCGGCTTGGGCAAACAGGCATTAGCGTTGGCGAAGCAAGACTGACTAATCTTCGCTTCGCGGACGATATTGTCCTCTTCTCATCGACGGTCACTGAGCTACAACAAATGTTACAAGAGCTGAGCAGGGAGAGCCTTGAAGTTGGTTTGAGGATGAATATGTCGAAGACCAAGCTCATGACAAATCGCGCCGAGAAAATCGTGGACTCGATGGGGAAAGAATAGCATATGTCCGTGAGTACCTTTACCTTGGCCAAGTAGTCTCTTTCCAGACCAGACAAGACAAGGAAGTCGAAAGACGGACTGAAAATGCCTGGAAGAGCTACTGAGCCATGAAAGATCAAAACATTGAAAGGAAAACTCATGGATATGTGCATCTTACCCATCCTTACGTACGGCGTGCAGACTTGGGCTTTGACTGACATCCAAAAGACCAAACTCCAGGTGTGCCAGCGAAACATGGAGCGCAGCATACTCGGTGTAAGGCTAAGCGACCGAGTTCGGAACACGACGCTGCGCTCCCAGACAAAACTAATTGATGTAGCTCAGAAGGCCGCCCACTTAAAATGGGACTGGGCTGGCCACGTCACCCGAATGCCTAACAAACTGTGGGCTAAAAAGACCAACAGTTGGGTGCCCCAGAACGCAGCAAGATGTCGTGGTCGGCCCCGCAAGAGGTGGCGAGACGAACTCGCTGCCTACTGTGGCGAGTGGGAAAGTTTGGCCCAGGATCGGGATAAGTGGAAGGAAGCAAGGGAGGCCTTTGCCCTACAGTGGGACACTTCAGGCTAATAATAATAATAAAAATATCTGAGCTATGGCAGGCGCCAGTATTTTTTTTTTCTTACCAAGGAGTATGTCGTTCTCACTACTTTTTGATCCCTCCTCGTAAAAACGTGTTAATAATAAAAATAAATTAAAAATTTAAAAACCCCCGAAGCAAAAAAACAAACATTTATAAAGTCAAAAATAATACCTATCGTTGAGCCATCAAATTCGATTGAGTAACACCTATATACTCGTATTTTAATTTTATTATAGAAATGGATGGATGGCACGTGTTTAATAAAATATATCGTATCAAAGCAAGTTGGTCGGATATGCTAACAAATTAATAGATATTCAATTAAATGAAGGGTCTAACTTAAGCTTAAGCGGTACCCCGACGCGACATTATAGCGCAATTATAGCGCAAATTTGCTAGCAAAATTTTAATATGATTTTCAGACCATCATAAGCAACAACTTTTCCCAAGGAACATGGGTTGAGGACCCCCAAAAAGTCGACTTTTCATACAAAATACATAATCAACTTTACTAATTTGTATGGGAGGTCGAAATTTTTTTGGGGGTTTTCAACCCATGTTTCATGGGAAAAGTTGCTGCTTATGATGGTCTGAATATTATAAGTATTTAAATTTTGCTAGGGATCACAAAGTCATGCTGTATAGCCTGTATTGTAACTTAATTTTTCTGTGTTTCTTGTGATGAGGGAGTGTGTGTTCATAGTTCCACACGAGTGTATTATGTGCAGTTTCATACACTACTTTATCTACTCTCATACATCGGTGTTGAACCTTTTCAATAAAAGATCACAGTTACCGACTGAGGCTTTTTTTTGTATTTTCCATTCCATAGTCTTCATAGCATTTATCATATAATTTTCTCGACTTTGCTGGTAAAACATTATAGGTCATTTCCGTCGCCGCATTCTAAATATCGGGCGGAGTCAAATTCTCTTCACAATCACTGCTATCGGACATTTGTACGCAAAAATAACAATATTTCTACCAAATTCAGTACAAGAAAACAAGAATGGCGCCAAAACCACAGAACCAACCAAAACCCAGCCAGCATATCACTACGCATGCGCTAAATACAGACAACATTTTGGGCGCATTCCGAATCAGACTTTCAGCGCTGCTGTTAGCGATCAGAAAAGCAAAAAAATGTATGGCTGACAGTGATTCGGAACGTAATTACGGGTGCTTTAATAGATTTCAGCGCGTCTCAGAACGCATGCGTGCGCCTTTTTTTTTCGTATTCAGCCTAAAACCATAGACTAGTTTAATGAATAAAAAAAGATAGCGGTACTATAATGAGTTTAATTTTTAATTTTATGTACATGCGTTTATAAAGTGTGCCAATATAAAACCGATTTGGATTTTGTAATTCGAATTTTACGATATGAGAGTAGATAAAATATTTTATAACATCGTTTTCATAGAGAGAACTGTGATATACTTAATACTTATGAGTTGTAGGGTTCTGTTTACAATGAGTTCGTCTGATTCAGATATGGAAATCACTCATTTTTTCTTTAGCTAATTTGTTTTTACTTTCCTTGTATTCGTAATGAAAAGCCCAGTGATTACTTCTGGTTAAAGACTTACTTAGTGCCTCGAGCTATTAGGGCCCTCGCTACGCTCAGGCCCCAAACCCCGTCTCGGCGCTAAATAAGTTACTTTCCCCCCTCGTATAACAATGTACTATTTCGCATAGTGTCCATTAGCATAATTACCTACACCTTTCCAGATTTTAAACAGCCTCCTAACTGCTAAGTCGACTGAGGCCGAATAGCCCTAATTCAGGGTAGGCTTGAGCCCCTCGGCGGGGACGTATATGAGCTGTTGATGATGATGACACCAACATTTTAGTCTTTTTTGTCAATTTGGCCTTCTTTATCCCAGGACATGCCGATCGGTCTGATGGACGACATTTACGAGTTCTCGAGCAAGTTCGGCGAGCGGCTCGATGAAGTGGAAGACGTGTTGACGACCAACCGCATCTGGGTGCAGAGGACCAAAGACATCGGCGTCGTGACGGCCGAAGACGCGCTGAATTACGGGTTCAGGTATGTATTAATTCGTCACATTGGCAACTTGTCAAATTCGCGGCTCGTCCTGTTCCCAATTCGTCACATTCGCAACTTGTCTCATTATGAAATTTTATTTTATTTTATTTGGAACAGTAAACAACAGTGTACAAAGTATTTCTTATAAAAGTAATGTAAATATGGAGTATTACATCTATACACCGCCAACAACACTATCCACAGGTTAAAAAAAGAAGTAGTTCAGAAACAGAGTTGAACTCACAATAAACAAATTAATTAATTAATTAATACAAATTCAATTTACTACTGAAGCTCTTTAATGACTAAACTCCTAAATCTGTTACAGGATGTAGAAAATATATCAATATGCATAAACTTGTCGTTATACGTAGAAATTAAACGGTGCATAGGAGAGCGTAATCCAGCATGTGTTCTAGAGGGAGTTGTAACAAACAGTTTATGAGGGTTGCAAGTACGTTGAAAACGCAAAGGCGCACGATAAGCAAGATAACTCGTCAAGCTTGAACAGTCAAGTGCATTGTTACACACTTTATGAAACAGCGTCGCATCAAGCAAAACTCGACGTGACTCAAGAGATTTAAAAGAATACATATTCCTAAGTTTGTTAAAAGAAAGCTTTCTACGAAATTTAAAATTAAAATTTAAGTTGAACCGTTTCAATTTTGTCAATATATTTGTTGTATAAAGGGTTCCAAACTTGCGACGCGTATTCAAGATGCGGACGTACCAGAGAATTAAAGAGATGGATAAAAGTAGAAGGACGTTTAAAGTCATGACAGGTTCTTATTACGAAACCAAAAGCACGGAAGGCATTGTTTATAATTTTCTCAATATGGACATCAAAATGAAGCTGATGATCTATAAGTACACCTAGGTCACGTACAACAGAAACAGAGGATAATGTTGAATTACAAAGTTCGTAAGGACAATCGATAACATTGAGTTTTTTAGTAAATGTAATTTTATGGCATTTAGGAAGGCTAAGATGAAGTTTATTTCTAGAGCAGTACAGAGATAACCTATCTAAATCACTTTGAAAGTTAAGAGTATCAGATACAGATCGTATGCCCAGGTATACTTTCAGATCATCAGCGTATAATAGGAAATTACAATGATGGAAACATTCATGAATATCATTAACAAATAGGACAAACAATAAAGGCCCAAGGATAGAACCTTGCGGAACACCCGAGGAGACTGCAACAGAGTTAGATTGGAACCCGTTAACAACGACTTTTTGAGTCCTAGCTGTGATATAGGAGATGAACCAGCGTAGAAGATTACCTCTGATACCATTAAATGCAATTTTGTTCAGGAGCAACTCATGGTCCACCTTGTCGAATGCTTTCTGGAAATCCGTGTATACTGCGTCCACTTGGATACGGTTATCCATTCTTTCAAATAAGTATGATGTAAAAATCATTAAATTGGTAACCGTTGACCGAGTTTTAATGAATCCATGCTGTTCTGGCAAAATTATACTATGAAGTGTAGGGTATACACTATTATGTACTAGTCTCTCAAAAAGTTTCGACAAGGTAGACAAGATTGATATGGGGCGGTAATTCTCCACTAGGTTTATGAAATTAGGAAATGAAATGAAATGAAATTTATTTGCTGCAAACACGGTAACAAAATAGATTTAGCATTCGTCCTATTCGCATCTCGTCCAATTAACTCATCCTGAAAATACCCCTTAGCATTTCGTCCAATTCCCGACTGGTCCTATTCCCAACTCGTTCGTAACTTGTCTTATTCGCTACTTGTCCCATTGTTTCACTTTTAGATTAAAATTAAAAAGTAAGTTTTAAATTCCAAAACAAAATTGTAAGTTGTTTTCTCTATAAGCTACGCGCTCGCCGACCGGTGTCTCCCGACGCGGCAGATTGCAGCTCTCTACAGACTTACTCATCTATTCCATCACCCTAGAACTCCCTATCAGGCTTAATTGCGTCCAAACGAATGCGCAAATCCCGCCCTTGCATCATTCTGGCTGGAGATTCTCCCGTCGTGCTGTGTGGAGTATTATGATAGTACAGAAGGAACTTAAGTATAGCCACATCAGAATCGACACCTTCCACTTTAGCTTTCTTGATGACATTCTTAATAAATTTGACCGCCCCTTCAGCCGCACCGTTAGAAGAAGGGTGATAAGGCGCTGAATAAATATGCTTAACGCCGTTCGTTTCCTAAAAGGTATTAAATTCGCTGCTAGAAAAAGGAGGTCCGTTGTCACTAACGATTTGTTTTGGTACACCCCACCTACACCATGATTCAAGTAAACGGAGCGCCACACACTGAGCCGTTGTACGACTCATCCTGTGAACTTCAATCCACTTAGTTCTAGCACCAACAGCCACCAGGTCCGTGCGACCGTCAAACGGTCCTGGAAAATCAACATGCACTCGCTCGTAGGGGCGTCGCGGCCAATGCCACGGCACCGGCGCGCTCGCCGGCGGGGCGGCGCTCCGGCGGCGCACGCACTGCACGCCTTGCAGCAGCTTTCTATCGCCTCATCCAAACCCGGCCACCACACGTAGCCTAGCCATTGCCATTGCCTTGGTTTTTACTATTCCCATGAGTGGTTCATGGAGCTCCTTTAGTATTCGCGTCCTACACGCCTGTGGTACCACCACCCTATGGCCCCATATTACGCAACCTAGCTCGAAGTAAAGCTCATTTCGCCTATTGAAATAGGGTTGCAACTCCTTAATGTCTACTGCTGTGGGCCACCCTTTTCTAATGAAATTAACAACGCGCCCTAAAATACAATCTCTTGTTGTTATTAAACGTTACAGTCAATCAATAAAGCGTCTGACGCAAAATGAAGCCATCCGCAATGTTCTCGTTCTAACATATTGTATATCAAAATTGTATCCTGCTAAAATAAGCGCCCATCTTTGCATCCTACTAGAAGTCATGCTAGGTACACCTATTTGCGGGCCAAAAATACTTACCAGTGGCTTATGGTCCGTTTTAAGTACAAACCTTCTTCCATATAGGTATTGATGAAACTTTTGTGTACAATAAACTATAGCCAATGCTTCTCTGTGAATTTGCGAATAATTCCGTTCTGCCACGGAGAGCCTACGAGAAACATACGCGACCGGGCGGTCCCGGCCGGCTGTGTGAGCACCCCGCCCACCCCCTGCGAGCACCCCGCCCACCCCCTGCGAGCACCCCGCCCAACCCCTGCGAGCTCGCGTCGCACGTCAGCGTGAGCTCTCGCGTCGGGTCGCAGTGCGCTAAAATGTCGCTGCTAGCCAAAAGTGTCTTAGGTTTAAAGATTCTTTATTCTCATAAAAGACATTCAAAGTTACATACATGAGAACAGGTACAAAAACAAATCACATTTATATCAGCAGCAAACCCACCTTTCCAAAAACAAATTCAGGTCAGTGTGTATATGCTGGGATAATTTACTACGTAATTATATTAAATTTTTCTCGTCGCCAGTGCTATATATTGGCGGAGTAAAAGAAACATTGTCTTCACAGAAAGGTGTACTATATTGCAAAACTGGCTTACCCACAAAAACATGATTACAAACAGCGATGTAGATGTAGATGCAAACAGCAATTTTAACTGTATATTTTTATATTTCAGTGGTGTGATGCTCCGCGGGTCGGGCATCAAATGGGACCTGCGCAAAACTCAACCTTATGACGCTTACCATTTGGTCGAGTTTGACGTGCCCATCGGGACTAACGGGGATTGCTACGACAGGTCAGTCTTCAACAGTTCATATACGTCCCCACCGAGGGGCTCGAGCCTACCCTGAATTAGGGCGATTAGGCCTTAGTCGACCACGCTGGCCCAGTGCGGGTTGGTCGCCTTCACACACAACCTTTGAATTTCTTCGCAGGAGTGTGCAGGTTTCATCACGATGTTTTCCTTCACTGTAAGAGCGTCGAATAAACGTACATAATGAATTCGAAATTCGAACACACTTTGGTACCTACGTGGTGGGATCGAACCCGTGTCTCCCGGACGGGAGGCAGCGGCCCTAACCACTAGACCACTGACGCTCTCGATAGGTCAGTATGAGTTATAAAATAAATATTAGTTTAGCCTATTGAAATATGCACATTTTTCATTATTTTTTAGAGGGAATATGCACAATTTTTAAAAATTCATTAATTGAAATATTCCAAGATCCAGATAAACACATAAAACATATTTTCAATACACCTTGCTCGAAAATTGAACTTATGAAGGCAACTGTGCGGTAAATGCGTGTTACCGCACTAGTGCGGTTTTATTAAATGTTTTTTTATTCCTACGGTCTTCAATAGTACATTACTGCCGCGGCCGCAAAATTAGTTATTGCTGGACGAGGGCACGTTTAAAGTCCGAGGCGCAGGTGAGGACATTTATTGCGGCCGAGGCTTGTATAGTGCTTTTCTCTGAAATATGCGAGGAAATTACAAAATACCAAAAATATTGTGGTACCTTGAATTTAGATGTCTACTTGTATCGCACTAAACTTATAAGTTCTAATCTTTATCACTTTCTACTTTGATTTCTTGAACCATTCATTGTTATAATATTTCCCCAATTCAATGATTAGTTAACTCCATCATGAAAAATAAGTAACAAAATAAATACATAGTACGATAAAAATAAAAGCGGCGAAAATTACAAACAAACCGCCATATTATGCACTTTTCTTTTTTTTGTTTTGTGCCAGCGTCATACAGAGCATACAGCCAACTCCAATTACTACGAGTCTGTATGTCTCTTTATATTTACTTTTATTTTTTCTCCACAAAGATCCCCGACCCCTTGTAATTTATTTAACATTTTGATTTAATTTATTTTTTAAAAATTTATTTTATTTTAATGAATTGAGCAATGTGACCTGTACAGGAAAACAGCTTCAGCGGTAGACCTTGTAAGCTGGCAACCCCCATAACTCCGCCATTTTTTTAAATTTCCAAAAACGGACTCGACAAAAAAATTATTAATTTATTAATTTATAGAACCTGCTCACAAAATTTCACGAGAATCGGTTCAGAAACGCGACCTGTAGAGTGGAACAAACAGACAGATGGACAGACAGACAGATAGACATACAAAAGCAAATTTGGCCAAGCTGAAACAGAGACGCTTCGCTCGCTCGGTCAATAAATTCAAACTACAAGTCTTTCCATTCCAGATACCTGTGTCGCTGTGAGGAGATGCGTCAATCTCTACGCATCATCGAGCAATGTCTGAACAACATGCCTCCGGGAGACGTCCGCACTGACGACGCCAAACTCTGCCCCCCAACTAGACACGAGATGAAGGTACTGTCATCATCAACATGCCGTTAAGAGACGTCCGCACTGACGACGCCAAACTCTGCCCCCCAACTAGACACGAGATGAAGGTACTGTCATCATCAACATGCCGTTAAGAGACGTCCGCACTGACGACGCCAAACTCTGCCCCCCAACTAGACACGAGATGAAGGTACTGTCATCATCAACATGCCGTTAAGAGACGTCCGCACTGACGACGCCAAACTCTGCCCCCAACTAGACACGAGATGAAGGTACTGTCATCATCAACATGCCGTTAAGAGACGTCCGCACTGACGACGCCAAACTCTGCCCCCAACTAGACACGAGATGAAGGTACTGTCATCATCAACATGCCGTTAAGAGACGTCCGCACTGACGACGCCAAACTCTGCCCCCCAACTAGACACGAGATGAAGGTACTGTCATCATCAACATGCCGTTAAGAGACGTCCGCACTGACGACGCCAAACTCTGCCCCCCAACTAAACACGAGATGAAGGTACTGTCATCATCAACATGCCGTTAAGAGACGTCCGCACTGACGACGCCAAACTCTGCCCCCAACTAGACACGAGATGAAGGTACTGTCATCATCAACATGCCGTTAAGAGACGTCCGCACTGACGACGCCAAACTCTGCCCCCCAACTAGACACGAGATGAAGGTACTGTCATCATCAACATGCCGTTAAGAGACGTCCGCACTGACGACGCCAAACTCTGCCCCCCAACTAGACACGAGATGAAGGTACTGTCATCATCAACATGCCGTTAAGAGACGTCCGCACTGACGACGCCAAACTCTGCCCCCCAACTAGACACGAGATGAAGGTACTGTCATCATCAACATGCCGTTAAGAGACGTCCGCACTGACGACGCCAAACTCTGCCCCCCAACTAGACACGAGATGAAGGTACTGTCATCATCAACATGCCGTTAAGAGACGTCCGCACTGACGACGCCAAACTCTGCCCCCCAACTAGACACGAGATGAAGGTACTGTCATCATCAACATGCCGTTAAGAGACGTCCGCACTGACGACGCCAAACTCTGCCCCCAACTAGACACGAGATGAAGGTACTGTCATCATCAACATGCCGTTAAGAGACGTCCGCACTGACGACGCCAAACTCTGCCCCCCAACTAGACACGAGATGAAGGTACTGTCATCATCAACATGCCGTTAAGAGACGTCCGCACTGACGACGCCAAACTCTGCCCCCCAACTAGACACGAGATGAAGGTACTGTCATCATCAACATGCCGTTAAGAGACGTCCGCACTGACGACGCCAAACTCTGCCCCCCAACTAGACACGAGATGAAGGTACTGTCATCATCAACATGCCGTTAAGAGACGTCCGCACTGACGACGCCAAACTCTGCCCCCAACTAGACACGAGATGAAGGTACTGTCATCATCAACATGCCGTTAAGAGACGTCCGCACTGACGACGCCAAACTCTGCCCCCAACTAGACACGAGATGAAGGTACTGTCATCATCAACATGCCGTTAAGAGACGTCCGCACTGACGACGCCAAACTCTGCCCCCCAACTAGACACGAGATGAAGGTACTGTCATCATCAACATGCCGTTAAGAGACGTCCGCACTGACGACGCCAAACTCTGCCCCCCAACTAGACACGAGATGAAGGTACTGTCATCATCAACATGCCGTTAAGAGACGTCCGCACTGACGACGCCAAACTCTGCCCCCAACTAGACACGAGATGAAGGTACTGTCATCATCAACATGCCGTTAAGAGACGTCCGCACTGACGACGCCAAACTCTGCCCCCAACTAGACACGAGATGAAGGTACTGTCATCATCAACATGCCGTTAAGAGACGTCCGCACCGACGACGCCAAACTCTGCCCCCAACTAGACACGAGATGAAGGTACTGTCATCATCAACATGCCGTTAAGAGACGTCCGCACTGACGACGCCAAACTCTGCCCCCAACTAGACACGAGATGAAGGTACTGTCATCATCAACATGCCGTTAAGAGACGTCCGCACTGACGACGCCAAACTCTGCCCCCAACTAGACACGAGATGAAGGTACTGTCATCATCAACATGCCGTTAAGAGACGTCCGCACTGACGACGCCAAACTCTGCCCCCAACTAGACACGAGATGAAGGTACTGTCATCATCAACATGCCGTTAAGAGACGTCCGCACTGACGACGCCAAACTCTGCCCCCAACTAGACACGAGATGAAGGTACTGTCATCATCAACATGCCGTTAAGAGACGTCCGCACTGACGACGCCAAACTCTGCCCCCAACTAGACACGAGATGAAGGTACTGTCATCATCAACATGCCGTTAAGAGACGTCCGCACTGACGACGCCAAACTCTGCCCCCAACTAGACACGAGATGAAGGTACTGTCATCATCATCAACAGCACAAATACGTCGCCTTTGAGGGGCTCTAGCCTAGCCTTAGGGCGATCGGGCCCTAGTCGACCACGCTGGCCCGGTGTCAAAGTCAAATTTTTTTATTCGAATTAAGATTTTTACAAATTATTTTTCGACGTCAAAGCTATCATGGATGGCACGTTCACCACCAGTGTACGCCCTCTGTGGAGAAGAACGGCCAGAAGAAACTCCACAGGAATTGTGTCTTTTGTACTTTTCTTTTAAATATATAAAGAATCATACATGAGTCATAATTACAATCTACTCCGCTGATTTGGAACAACAGTTGACCAAACGTTTTTATCATCTAAGTAATCATTTATCGTATAATAGGCCTTAGAACATAAAATAGTTTTAATTTTAGCTTTAAATTGGCTATCGGACAGATTTACAATATCATCTGGTATTTTATTATAGAAGCGAATACAGTTCCCCATGAATGAATTATTAACCTTACACAGTCTAAACTTTGGGTGCGCTATTTTATTTTTATTTCTAGTATTTATATTATGTATATCAGAATTCTTAGGAAATAGCATTATGTTCTTCCGGACATACAAGATGTTTTCAAATATGTACTGTGAGGATACCGTGAGGATATCAATTTCTTTAAACAATTCCCTTAGGGAATCGCGACCACGCAATTCATATATGGTGTACGGTCAAAGTACACTGTTTTAACTAGGCTTGAGGCGACCGGCGCGTGTAACCTAGATTTTACATTTTTGCCGAATATGCGGCGCCGATCGGCTCGATCAATTTTACATATTTTAGTTAGTTACGTCAAGCAACTCGAACAATTAACATATCTACAACATTTTTATAACATTTTCTATAATTTTAACAGTTTATAATTTTACATTATTTTTTAACATTTTATTTAACAGTTTATTCTTAACAAATCTTTAAACAATTAAACATCCCACATACCACCCTCCAAGGCCGCTCGTAGTATCGGTTACCGTCGCGCACTACGAGTGTAAATGATAGGGGTTGCTGTCCCCTACATATGGAACGTATCGCCCTCTTCTGTAACACAAAGATGTTATTTATGTTAGCAGCTTGACCCCACAATAAAATTCCGTAGGACATAATGCTGTGAAAATAGCTGAAATATACAAGTCTGGCAGTAGCAACGTCAGTCAGTTGACGAATCTTTCTGACTGCGTATGCCGCCGAGCAAATGAGGGTCCCATTGTAACCTTGCGTCGATAGTGATCCCCAAGAAAACTGTTTCATTTACATATTGCAAATTTTCGTTATTCAAGACAATAGCTAAGTTGTTGTTCCTTACATTAGGCAATGAAAATTTTATACATTTTGTTTTCTTGGGATTCAACATTAAATTATTTGTCGTAAACCAATCATGGATCTGGGAAAGAGCGTCATTTACTTCGTCAATATCTTGATTATGTTTGCTAGCTTTGAAAATTAGAGAAGTATCATCAGCAAATAACACTATCCTAGATCGGTTTTGTACCATAAAAGGCAGGTCATTTATATATACTAAGAATAGGAACGGTCCAAGAATTGAGCCCTGTGGCACGCCGATTTTGACTTTAGATCCCAGTGACTTCGTGCTGTTTATTTGAACTCTTTTGAATTCTATTTTCTAGATAGGAACTGATCAAATTTAGGGCTCCGTCTCTAACTCCATAATGTTCCAGCTTTATTAGCAGCGTCTCGTGATCGACGCAGTCGAAAGCTTTAGATAAGTCACAGAACACCCCAATAGCATCCTGCGATTCCTCCCAAGCCCCGTACACGTGATGTAGGAGAGCAACTGCAGCGTCGGTGGTCGAACGCCCCTTAGTAAATCCGAACTGTTGATTATGGAGTAGATGGTTCAGATTAAAATGAGACAGCATTTGATTAAGTATTATCCTTTCAAAAATTTTACTGAGTACCGGAAGTAAGTAAGAGTAGGTGTGGGTTGGTCGTCTTCAAACAAAACCTTTGAATTTCTTCGCAGGATTGTGCAAATTTACTTACGATGATGGTTCCCTTCACGAAGCGTCGAATAAATGAAAATAATAATATGAATTCAAAATTGGAACACGTGGTAGCAGTGGCGAAGGGTGAAATTTTGACAAAGGTAAGCCGTAAGGGCGCGGCTTACCTAACTGAATGACATGACTTTTGTTTTGTTTTTGAAAATGGAATTCATCGTTTGTACCTACGTCATGTCACTTGAATGCCCAGAAAAGACTAAATTTTAGGAGAATAAACTCTGTTCTAGATGTGAATCAAGAACAGAATCGTATTTGCATTAATACTTTAACGTTTCAATATAATTGCCGCGATTGTCCGACTCTGGTCTTTCATCGTGACCACGAAATGGTAATTCTTGCTTTCCCAAAATAATGACTGTATCAATACGAAACGTTATAAACATTAAATCTCGGCGCTAAATAAGTTACTTTCACCCCTCGTATAACAATGTACTATTAAAATCCAGCTATCCATCCATATCGTTTTTATGACCAACTAGCTTTCCGCTCGCGGTTTCACCCGCGTTAAATCAGGTTTCCCGTGGGAATTGTTCCCGCGGTAAAAAGTAGCCTATGTCCTATTCCGGGGCCTAACCTAAATGTGTGCCAAGTTTCATCCCAATCCGTCTAGTGGTTCAAGCGTGATTCGGTAACAAACATCCAAACTTCGCATTTATAATATTAGTAGGATAAAAAGGATACACGGATGATATTATTTTGAATGAATAATAACTTAAAACAAGGATGTTGCTATTCAAATAAGATTTTAGAAGTCGGATGTCGTGACGTCAGCTCTTGTTTTTAGTATATATTAATGATTTACCTTATCTTGTTAAAGCAACACTTGGGTTAGTATTGTTTGCCGATGATACTTCTTCGATATTTAAAGTTAAAAGACAACAATCAAACTATGACGACGTAAACAATGCTATCTCTAGTATAGTGAATTGGTTTACTGTTAATAATTTATTACTTAATGAACAGAAAACTAAATGTATTAAATTCGTATTACCCAATGTGAAACCGGTAACTACAGATATATTTATAAAAGGACTGAAATTGGACCTTGTAGATTCGACTGTCTTTTTGGGCATTACTTTAGATGCCAAACTACAATGGGATTCTCATATAAAAAAATTGTCGAACCTTTTGAGTTCAGCAGCGTTCGCAGTTAAAAAAATTAGAGCCCTTACCGACGTAGACACCGCTAGACTAGTCTACTTCAGTTACTTTCATAGTCTAATGACCTATGGTATTTTATTGTGGGGTCACGCTGCGAATGCTAATAGTATATTTATTTTGCAGAAACGGGCTGTTCGTGCAATTTATAGATTAGGGCCTAGAGTGTCACTGAGGGAAAAGTTTAAAGAAATCAATATTCTGACATTTGTGTCTCAATATATCTATGACAATCTTGTGTATATAAAACGAAATATAAGTAATTTTCAGACGCACAGTGATATACACAATTTTAGTACTAGAAATAAAGACAAGTTGGTTGCTTATGTCAGCCGATTTTACTACATAAAATTAGTAATTCTTTTAAAGGAAATTGTATACGCTATTACAATAAGGTCCCTACTGATATTAAAAACTTGCCTTTAGACAAGTTTAAAATAATTATAAAACAGAAATTGTATAAAAAATGTTACTATAGGATATCTGATTACTTAGAAGACAGGTGTCCATGGGAATAGATTGTTTGAGTAGCAGGCTTTTTCGATATGTAATAAGCATTAATTTTGTAATTGACAATATTTTATTTAAAAAAGGAAACGCAAAAGATGCGACGACTGTGAAGTTTCTTCGGTGAGCTCTTCTCCACAGATTCCGCCATTGTGTTAGTGAACTCACCCAAAAAAATGTAATGACGGATCTAAGTGATGTAATAACATCCTATGGAAATAAATTATTTTGACTTTGACTTTGACTAAATTGTGCAATCGACGCGCGGTCTTATGGACCTACCAAACTATTGGCACTATACAAAATTGCATTTCAAATTTTAAACCAATCGCGCGACTCTTCTTTCTTTCTTCTTTCTTCTTCTTTCTTTGAAAGAAAGAAAGCGACTCTTCTGAAAGTTGACATTGGAACCAAAACCATTATCCATTTAGTTTTGGTTCCAATTTTGGCCGTTTCACAGATTCTGTAATTCGGTGTATGACAGCTCTAAAAATTAAAATGTCTACCTCCTGTCCCTTTTTGTCTTCAAAAGGTGAAAAGGATCAATATTTCCGTCGTCTATTTCGCTTCTAAATAAAAAGATTAATTAATTTATTTACCTACCCCCAGACAACAATGGAGGCCCTAATCCACCACTTCAAGCTATATACGCAGGGCTACCAAGTTCCGCCCGGCACTACCTACACCGCAGTGGAGGCGCCAAAGGGCGAGTTCGGGGTTTACTTAGTCTCTGATGGAAGCTCCAAACCTTATAGGTAAGATATAGTCACTGATGGAAGGTTCAAGTAGGATTTAGTCACTAATGGGAGGTCTTAGTGTCTTCAGGGTATAAGTCGCTGATGGAACCTCTAAACCTTCTTTTATTTTATTGCAGCTCTAAGTGCAGTGAAACACACGAATCTCGGAAACGAACTGACTTTATTCAGCCACCCACATTATAACAATATCATAGACATAAAGTTCAAAACATTACTACATCATCCCTATAATATTTTTTCAAGACAACAACAACGTTCTTACTTAATTATAAACAGGACAATTTGAATGTAGGTAACATTTAATCTATGTATCTGTACCACCACCCAATATACATTTATATTTATATATATTATCTTAAACATTATTAAATTACGATCTTATGTATAGTTATAAATAAAATAAAGTCTCTTACTGAAAGATATAAAAAAAAATAGTACATGTTGATTAATCACTGAAGTGCTTCATTAACTCAAATTATAAACAGGACATATACAAGGAGCAGCATTTGCCATAATAGGTATCTTATATTTTCCCGGTAACTTTCCCAGCCCTTGAAATAGGTCACTATAATTATCAATATCCAATGAAAATATTATTTTTAACAAACCTAACTGTTCGCATGCATCTTTACCAAGTATACTATGACATTCGTACTTTGTTATTATAAATTTTAAATGATGTTGTTTTTCTTTAAATAACCACGAGTCCGAACACGATCCTAGTATGTCTATATAATTTCCGCGAAAAGACTGAGCCCTTGTTTTAACTGGTAATATATCTGTTTCTGAAAAACCCAGATTTAAAAAGTTACTCAAAGACAAAACATTAAGATCAGAACCAGTGTCAAGTTTAAAAACATGAGCTACGGCCCTACTAGGTAAAATCAATGTCTCGTACCACTTATTGTCCTCACGGTGTCCGTGAGCATCCTCTTACGTTGAAATGTAAAATAGTTCATCTTCTTCATTTTCGTCATCTTGTAACACAATATGCACATTGTATGATTTATTTACCGCACACATCTTCTAAATGCTCGAATTCACATAATTGACTAAGCAATTTCAGAGCAGTGACGTATTCGTCAATAGTTTCACCGTGTTCCTGATTCCTCGTAAAAAACTTGAATCGTGTCATGGTCGTGTTGGTCTTAATAGCAAAATGATTATTAAATAACTCAATCAGTTTGGCTGTCTTCGCGCTCCTCCTCTTTTATAAATTTAAATGTCGAATACACATCATAACCATCGGGGCCAATAAGATTGACTAGTAAACTGGCCTGTACACTTTATTCTTCTTTGTTAACACCGGAAGCCTTCAAAAACACTTGGAATCGTCGCAACCATTTGCGCCACGAGTCCGCGCGGCTAGCGGGGCCGCCTTGTAACACTAACTCCGTCGGTGCGCGTGCGTGTTCCGGTTTTTAAATTGCACTTACAACAAAAACGTTGTTTTTTGTTGCTTATATGCAATTATACAATTAATTTGCATTTAATTCGCACACCGCTGTCACCATGAAGTGAAACACACGAATCTCGGAAACGAACTGACTTTATTCAGCCACCCACATTATAACAATATCATAGATATAAAGTAAACATTACTACACTAAGCTCAACCGATTCTCATGAAATTTTATGATGGGGGTAAGAGCCTTCCGCCCCCCCCCAAAAGTCCGGTTACGCTTCATACGTCGATTTTGCGACACAAGCATTAGGTACATGACAAAAAAAAAATTATGAGTAGATTCGATAAATTAATCGAATTTTTTCGTCGAGTCAGTTTTTATGGGGGTTGCCAGCTTACAAGATCTACCGCTGAGGCTGTTTTCCTCTACAGGTCACAATTCTCAACCAATATAAAAGTATATCTCTTTATATTAGTGTTATTTAGTCACTGATGGAAACTCTCAAATTTTATAGGTATGATAATAAAAGTCATTAATAGGACCCAGACCAAAGTAGAATTAAGTGTTCGATAGGAGCTCCTTAGTCACTGATGGGAAGTTTATAGTTTACTGAAACAAGCTTTCCAGTCTCTGATAGAAACTAGACTAAGATTTAGTCATTGAGTTACCAATGGGAGCTTTGAATATCATTCAGTCACTGATGGGAGCTTTTAAATATTAATTAATCTTTGATTGGAAATCTAAGCATGATTTAGTAACAGATGGTACCTCTAAGTACCACTCAGCTGTTAAGGAACACTATAGCCACAGGATATCAGGGGTAATCGGTAATAGAAACGCGACACGTCCACACCTTGCAAGTATATTTAGAAGAAGAGAGATTTGACAACTACTCACATTATTTCGTTTCACACAACGTTTCGTGCGATATCACTGACATCTAAAATACAGGGCTGTTCCTAGTTTAGGTGTCAGAGAAAATATATTTTGTATACTTTGTGCTAGCTATATTATAAGTAAAATTGTAAAATCATTAGTAAATAAAGAATTATTATTATTATTATTATTATTATTATTATGAAACATAATAATAACGCCTGCCAAACTAAGTAAAGCAAACGCTCGCACACAGCACACCGGCACTGATGGAAGGACTAGTGTGATTCAGTTACTGAAGAGAATTAATGTAAACGGCGTCAATACAGAATTCTTGTATTGTATTGTAAGAGATCCCTTCCCCTTTAGTATTATTTAGTCATTGGTGGGACTTCTGAATGTGGTTACGATAAGACCTTCCATCAGGAAGCCAGACCTTAGTCATTGGTGGGACTTCTGAATGTGGTTACGATAAGACCTTCCATCAGGAAGCCAGACCTTAGTCATTGGTGGGACTTCTGAATGTGGTTACGATAAGACCTTCCATCAGGAAGCCAGACCTTAGTCATTGGTGGGACTTCTGAATGTGGTTACGATAAGACCTTCCATCAGGAAGCCAGACCTTAGTCATTGGTGGGACTTCTGAATGTGGTTACGATAAGACCTTCCATCAGGAAGCCAGACCTTAGTCATTGGTGGGACTTCTGAATGTGGTTACGATAAGACCTTCCATCAGGAAGCCAGACCTTAGTCATTGGTGGGACTTCTGAATGTGGTTACGATAAGACCTTCCATCAGGAAGCCAGACCTTAGTCATTGGTGGGACTTCTGAATGTGGTTACGATAAGACCTTCCATCAGGAAGCCAGACCTTAGTCATTGGTGGGACTTCTGAATGTGGTTACGATAAGACCTTCCATCAGGAAGCCAGACCTTAGTCATTGGTGGGACTTCTGAATGTGGTTACGATAAGACCTTCCATCAGGAAGCCAGACCTTAGTCATTGGTGGGACTTCTGAATGTGGTTACGATAAGACCTTCCATCAGGAAGCCAGACCTTAGTCAGGTCCTTTAACCCTATAAATTATTAATGTACATGATAAAATGGTCACAATTTTAGTTCAGTGAAGAGCCACGAACATCTTATATAAAACAAGCACGCTGTAACGTGCCAAGTGGTTGCCTATTACGATGACGTCATAATTTTATAGAATTTCGGCGCTGCCACTATGCTCCGTGGTGTAGTTGGTAAGCACGTTGGCGGCGTATAGGCCGAAGGTCGTGGGTTCAAGTCCCGCCGGAAGGTTTACGTTTTTGGTTGTTTTCTATGAATCTAAAATATCTAACATATAATATAAAAAAATATGATTGATTTGATTTGATTTTTATTTTTTTTATTTTTTATTTCCAGATGTAAAATCAAGGCGCCCGGCTTCGCTCACCTGGCCGCTCTGGAGAAAATCGGCAAGAACTCGATGTTGGCCGACATCGTCGCCATTATCGGCACGCTGGACGTCGTGTTCGGAGAGATCGACCGATAAGACGCCGACATACCGATAAACTGATTAACTTACCTGTTATTACCAGTATTTAAACTAATAGTAATAATAAATATGTGGGGACATCTCACACACGGCCATCTGACCCCGAGCTAAGCACAGCTTGAACTATGGGTACCAGACTGCTGATATGCATTACTTATATAGATAAACAACAACCAGACACAAGGCAACACAAGTGCTCATCACACGAATGTTTGTTCTGGGCGGGATTCGAACCCGCGACCCTGTGCTTCGCAGGCAGATACACTACCACTGGGCTACGGAGCGCCGTCTGATATATTTTTTTTATCAGTAGTGTGTGTGTGAGTGTTTTTCGTAAGTGTTTAACGATTTTTTTTAAACCCCTGACGCAAGAGGGGTGTTATAAGTTTGACCGCTATGTGTCTGTCTGTTTGTTTGTCTGTAGCACTTAAACGGGTCAACCGATTTGGATGCGGTTTTTTTTATTTGAAAACAGGTTTTCTAGCGATGGTTCTTAGATATGTTTCATCAAAATCGGTTTAGCCGTTTCTAGGTCAACAGCTCTTTTGTTAACTGCGGTAGGGTACTTAGACGCATAATGTGTATTTATTACTTTCAAACGTACGTGTGACCTAAAATTTTGAATGCTATATAACTGCATGATGATAGAATTATTGGTCTGATGCTGCAGCCAGGATATCCAGCAGTCTGTACACTCTTGAAAAAATAATAGCAGATATATCGTGTTTGGATTCGTTTTGATCAGTATTTGATTCTACAATCCAGCAGTCTGTACACTCTTGAAAAAATAATAGCAGATATATCGTGTTTGGATTCGTTTTGATCAGTATTTGATTCTACAATCCAGCAGTCTGTACACTCTTGAAAAAATAATAGCAGATATATCGTGTTTGGATTCGTTTTGATCAGTATTTGATTCTACAATCCAGCAGTCTGTACACTCTTGAAAAAATAATAGCAGATATATCGTGTTTGGATTCGTTTTGATCAGTATTTGATTCTACAATCCAGCAGTCTGTACACTCTTGAAAAAATAATAGCAGATATATCGTGTTTGGATTCGTTTTGATCAGTATTTGATTCTACAATCCAGCAGTCTGTACACTCTTGAAAAAATAATAGCAGATATATCGTGTTTGGATTCGTTTTGATCAGTATTTGATTCTACAATCCAGCAGTCTGTACACTCTTGAAAAAATAATAGCAGATATATCGTGTTTGGATTCGTTTTGATCAGTATTTGATTCTACAATCCAGCAGTCTGTACACTCTTGAAAAAATAATAGCAGATATATCGTGTTTGGATTCGTTTTGATCAGTATTTGATTCTACAATCCAGCAGTCTGTACACTCTTGAAAAAATAATAGCAGATATATCGTGTTTGGGTTCGTTTTGATCAGTATTTGATTCTACAATCCAGCAGTCTGTACACTCTTGAAAAAATAATAGCAGATATATCGTGTTTGGATTCGTTTTGATCAGTATTTGATTCTACAATCCAGCAGTCTGTACACTCTTGAAAAAATAATAGCAGATATATCGTGTTTGGATTCGTTTTGATCAGTATTTGATTCTACAATCCAGCAGTCTGTACACTCTTGAAAAAATAATAGCAGATATATCGTGTTTGGATTCGTTTTGATCAGTATTTGATTCTACATACATTGCAATGGTGGCTACACGATGAGCTGATGCTGCACGTGACTCGGGCTGGCTGGACCATTCTTCCGAATGAGCCGCGTTTAAGTAGGTCAGTAAATAATTTTAGGCGACGGCTAATCACACTTATTTCAATGTCATTCGTTGTCGAGATTCAGAGGTGCCAGCCAGAAGTTTAATACGTAAGTTCAGGCTGGCGGCCACGCTTTTCGTTGTTTTTAGCTAAATGGCTATACGTATCTCAAAAATTCAAACTGGATGCCTGTCACAACTTTAGGTGACGCAGTATTAATAAGCAAGAAATAGTTAGAATCCCTTCTGTTCGGAGATTGAGAGACCATGCGAAAAGCGGTTTTCAAGCTGGCTGGACACGTTTGCGTTCGATTATCTCGGGTTCTCTAGCGTCACATAAACTGAAATAAGCGCGATTAGCCGTCACCTAAAATTGTTTACTGACCTACTAAACGCGGCTCATTCGGAAGAATTGTCCAGCCAGCCCGAGTCACATGATGCTGCAGCCAGGATATTCAGCACTCTCTTAAATTGGAGAGCCAATCTGATAGTGATCCTTTTAGATATAACTGTACTCATATATCACAATTTAAATGTTATGTAAAAATTATAAAATAAAAAATAAATTAAAAATTTAAAAACCCCCGAAGCAAAAAAGCAGAAATTTAAAATATCAAAAATAATACTTATTGTTGAGCCATCAAACTCGATTGAGTAACACCTATATATTTTAATTTTATTATAAAAATTTATGGATGGCACGTGTTTAATAAAATATATCGTATCAAAGCAAGTTGGTCGGATATGCTAACAAATTAATAGATATTCAATCAAATGAAGCGTCTAACTTAAGCTTCAGCGGTCCCCGACGCGACATTACAGCGCAATTTCAACGAGCAAACCGTATCGTGCCATCCATCAATATCTATAATAAAATTAAAATATATAGGTATTATTTTTGACAAAATTTTGCTTTTTTTTTGCTTCAAGGTTTTTTTTTTTAAATCGGCAATAATTTGTCCTTTTATAGATAGGGCATTTAAAAAAAAATAAGTATGTAGGGACATCCCGCTATTATACCCAGCAGATATACATAAATAATATCTTTATGAAGTGGATGAACAAAAAAGGCAAACACATATCTTTTGTTTCTGTCAAAATGGTAATGGTTAAAAAACTCTTGCAAACGCTTACTATGATTTCTATATAATGATTTAATTATTGGTAATTACAGGTAAAATAGGTATCACGGATAATTCCCGATGAAAATATTTAGATAAGCAATAATAGCAAATCATGAAATGATGAACTATGTACATTTTCTTATTTTTAAGTTAACAATAAATTATTGTTAAAATTACATTGTTGTAGATTATTATTGTTACAGATGACGTCTGTTAACGAAATATCTAATAAAAAAAGCAGAAAATGAAAAATTTGGTCGATCTTAGACAGGACTCGAACCTGCATCTCCTTGGCTATCCGGGCCAGAAACAGGTGGATTTCCAATAAGGAATACGCATAAAAACATATTGGTTTTATGCATAGTTCATCTGAAAGTATACAAAAATAGAATACCGACAGTCAAAACAGAATCGAAATTGATCGAAAAACAATTTTTATTCCGTGGAATTCTGACAGATGGAGTGTTGCCAGGCAGAAAACAGGTTACCAAAATTACAGGTATCACATCGTGTATCACATTTTGATGAATAAAAAAACAGTGAATTATTTTAAAGTCATACTTTATGCAGCCTTCATTATATTTAATTTTTTCAACTGTTGGATGACTAATATTTTTAAGTTTTAATTCAATGTGGGAGAATATTTACTAAGGCCGGGTATCATTTTCAAATAACCACAGGTTGCAAACAGTTTGTTAATATTTCTATTTCTAATGCAAAAAGGCTTTTAAAAATGCATGGAACCAAAAAAATAAAGGTGTTCCTAATCTAATATATTATGCTATTAAAATAACAGTTTTTCCATGCAAACTTCACTTTAATTTCGTATTGTATGGCCACAGATAAAAAAAAACATAGCGTAAACCATACAAGATTCAAATAGAGTTTGTACAAGCCACTGGAATTAATGATCCAAAGGACTATAGGCTTTTAGCCCTCTTTTTCGGTGCGGAGGCTTTTTGTGAGGGCTCTTTAGCTCTCCGAGGACCAAAATGAACCATAGGCTTAAGAAGCCTAAATAGGCCTTTAGGCTCCGAAGCTTGTCTAACGAAACTTGAAAACTACTACGTATCCTACACCTTGACGTCATTAACGTGCTGTCTCAGTTCTTGCAACTGCGGTATTTACAAGTTAGAACGAGATAGCAACAGTTAACATGCCTTCTGATAGCGGCCCTGTTTTTTTCATTGAAACAATATTATATAATTTAATAAAAAATAAATGTCGGCGTAAAATGATTTGACATGCAGTTTTAGTTTATAAACAACAATCTGGCCAAGGCACATCATGATGTGGCCAATGAACAGTGAAAATTTCATGAAATGTCACCATTTCATGAAATGATCGAAAATTTCATGATGTGGTCAATTCTACGATATAGCCACGACATATACATACAAAGTTGTATCTGGTCGATGAACACACTTCAAACTAATACGATCGAAATCGGAAGCAGTTTTCACAATTGTATTGCTGCAAGTTTAATTAAAAAACTGCTGCATGTTTCATCTTGATGCGATCGTGCAAGCGAAGTTGCGGACAAAGCGCTAGTAAGAATACGAATACGACTAGCACGGTTGCCAAGCTGAAAGAATTTTGTACGTTGACCTGTTATTACCTGTCTCAGTTACTCCGTGCGTAAATATATTGCCGTCCCACTCCTACATATGCAATGCCCGAGTGGGACGGAAATAATATATTTACGCAGGCGTAACAAAGACAGTTAATAAAAGGTCAATGTACGAAATTATTTCTGCTCGGCGACCGTGCTTTAGCACATCAAATTTAAACTTATGGTCTTGCTAAGTCTGTTTCCATCCAAATTCGCTCCTAAAAGCCTTGTACACATCAGGGCAGTATTTTCTGGTAAGCTGGTGATAAGGACTGTCTTCTTTGGGAGTGAAGTTTCGACTCCTGCTTCCCCACACGTGGTATATGTAAGCGTGAGCCTCAATGTGTGATGGAAGTCGTCCTGGTTCGAAGTAGATCTTCGTGTTCGTCCAATGCACAGGGTACGCGACGTTCGGGCCGTAGACAGGCATCCCTGAAAACGTTTTGTCTTTAACATCTTCCTGTTTATGAAAAAACCTTCCTCGTCATTTTCCATTAGAGAATTGTTTATAATTACCTCAGTACAGCGGTGAGTTATTAACTTCATCAAAGAAACTCAACTCATACATATGAACTCTGAATTATATTATATTTAAATAAAAAAGATTATTATTGCATGTGTGACTACTTTGTGGACAGATATCCATGGGTTTAGATTTCTTGAATGACAGGCTATTTCAACATGCATGAATTTTGTAAATGACTACACCTATACTCAATTAATCAATCAATCAGCCTATTGCAGTCCAACTATAAAAAAAAACTAATTATTATATTCTTTATTGCAACAAAACACTATACAGAGATATTATTAAAGCTGTAGGCGAGCTTATCTCTAAAGAGAGATCTCTTTCAGCCAACCAGTGTGTTATGAGAGACACGTCATTAAAGTGGGATGACAAGAACGTGTACTAGAATTTAACATACTTAAATAATACATAAATACATAATATATATATGCCTACCCAAATATAATAAACATATACCATACAGATTAATTTGTTAAAAGAAATAAATAATTTTTGTATTTTTTTTTGTATACCTACTCAATATGTATAAATACTACATAATATATTTACATAAACATAAATAACTTATGATAACTGAGAGATGAAGTGCTCTTTTACTCTATTTTTAAAAGAGTGGATAGTTGGGCTGCTTTGTATAATAACCTTTGTATATAAAAATTATTAAATTATTGCGAAAAAGAGGTTTCCACCCCCGTTCCGGGTCTTTCTGGTGCAAAGGTGGGGTCCGTGACTATCCAGCGCGGGAATGCTTGTAGCCTAAAGGGTTCCTTTGCAGCGGGGGAGGCCGGGGGGGGGGGGGGGGGGCGTTTTATTTTATTTGACATTATGTTTAGTTTTAAGGTTTGGTGTATACCTTGTGACATTTTGAACTAGCATTAAAAAAATATTCAATTTTATTTGTCAAAAAAAGAAACGCAAATGGTGCGATGTATGTGGAGTTTCTTCGGTGAGTTCTTTTCCCAGAGTCCGTACATTGTGTATTGAACTCACTAAAAATGTAATGACGAAACTAAGAAATTTACATCCAAAATATATTCAATTTAATTTAATACATTACACTCCTTTTGGACAGTCATGTAACAAATGGGCCTTAAATGCTGTACACAGGTGCTAGGCGATTAACCCCCATTTCTTTCGCGGAGTGGTCTTAACGCAAAGACCACAGTACCATAGTAGAAAGAGTGTAAAGTAGGTTATCTTCATAACCTCGCGTGGTTTGTATGTGTGCGCCACGCACACTCAAACAAAATCCAGTGCGCCGCGCTGGCCGAAACGGGTCGAGATTTTGTTTGAGTGTGCGTGCGGCGATGCATAGACACTATGGCCGCACACATACAAGCCGCGTGCGGGTATGAAGATAACCTACTTTGCACACTTTCTACTATCCCGTAATCGCGTTCCGAATCACTGTCAGCCCTACATTTTTTTGCTTTTCTGGTCGCTGACAGCGCTGAAAGTCTGATTCGGAATGCGCCCTATGACAATACCTTTGCAAGTGGCTTCGTTCATGTCGGTCACGTGGGGAGTGCCGCACCAGCGCTTGAGAGCCCTTGTCATTGCACCAGGCCCGTTGTGCCCGTAGTCTTTGCCGTTGAACGTCTCACTAATCTCCCTGGAAAATAGAAACAAAAGCGCACGTTCATAAATCCATTTAAGTCTGCGTCTATTACAATAAATAAAAATTATTAAAAAAACAAAAAACCTGACTGCGTGAAAAATTTTAAACTTTCAAACTTAATAAGTAAATAAATGATCTCAGAATGCAAACAAGTTGTTCTTTTGTTTTGTTTTGAATGATCGTGGTTGATAGTGTTCACAATAGCGGTCGGAGGCATCAAATGTTCACAAATGTTCGTTTTTCTGAATTATGAATATTTGATACCTCTGACTGTTATTGTAAATCGAAAACCCTTATTTATCTTTTTATCATATCACCGGCTACGCAACAAATATAAAATTGTAATTAAAAAACTAGTAATTTTATTGAAGCTTCAGAAAACGGGCCCAGGTAATAAAATTAACTAAAACAAGCAACGTTTAAATTGTACTGTGACCTAATCCCAATGCATACGAGTATCGACTATCGACATATTGACCGCTTGCATGGCGTGAGCAGAAAAGCAACTGTTCAAGGTTAATTAACTGGAACTACAGGTCGCGCGTCCGGAAGCCGCGGGTTCGATCCCTCCCAAGGAGCATTTATTAGAAGTCTCTAATCTAATATATCTATAAACAATATAGTAGTGGTTTATAATAAGATATTAGTATTCTATAGAAGGTTTTGGGACAAACAGAATTTTCTAATAGAGTAAACTACCTCAAGCCCAAGTCTTAAAGCCTTCTTTATACCAATAATCTGGATTAAGTGTAAATTATCTTAATACAACCTTTATGAGTTCTTATTTTAAGTCAGTAACTTGATTATTAAAAAAAATGTTCTTATAATATTCAATACAGTCTATTTATACCCTTTAACAAATAGTTCCATAAGACTTTTCTTGTAACGATACATAAATAGATTACATTTAGCGTAAAGTTCTAATGAATAAATTAAAAATTTAAAAACCCCCGAAGCAAAAAAATCTTTATTATTATTATTAAAAAAAGCAAATATTTAAAAAGTAAAAAATAATACCTATCGTTGTGCCATCAAATTCGATTGAGTAACAAACACCTATATATTTTAATTTTATTATAGAATTGGATGCCTGGTAATTGAGCCTAATTGATCCCATTTAATTACCCACCTTCAAAATCTAAACCTTACCCTAACATGTCATATTTAAAGTCATGGTTACCTTACTATGTTCTTTCAATATCATTGAAGTAATACGGTACCAAATTTCAAATCGATAGGACATATTTTGGAAGGTAGTCAGATCCCCTCATCAACTATTAAAGAGCTGATGATCTTCAAACGGTAGATCAGGTCATGGTAACCTTACCAATAGACTTTCAATATAATTAAAGTAACACGGTACCAAATGTCGAATCGATAGGACATGGAATGTTGTCAGATCCCCTCATCAACTATTAAAGAGCTGGTGATCTTCAAACGGCTGATCAGGTCATGGTTACCTTACCATATACTTTAAATATCATTGAAGTAACGCGGTACCAAATTTCGAATCGATAGGACATATGGAAAGTAGTCAGATCCCTTCATCAACTATTAAAGAGCTGATGATCTTTAAACGGCTGATCACATCATGGTTACCTTACCATATACCTTCAATATCATTGAAGTAACACGGTACCAAATTTCGAATCGATCGGACATAAGGAAGTTAGTCAGATCCCCTCATCAACTAGAAAAGAGCTGAATGATCTTCAAATTCTGGGTGTTGTGCACGATTCTAAACTTCTTTTTGACGAACATATTGACATCGTTTTACGTAAAGCTACGAGAGCGCTTGGGTTTCTCATGCGTAATACTAAAGACTTCCATGACTACAAAACGCTCAAAATACTTTACTGTACTTTGGTTCGAAGTTATCTTGAGTACGCATCTCAGGAGTGGAATCCTAGGTACTGCAGCATTACTGCAGGTTTTTTAATAACCTTTTTGGTATGGCTCTTTTTTCTTTTGGCCGGTTTTTATGTCACATTTTCAAATTTAAAATTTTGTTGGTTTGACCTTTTTCTAAATTGTTTATTGTTTTCTCAGTTGTCGTCTGTCAGGAAATGGAAACGTTTGATCCCTTGAACGTGGTTGAATTTTACGAAATAAATTATCTGGAAATGATTTAAAACCTTGGGACACAGTGTTATTATCGTCCCTTGCTAATGCGATAATTTTTGGGACAGGCTCCTACTTTAACCTACTTTTACGTTGGCCGGGTAAGTTGTGCTGTCTTCCTCCTGGTTTTTATCGACGTACTTTTCTCTTTCCTTGTCTTGGTCGGATGGCGGTTATTTCCTTGTACATCTTTACAGTGTATTTCCGGTCTCTGCGGCACACACACGAGGGTCCCTCCGTGCCTTCCTCGTTCACTCGCCGTGGTTCCGGACCCCTGAGGCCACCGGGCGTTGGACGTGCCTGGACCCCTGCGTTGTGCGCGCCCGCGCCCGTG
The DNA here is from genome assembly GCA_951230895.1 of Carpatolechia fugitivella. Taxonomy (NCBI): domain Eukaryota; kingdom Metazoa; phylum Arthropoda; class Insecta; order Lepidoptera; family Gelechiidae; genus Carpatolechia; species Carpatolechia fugitivella. Next base: position 305,373 of record OX579671.1, on the reverse strand, counting down.
CCAGCTGAGTGCCGCAGACCCGCGCTCCGGCGTCCCCCCTGGGACTGCCCATCATTTTTTAGCCTTTTTTGTATCTGTTTTTGTATCAATTTTGTATGCGGATTTTGCCAAATTTAAATTCCTTTTCTAAATTCTAAAAAGGCCCTTTAGGTTTCTCTGGCCCTCCTTTTTTGGTTCCCGTTTGGCTTTACTCTCCGGGGTACTCCGCGGTTTTGGTACACCTTCCTGCATCGATACACCACAACACAACACTACTCCAGCGACACTATATCGACGGAGTCCCCTCAGGACTCGACTCTCGGCTCATGCTTGGCAATTTCTAGGCCTTTTTAAATTGATATTATACCGTTCGGACAAATTTAACTAACTCTTTCTTTGTACACCTAAATTTCACGTTTCGCCTGTGGTCGTCGACCGCAGGTTAGCTAGCTTTCCTTTTTTAACGCTACAGTACGCAGTATACGAGTATGAAAAAGCTTTCCAGCTGGAAAACATTCAGAAAAAAATCATCCGTTACCTTTGTTACCGAACTCGAGTGCCGTAAGGTACTCCTCCATACATTTACTTGACCCAGTGTAAGAAGCATAATTTTTAACCCCCGACGCAAAAAAGAGGGGTGTTATAAGTTTATTCGCTATGTGTGTACAGACACACTCACACTAGTGTCTGTCAGTGTGTCTGTGTGTCTGTCTGTGGCACCGTAAGGTAGCTCAACCGATTTGGATGCGGTTTTTTTATTTGAAAGCACGTTTCCTAGCCATGGTTCTTAGACATGTTTCATCAAAATCGGTTCAGCCGTTTCAAGGTCATCAGCTCTTTTGTTAGCTGTGGTAGGGTTCTTAGACCCATAATGTGTATTTACTTTTTACTTTTAAACATACGTGTGACCTAAAATTTGAAATGTATGTTTTGTAACTTTGCATGATAATGGAATTATTGGTCTGATGCTGCAGCCAGGATATCCAGCACTCTAGTAAACTCTTGAAAAAATAATAGCAGATATGTCGTGTTTGAATTCACTTTGATCAGTATTTGATTCTATGGCAACACAAAGAGCTGATCCTGCAGCCAGGATATCCAGTACACTAGTACTCTCTAGAAAAAATTATAACAGATATGTCGTGTTTGGATTCATTTTGATCAGTATTAAATTCTAAGTAAGACGGTGGCATTACGATAAATTAATGTTATGTGAAGAGAAACTTAACATTCTGCAGTAATAACAACGCACCAAAAAAGGGCCAATCAATAGTTTCTGAAATTTAGTTAAGCAAGTGTGATTCTTTTTAACACGTTTTTATTAACTCGCTTTCTTGTCTGTCTGTTTGTTTGTTTGTTTGTTTGTTTGTGGGTTTGTTCGGTCCGAATCTTGCAACTCATTTTTGAAGCACGTGCTGTTATTCGATTGTGCTGAAATTTAGTACACTTATGTAACCTCGGTGACAATGCAATATTATGACACCATGGAGCTGGTTTGATGATGGAGCCGGAAGGTGGACATAGGAACTTCTAAAATGCACAACACAACCTCGTCGTGTTTGGACTCATTGGATTTGTCTTGACAAGATCTTTATTCATACGTGATGTCCAGGGTCTCATGATGGAGCCGGAAGGTGGCTATAGGAACTTCTAAAATGCACAACACAACCTCGTCGTGTTTGGACTTATTGGATTTGTCTTGACAAGATTTTTAGTCATACGTGATGTTCAGGGTCTCATGATAGAGCCGGAAGGTGGCCATAGGAACTTCTAAAATGCACAAACAACCTCATCGTGTTTGGACTCATTGGATTTGTCTTGACAAGATCTTTAGTCATACGTGATGTCCAGGGTCTCATGATGAAGCCGGAAGTTGGCCATAGGAACTCCTCAAAAACACAACATAACCTCGACGTGTTTGAGGTCGTTGGATTTGTTTTGACAAGAACTTTAGTTAGGTATACGTGATGTCCAGGGTCTCATGATGGAGCCGGAAGGTGGCCATAGGAACTCCTCAAATACACAACATAACTTCGTCGTATTTGGGCTCGTTGGATTTGTCAAGAGAAGATCTTTAGTCATACGTGATGTTCAGGGTCTCATGATGTAGCCGGAAGGTGGCCACAGGAATTCCTCAAATACCCAACATAACCTAATCGTGTTTGGGCCCGTTGGATTTGTCTTGACAATCAATCAAGCTTTTAATGAATTTTTCGACATTTTTGGTTTACTTTACGGACTCTGTTTTCCTTAAGTAAAAATAAAATACAATTTGAAACTAAAGTTAAATTGGATATCTAGAGGAATAAGGAAAAGTTGTAGGACTAAGAGAAAATTGAGGTACATAATATTATAATAATAGTAACAAGGCAAATAGGGACAAATTCCATAGTTACAGTAAGTTGCTAAAAAATGCATATTTAATGCAAAAAAACAAATAAACACCAATTACATTGCAAAGAGTAAAAATAAATGTAAAGCTACTTGGAAGCTTATAGAGCAAGAAACTAGTGATAATCTCATTTTGAGATTCATAAAATAGTAAATAACAATAAAACCATTACAGATCCAACCGAAATTGCAAATGAATTCAATAATTATTTTATAAACATGTCATCCACATCATGTAATAAATATATAAATACAAATAAGAGATTATTAATAAATACATTATACATGACACCAGTTGATAAGTTTGACATAGAGAGGATTATAATGGGGCTAAAGAATACAGCAAGTGAAGGATGTGATGAGATAGCAACAAAGATACTAAAAGCATGCAGGAAAGAAATTAGTGAGGTTTTAACATATCTTATAAATTTATCACTACAATCAGGAAAACTTCCAGAAAAATTAAAACAAAGCATTATTATACCATTGTATAAGAAGGATGACATCACCGACATTAATAATTTTAGACCAGTAGCTCTCAATCCAAATTTATCTAAGGTTTTTGAGAAATCAGTGGTTGAAAAACTTGTATCATTTCTCAGAAAATTTTACATTATAAAATCAGACCAATATGGCTTCCAAAAAGATAAATCAACAACTCTTGCAGCATTTAATTTGATCAGTGACATAGTACTACATAATATAAATGACAATAAATTTGTAACAGTATTGTATCTGGACATGACAAAAGCTTTTGATTTTGTATCTCATGACCTGCTCTTGTCAAAATTAGAACAATATGGTATACGAGGTCCTGTGTATAATTGGATAAAAACGTATTTGGAAAATCGATATCAAATGGATTCTAAACAGATCAATCGAATCGATTCTAAAATGGTCTCACAATCGTACAAATCGGAGGCAAAGCTTTTCCGATCGGGAGTTCCCCAAGGTAGTGTACTTGGGCCACTCCTATTTTTGTTATATATTAATGACATTATTGAAATTACTAAATATAGAAGCATACTATTTGCCGATGACATAACTATTATTATATCAACGAATAAATCACTGACATTAAATTACCACGAAGTTGAAGTGAATAATGTATTGAAATCAATTATGACATGGATAAATAATAATAACTTAAAAATAAATATAAGTAAGACTAATTATATGAATTTTAATAATGCAGATGTAGCAGTAAAACTTGACAATAATATTGCGATTCAAAAGACTGACTGTGCAGCATTTTTAGGAATTAAAATTGACAGTGCATTAAAATGGAAATATCATGTTGACTATATTTGTAATAGAATTAACAGATTTTCTTACGCATTGTATAAATTATCCAATACTGTATCAAAGGAAGCAGCCTTAACTGCATACTTTGGATACGTAGAGTCTGTTTTTCGTTATGGAATTGTTATCTGGGGAAATTGCACTGACGCTAATAAAGTATTCTTAGTACAAAAAAAGTGCATAAGATCAATAGCTGGAACGGCACCAGATACTTCTTGTAAGCCATTATTTACGTCCTTAAGAATCTTACCCCTTCCTTGCATTTATATTTTAGAATTAGCTGTATTTACTAAGCAAAATCTAAATCTCTTTACAAGAAAAAAAGATATGACAACGAGAAACTTAAGGAATAAAGACAATCTAGTTATCGATGTAGTTCCGAAAACGGTTAGATTTAATAAAAATTATTTCATAATGTGTATAACTATTTACAACAAAGTACCAGACGTCTTTAAAAGTAATGCATTAAAAAGACAAATATATTGAAAAATTGGGTATATAAACATAATTTTTACTCTATCAAAGAATTTTTAGACCATAAGAATGATATGTGTATACACTGCAAAGAATAGATTAATATAATTGTTGTTATCTATAAATTATTGCTCTAATCATTTTTCAAATTTTAGACATATTTACAAACAAATATTAGGTATTATTTATTATTTGCATGCTTATTAGTTAGGCTAGATCTTTGGGCTAGATATGTGATACTGTTACTAAAACAATTTGTAATCCTTATAACCATTTCTATGGCAAATAAAATGATTGTATTGTATTGTATTGTAAACAAAACGAATCCAACGGGCCCAAACACGACGAGGTTGCGTTGTGTATTTTAGGAGTTTCTATGGCCACCTTTCGGCTCCATCATGAGACCCTGGACATCACGTATAATTAAAGATCTTGTCAAAACAAATCCAACGAACCCAAAAACGTCGAGGTTATGTTGTGTTTTTTAGGATTTCCTATGGCCAACTTCCGGCTCCATCATGAGACCCTGGACATTACTTATGACTAAAGATCATGTCAAGACAAATTCAACGAGCCAAAACATGACGACGTTGCGTTGTGTATTTTAGGAGTTTCTATGGCCACCTTTCGGCTCCATCATGAGACCTTGGAAATCACGTATATCTAAAGATCTTTTTAAGACAAATCCAACGAGCCCAAACACGACGAGGTTGTGTTGTGTGTTTTAGGAGTTCCTATGGCCACCTTCCGGCTCCATCATCAGATCAGCTCCATGGTATCATAATATTGCATTGTCACCGAGGTTACATCATCATCAACGGCCCGTTACAGTCCACTGCTGAACTACAGGTTACATAAGTGTACCAAATTTCAGCACAATCGAATGACAGCATATGCTCCAAAAATGAGTTGCAAGATTTGGACCGAACAAACCCACAAACAAACAAACAAACAAACAAACAAACAGACAGACAAGAAAGCGAGTTAATAAAAGCGTGTAAAAAAAAGCAAATCTCTGCTACGAGAGCGATAAAACCTTCATACGGACTCGGCCGGGGAGTTCTGACGTTCTTTCTCACCCGCCGTCGCCGGAGCGTGCGGACGCTGTTTTTATTACTAATGCTACAAACGCTACGATAGTCAAGTTATTATAAATAAATACTTGTGTCTTTAAAAACAGTGAGCTTATATTCATAAGTAGCAGCTCTCAGTAGAGAGTTGTTACATTAAAATAATTATAAAAACAGAAATTGTATAAAAAAGGTTACTAAAGAATGTCTGATTACTTAGAGGACAGATGTCCATGGGAATAGATTGAGTAGCAGGCTTTTTCGATATATAATAAGCATTAATTTTATATTTGACAAAAAGATGCGACGTCCTGTGAAGTTTCTTCGGTGAGGTCTTCTCCACAGATTCCGCCTATTTTATTTTATGAATTAATTTTAAAATATAGATTAGTAGCAGACGATTCGCGAAGAAAAAAACAGAATCGGTTGAAAAACGAATTTACAGTGATTTTTGAAGTTTCAATTCAAAGTGTTAAATTTGTTTAAAGCGCCACCTAGTAATCTAAAGAGTAACTAACTAATATGTGGCGCCATCTCTCACAAACAGGTAGAAAACCAATTGTTACTTAGCTTCCATTTTGATATCTCTAGTTGGCGCCACCTGTATCCGTTTCCTATTGACATTTATATAAAAGCATTAGCAGCTAGGGTCTCGCTATCTTTTCCAGATTCCGACTCGATCCGTGCTCTGCTCACCCCAATAAAGAAGACACGTTGGAAGCCAATTGTTTAATTTTACACAAAGTTTCAACTATCTTCATTCCAAATTTCGTCCAAATCCGTCAAGTAGTTTAGGCGTGAAAGCGGAACAAACATCCAAACATACAAATATTATATTTTCACATTTTATAATATTAGTGTGATGTGATTGCTGTGCCCTGTCTGGGTCAGGTTTGAAATTGTACTTCCGTAATAACGTGAATGCAATAAAGATTTGAGGTATATTTTTTTTACAAGCTTTTTATTAGCTTGCACTGTATGTGGGTGGGTGTGTGGGTGTGTTTGTATGTTCGGGCGAAATCTTGAAGCACTTGCTGCCATTGGAATTTGATGAAACTTGGTACACTTATGTAACCGCAATGACAATGCAATATTATGGTACCATGGAGCTGGTCTGATGATGGAGACGGAAGGTGGCCATAGGAACTCTATTAATACACAACACAACCTAGTCGTGTTTGGGCTCGTTGAATTTGTATTAACAAGATCTTTGGTCATACGTGATATCCAGGGTCTCATGATGGAGCCGGAAGGTGGCCATAGGAACTCCTCTAATACACAAAACAACCTAGTCGTGTTCGGGCTCGTTGGATTTGTCTTAACAAGATCTTTAGTCATTCGTGATGTCCAGGATCTCATGATGGAGCCGGAAGGTGGCCATAGGAACTCCTTAAATACACACCACAACCTAGTCGTGTTTGGAATCGTTGGATTTGTCTTAACAATATCTTTAGTCATACGTGATGTCCAGGGTCTCATGATAGAGCCGGAAGTTGGCCATAGGAACTCCTCTAATACACAACACAACCTAGTCGTGTTTGGGCTCGTTGGATTTGTCTTAACAAGATTTTTAGTCATACGTGATGTCCAGGGTCTCATGATGGAGCCGGAAGGTGGCCATAGGAACTCCTCTAATATACAACACAACCCAGTCGTGTTTGGGCTCGTTGGATTTGTCTTAACAAGATCTTTAGTCATACGTGATGTCCAGGGTTTCACGATGGAGCCGGAAGGTGGCCATAGGAACTCCTTAAATACACACCACAACCTAGTCGTGTTTGGGCTCGTTGGATTTGTCTTAACAATATCTTTAGTCATACGTGATGTCCAGGGTCTCATGATGGAGCCGGAAGGTGTCCATAGGAACTCCTTAAATACACACCACAACCTAGTCGTGTTTGGGCTCGTTGGATTTGTCTTAACAATATCTTTAGTCATACGTGATGTCCAGGGTCTCATGATGGAGCCGGAAGGTGTCCATAGGAACTCCTTAAATACACACCACAACCTAGTCGTGTTTGGGCTCGTCGGATTTGTCTAAACAAGGATACTCCACTCCACGGCTTTAAAAGCTTGTTTAAAAAGGATTTTTAATTAAACTTATTATAAATATTATAACAACGTACTTGGCAAGAGTCCTCGCCAACCGTCTGCCTAGGTTATCATCACCGAAAGCTATGACTCCAATAGCCACCGCCCAATCAGTCTCCCTAATCACGAAGTTCCTGCCCAGGCCGTCCAGAGCTCTGGTGACGATGACGTCCAGGTCAAGGTAAACTCCGGGATGCTTTAAGAGTGTCGTGAAGCGGAGCACGTCAGCGGTGTGGTAAATACGATAACGTGACCTGGAACGTGTAAAGTTATTCGTTTTTAATCTTGGAGCATTTCGATCATACTTATCATAGTCATATCCTTGTTTTATATTCCGTGGTCATATCTAATATGGATGGATAGCAAAAATACTTGAGAAACTTATTAAGAAAAGATTATTAGCGCACATTAAAAAACAATAAGTTTTACATTTAATGCAATTTGGTTACCAGAGTGGTGTAGGTATTACGTCGAATGCAATAGATATGTTCTTGGAAGACATAGTTTTTTTAAATTTTATTTTTTATTTGGGTCAACAAACCGTAAACACAACACAGATTATTTGTAACAACTTAGAACCAACGTATAACTAGTTGTGAAACCAGCACCGTTAACCACGGATTACAACAATGTATTAATCTCTTGTCGAGAAAAGTTCACGCAGACATCAAATACCGTCGCTGCGCCTGCCGAATTCCATATGTGCAATTTTTTTATTTTTACTTTTTGTGCTAAAATTAATCTCCTTTGTATCCTCTATGTGCTGTTAAAATCCTTTTTGTAATATTGTAACTGGAAACGAGATTAACAAATTCTATATGTGTTTTGACCGTTTAGAAAAATCCGTAAGTGCAAAAATACAGAAAAATACACATACGGAATTTGCGTTCGATCGTCAGTTCCCGCCAACTGCGTTAAAAATGTGAACGTTGTGATGTAAACAATATTATTAAATAGTTTTTTGGAGTAATAACACACTAAAATTGGTAAGTACATAGTTTATTTACGAACCAAAATATGTGAATCGCGTTTTTATAACAAATTATAAACAAAATATGATCAATAATCCGTTAATTATTTATTGAGTATTTATGTATGTATGATACGTATAATAGCGCTACGTATATGATTATATAAACGTGTGGTGCCGCAGAATAGAAAAGCAACACCACACAAGTAAAAGTTAATAAAAAAGCGGCCAAGTGCGAGTCGGACTCGCCCATGAAAGGTTCCGTAGCAGCAAGTAACATAAAAGTTCTTGTTTTTACGCTAAAAAGAATAAAATAAACTTTACCTTAAAAACTTTTACTATCAACCAAAAACGTCATTACACAATTTATTATGTAATAAAAGCTTGTCGCGAGATTCAAATACTCATATTTGCTTAGTATGAAAATTCTAAAAATTAAATTGAATCAGTTCAGTGTTATTTTAATTTACTTGATTATTACTTAGGGTTAATCTCGCGATAAGCTTTTATTACATAATGAATTGTGTAATGACGTTTTTGGTTGATAGTAAAAGTTTTTAAGGTAAAGTTTATTTTATTCTTTTTAGCGCATTAAAATAAAAGCATGTTTTTAAAAATGTTTTTTACTTTAAATTTTTTACATTTGAATTGGTTGATTTAATGAAAGGTAAATCGCGGTTCTTCTTCTTCATCGTGTGGGTTGTAAAGTCGACAACCGACCTCACAAACCCTAGTGTCAGTGTTATAGAACGTGGACAAGGGAGTGTGCTGGGTCCTACGCTTTTTTTGACGTATATCAATAATTTATGTGGACTTCACTTAGCACATGGCAAAATAATAATTTTTGCTGACGACACTGTATTACTTTTCTCATCAGATAACTGGAAGGAAGTTTTCAACTCTGCACAGATAGGATTTGATACTGTCATGAATTGGTTGACTAATAATATTTTAACATTAAAACTGACAAAACCAAGTATCTAGTCTTTAGTAGATATGGGAAGCCAACTCTGGAAAATGCAACCATTACTGCCCACTCTTATTCTTGCCTTCGAGGAAGTGGATGCTCTTGTCCAAAGTTGAGTGAAATAAATACAATTAAATATTTGGGTATTCTCTTGGATAACAAGTTAAGCTTTGCTAATCACATTGACGATTTAACTAAAAGATTACGGAAACTTATGTATGTATTTAAAAACTTGCGTCATGTGGCAGAAGCAAAATTACTTAGGACTGTGTACTTAGCTCTTTGCCAGTCGCTGGTGGGATATTGTATCACGTCTTGGGGTGGTGCACCCAAACATAGCATCTTAAAATTGGAAAGAGCCCAGAGAGCTGTACTAAAGGTTTATTTTTCACTCCCGTACCGTTTTCCAACAGCTGAACTATATAAAAGATCTGAAGTTCTTACCGTCCGTCAGCTATTCATATTAACTACAGTTCTTAGACAGCATTCTGAGCTATCATATAATCCTCAACTCCCGGAGACGTAAATATGTAGTATGTTCCACAATACAGCCGCATAAATTAGCCCACTCAAAAAGGTTCTTCTTCTTTTTAGGGATATTTTTATACAACAAGATTAATAAAGAGATTAATATCTATCATCTAACTAAAGTAGCGTGTAAAAAAGCAGTTATGCAGTGGCTGGAAACTTTAAATTATGATCAAACAGAAGCCCTAATCAATGTCATTGGCTAGGGTTATGCACTTATTACGGCTTATATATTTATTTATTTTTGTATTTACATAGCACAAGTACGAATTACGCAGATATAGAATCATAATAATAATATCATATAACATAATGACTTTTGTTAGTTAATTTTGAGACTTTAAGTTTGTATTTCATGTCCTTTATTCTGTTTTCTGATCCATTTATTTGTTCTTGTCTCTTTTGATCTTTGGGTACAGCCTATGCTTAGGCTAGAAAAAAAAAATTGTGACATATGAGTTCTGTGGGGCGGAGACCTGGTGACCTGAAGTACAGGTTCTTCCTAGTTTAGGCATCAGGCTCCTACTACAGCTTTTAAGATTGTAGCATTATTTTTGTTATACTGTACTTTTTCCTAAGCTTGTGGGAGTAATAAACATATTTTATTATTATTATTATTAATCTATATTTTAAAAATAATTCATAAGATATGGTAAATTTAGGAACAGTCCGATCCCCTAATTGTTGAGAGTCCGAACCGAATTTGTGTGTGTTTTTTTTTTTAAGTTTATTTCTTTGAAGAACCGGTACCGGTGTAGGGTCACAATTCACTGCAACCCAATCTTCGTGCACTTTCAATATTTTTTTAAAACGTTTTTTAAGCGGAGACGAAAGTTTCTTGATGAGACGAAAAATGCCATTTTAAACCTTCTTTTTTGAGTGAAGCGGAGCTACTTTTTTGTTTGTGTACAAGGCACGGGTAAGAAAGGGATAGAGGAGACAGGAACCGTAAATGGAATGTTTTTTTTTTATTATTTTAGATTATGCAACCATAGATTAGCAAATGCAGGAAATACTGAACAAATGTTTTGAGAAATGCGACCTGTAGAGGAGTACAGACGGACATCCGTCGGACACCTGTATTATTATTTTGTATGAATATTTTTAGTTTTATAGCCGGCCTGAAATGACTGAACTGAAATTTCAAACCGCCAAAATTCCTCTTACTTGGCAACAATAAACACACCAAGCAAACTATATATATATATATTTTCTAGATAAGGAAATCAGACAGATATAGGTACCTTCTCAAAGCTCCATTTGAAAGCAAATGTTCTAATGATGTGTGCTTCATATAGTTCACCATGTACAATCTCCTGAACTTCACATTTGGAAGTTTGATGGTGGAGATGACACTGTCTCCGTTGTTTATATATTCTTCGGATACTGGACCAGAAAATAGGACAAAGATGGTCCAGTTAGGATGAGCCCTTGCCGCTGACTCTACAGCACAAGCCTGTTTAAATACAAACATTAGTTAAAGATATTAAATATTTTAGATTCATCGAAAACAACCAAAAACGTAAACCTTCCGGCTGGACTTGAACCCACGACCTTCGGCCTATACGCAGCCAACGTGCTTATCAAGTACACTACGGAGGGCATAGTGGCAGCGCCGAAATTCGTTCTTGCTTGTTTCTATGAAGTCATGACGTCACCCACAATGGGCAACCGCTTGGCACGTTTAGCGTGCATAGCGACATCTGTGGTAGTCGTTACGAACTATTTCCACTCGATCCCTCTTAACTAGTAAGCACAAGATCGAACGATGCCGCCTACCTATGATTATTAAAAACTTCCGTTTTTACGGTATATTTCACTTGTTGTTTACATTCAAACAATAGAAAGATATTAAATATTTTTGATTCATCGAAAACAACCAAAAACGTAAACCTTCCTTTTTTTTATTAGTTAATGACTTTTATATCTTACGAAAAGTAGAACATTTTCGCATAGTGATAACCACAACTTTGCGGGAATAAAGGAATTTTATTGAAAAATCGGCGCACGTTTAAACCTGTATATATCGATAGAGAATCTAAAGACGAACCAAATGTTATATGACTTAATGTCCTACCGCGCAACGTTTACAAGATAATTCATGTTAAAGACCCAGTATGGATAAAAATACTAATTTATTCTCTCTGCGATTAAATACCTATACTACAATTACACGTGATGTTTGCTCTTTCTGCACCTCACACAATATCTTACATACATAAATACATGTCACGTGCATATCCCTAAAGGGGTGAGCAGAGCTCTAAATGGAGCACACGGGATGCACACATTTTGTCGTCAAAACGTTTGGACTTTGGTCGATAATTACGTACAATATTTTATCTTCAATCAGCCTATTGCAGTCCACTGCTGGACGTAGGCCTCCCCAAGGGTACGCCAAAGCGCACGAATACCCGCTTTCCTCATCCAGCCACCACCAGCGACCTTCCTCAGGTCATCAATCCACCTGGCAGGGGGGCGTCTCACACTACGTTACCCGAGACGCGGTCTCCATCCGAGAACCCGTCTGCTCCAACGCTCATCGGTTCTGCGACAGACGTGGCCTGGCCAGCCCAATGCCACTTCAGCTTGCTACATTTCTGGACGATATCAAACACCTTGGTCCTCTGCCGGATGATATTTTATCTTACCTTCATGTAATGCTCATAGTACAATATTTTCTGCTACTGTCTTCGTCCGTGGCCTTTTGTTAAAGAGCATTGTGCTCTTGATCTGGAGGTTGCGGGTTCGATTCCTGTGCGTTTTTCCCCCAATTGGTTCAGCTCAGTCAGTCAAAAGACGTGGCGATGTTTATATACAACTTAATGTTATTTTTGAAATAATAAATATATATTTTTTTCTTATTTTTCTCTCTTTTTTCTTCTAGCAATGTGCCCCCCCCCCCACTGCCACTTAATTTTGGCAATTCTGAAGGCTATGTCGGTTACCTTAGTTCTCCTACGGATCTCATAATTTTCGATTCGATACCGCAAGGAAACTTCCGAGCGTAGCCCTCTCCATTGCCCTTTGGGTGTCTTTGAGCTTTCTTATCAGATCCATAGCGATTGGTTACGACGTTGAATACCTAATCGAAAGGCACGTTAAGCCGTTTGCCCTGGTTACTCTATCTGGTAGTCGTGGTAGCAACGTAAAAACTATGGCGTACACCGTAAGGCTAAGGCTGTTTTAAAATTATGACCTCGGGGACTGCTGCAGCTCACGTGATACAAAGAAGAAGAACATTTTCTGTTACAACTTTACTTTCTGTTGAGTATCTATTATGTCTGGTAGTATAAGAAAAAAATACAGAGATAGTGTTATTACGATAATTGATTACAGTTCGTATTTCTGTAAGTCATATAATCCAGCAGTTGACTGCAATAGGCTGATTAATTGATTGATATTTATCCACTGTCTTTGCTCCGATCAGAAGACTTCAAAATATTGTCTATAAAAGCAGCAGAAGGTAACCAATTGGAGAAAAACGCACAAGTGTTCTTTTCACTAAGGGAAACCGTAGGAATCGAACCCACGACCTCCGGATCTAGAGCCCAATGTATAAGACTACGGAGGCAATCGTAGAAAATATTGAACTATGACAATTACATTCGCCCAAATATTTTGCCGTGGTTTTAGTGTGAGCTTCCCGTGTGAGCTTCCCGCCAACTAAGGATCTGCTCACCCCTTTAGAGATAATGTACGTGATTATACGTATGTATGTATGTATGTATGATGTTTAGAACCAATTCGGTGGTTTTTCGTTAATATGGCAACCCGACATAATGTCGTTGAGAACTGTCACTTTCGGCTGACAGTCGTCGTCTGGTTCTGGTGGGAGCGAGCTAGCCCACGGGGGCTCCGCGAGGTTTTGTGAAAGAAAGAAAGAAAATATTATTTATTATCTACCAATTATTTAGCAATAATAACTACTTAGTTCTTAATACTAATACTTAACTAAAGGCGGATAATAGGAGACGTCTCAGTTATGCTGCCACCGGAACAAGTCCCGGGGCAGCCCTGTTTTTCAGACGCCCCTTTTGTCTGTGGTTAGTGAAATTATAAACGTGTATGTTGGTGTTGTGAAATGTTTGTGTGCTAAGTGGGTGTGTATGAGAGAGAACCAGAGAAATAAGTGATAATAATTGTATATTGTGTAGGTTAGTGTGTATATTTATGTAAATACGGCTGTCGTTTTTTTTTAAATTAATAAACTTTAAATTATTCTAGCATATGCCTACAACTAATCAATTTATTTTTAATTTTGGGTTAATCTTAAAGGTTCCGGAACCTGATAGGAATGCTTCCAGGATTCTGCTGCGGTTTGTCTTCCTTGGAGCGCTGCTTTGTATTTATTTTTAAAATATATTTAAATTAATTAAATTAAAAATCATTTATTTTCAGATTTGAAATCCATAGATGTGTTAGTATGATCTTAAATGCTAGTGTTGTTAGTAATTTTTTTTTTTTTTTTTAAGTAGCCTCTTGTGTGTCCCACTGCTGGGCAAAGGCCTCCCCTCGCTCTCGCCATTCCTCCCGATCTTGGGTCTCTCGATGCCAGCCCTTCAGAAATCCGTCCAAGTCATCTCGCCATCGTCTTCGTGGTCGACCTCGACGGCGGCGACCATCCTCTGGCACCCATTCCGTGGCTATCCTAGCCCACCTATCCGGGTGCATGCGGTAGACATGCCCAGCCCAGTCCCATTTCAGTTTCGCGGACTTCTTTCCAACGTCCTGTATGCCTGTTTTGGAGCGTAGTACTGTGTTCCGAATACGGTCTACTCTTTTCACTCCCAGTATACTACGCTCCATGGCGCGTTGGCAAACCTTGAGTTTGGACTTTTGTGCTTCCGTCAGAGACCATGTTTGTGCTCCGTAGGTAAGGACCGGCAAGATACATATGTCGACAAGTTTCCGTTTTAGCGACAGAGGAAGGTTTCCCTTCATTTGCTCCTTCATGGACCAGTAGCTCTTCCAGGCATTTTGAACGCGTCTATCGATTTCTTTGTCCTGTCTGTTATCGAAGGATGCTATCTGGCCCAAGTAGGTGTATTCGTCGACATATTGTATTACTTGCCCGTCTACCTCGATCCTACGTTTTATGCTGTTGCACATAAGTTGGGTCTTTGACATGTTCATTTTCAGTCCAACCTCAAGGCTTGCCACGCTTATTTCCTGTAGCATGGTTTCGAGTTCCGCGGCCGAAGTGGAGAACAGGACTATGTCATCCGCAAAACGGAGGTTGGTCAAACGTTTGTTGCCAATGTTAATACCCTTACACAACCACGAAGGCGAGAGACCCTTAAAAATCTCTTCTAAAGCAGAGGTAAAAAGTTTCGGTGAAAGCGGGTCGCCCTGTTTGACACCCCGGCGTATTTCAAACAGTGGTCCTGAAGTCTGCATTTGGATACTTGCTGTACTAGTTCTGTAAATAGTCTTTAGAAGGTTTATGTAAGTGTTATCTATATTTTGTTGCTCTAGTGCGGCAAATATTGAAGGATGTTTAACACTGTCAAAGGCTTTGTTAGTAATATAAAATAAAAATTATGTTGGCGGACACGTGTGGAGACTTGTCCAGTGACGCAGCAGTGGAGAGTCCCACCGGTCCGCGAACACCTTGAGGAGGCTATTGGTGCTGGCGCGGAGACGGGCCTGCATGGAGGCGCACCGTTTTCTCATTATTGCGTAAAAGTCATCCGTGCGCGCCTCCGCAAATATTGTTCCTGTCTTCTTCCTTAGAGGAGGAAGCAGATCGTTCCAGATCTTAGCGGCATTCCTTTTAAAGCAACCTTTGTACCGTGAAGATCTGTGTTGGGGTACTTTTAACAAATTTTGTGATACAGAAAGGAGGTTTAATTGTTGGACTTCTTTAATCCATGTTAGTTTTTCAAATAAATATTCAGGTTTTTTGTTCCAGATCACACTATGTGTAAGACTCGCATAGTGGAGTTCTCGTCTAGCTATTTAGGATAGATTTTTTGTTTAAATAGGGGGTAATATATTCGCGTTTGGGTATTTTTAAACTGAATCGAATACAAGCATTTTGAACCCGTTGTATGGCTCTTTCAGTAACTGCTTTTAGCTTAGGCCCGTAAACTGAACTGCAATAATTAAATGGAGAGAGTACCAAAGACTCGACTAGCATCATTCGTAGTTCTTCCGTTACGTATGATTTTATTTTTAACCCCCGACGCAAAAAAGAGGGGTATTATAAGTTTGACCGCTCTGTGTGTCTGTCGCTGTGTCTGTCTGTGGCACCGTAGCTCTTAAACGGGTCAACCGATTTGGATGCGGTTTTTTTTATTTGAAAGCAGGTTTTCTAACAATGGTTCTTAGACATGTTTTATTAAAATCGGTTTAGCCGTTTCAAGGTCATCAGCTCTTTTGTTAACTGCGGTAGGGTTCTTAGACGCATAATGTGTATTTACTTTTCACTTTTAAACGTACGTGTGACCTAAAATTTGAAAAATTCATGTATGCTATATAACCTTGCATGATGATGGAATTATTGGTCTGCTGCTGCAGCCAGGATATCCAGCACTCTTGAAAAAATTATAGCAGATACGTCGTGTTTGGATTCGTTTTGCTCAGTATTTGATTCTACATACATTGCAATGGTGGCAACACGATGAGCTGATGCTGCAGCCAGGATATCCAGCACTCTTGAAAAAATAATAGCTGATTTATCGTGTTTGGATTCGTTTTGGTCAGTATTTGATTCTACATACAATGCAATGATGGCTACACGATGAGCTGATGCTGCAGCCAGGATGTCCAGCACTCTAGTATACTCTTGAAAAAATAATAGCAGATATGTCGTGTTTGGATTCGTTTTGATCAGTACTTGATTCTACATACAGTGCAATGGTGGCTACACAATGAGCTGATGCTGCAGCCAGGATATCCAGCACACTAGTTCTCTCTTAAAAAATACTCTCCAATTTGATAGTGATCCTTTTAGATATAACTGTACTCATATATCATAATTTATTTGTGATAAAGTTTAAAAATTATGAAATAAAAATAAATTTAAAAACCCCCGAAGCAAAAAAGCAAAACATTAAAAAGTAAAAAATAATACCTATTGTTGAGCCATCAAACTCGATAAAGTAACACCTATATATTTTAATTTTATTAGAGAAATTGATGGATGGCACGATTAGGTTTGCTCGTTGAAATAACGACGCTATAATGTCACGTCGGGGTACCGCTAACTTTAAAAAAAATATCGTATCAAAGCAAGTTGGTCGGATATGCTAACAAATTAATAGATAGTCAAACAAATGAATCGTCTGACTTAAGCATAAGCGGTACCCCGACGCGACATATCGTAAATGTGCTTGAACACAAAGATTTCAACGACTGGGATCCAATAACGAATAAAAAAAAAAACACCCAACACCAAATAAGTATTTACAAGTTTCCAAGATCAGGGTAGCCACCATGAAAAAGATTTGTCAACATGAAAGGCACTCGATGAAAGCAGACGCAACCTGTCGTGAAACTAAAATAAATAAAAGAGAAACTGATTCTAATGGACTAGGACAAAAGAAAAGAAAAATTAAAGCCGGAAAGGAAGACAGAAGGGGGAAGAAAAGGGAAAGGTACTGGCAAACGTATTGAAGAAGTAGCAGCAACGTCCAGTGCTGATACAGTAGAGCTAAATTTTGGTGAAATAAAATCACTTTTTGACAAAAGACTGCCCATTTCATCAGTAAAGTACAGAGATCTGAAAAAGCTTCGCGAAGATGGTTATCATAACGATATTTTTAAGTTACCCATTTGCTCTACTTAAAAAGACATACTCATGCAAACAGACTAGGAAGACACTGACGATAATAATATTGAAAGCGACTTTTGATTTGAAGGCGTAGTTTGCTGCTTAAATACTAATTTACAGTTAATTTAGTTTGATATTAATAAATTAATAGGTGGTATCTTTGGTGGTTGTTTGGTGGTGGTGGTGGTAGAAAATTGCATTCTAATTATTTCATTAAAACTAAATTATGTAGATTAGCGACAATGTATCTCATACCTAACCCATATCTTATGTTTTACATAATGATAACGATGCTGCATCTTAATTATAAGCAAACTGTTACTATTTAGAAGGTTACATAATGTTAACATAACAGTACTTTCTTATCTTTTGAAAACCATGTTTGGTTGTTGATTTGATAAAATAATATACGTTTTCTAAGTTTTTTACTTAAATACAAGAAAATACCCCATTAATGTAAGGGTCAGTAAGAGTAATGATCGACTTGTTTCTATACATGTCCATAATACATAACGTAAAATTAGATTAACGTGAATTTTTTCGTTCTACTTTTAAATAAAAAAAAAAATATAACATGTCTTTTTTAAACCTTACACTAATTTACACTTATTGAAATTTATGCAGTGGAAAGGTCACTTTAAGTTAAAGGACAACTTTATAAAATTTTGTTAATGTAAGGGACAATCAACTTTTTAAATGAGCTAGTTACGAAAACGGTGAATATTAAAAGTAATGAGTCATTAAAAACAAAAAAGTTAAAAAAGTTATGTTAAAAAAACCACGAAAAAACATTCACGGGCTCTCCTTGCGATTTGTCCCTTACCGTAATTCATCCTACGGTGGACGAAATAGTTTTTAATACACATAAATCACGTCTATTTCCCAACGGGGTAGGCAGATTTTTTTTTTTCATATTGAGTCAAGATGATCCAAAATAATGACTAAGTTCAATTTAATGTTAAGACAGGAATAAAAAAAGATGTGAACAAAATTAAGGTAACGGACATTTCTTTTTCAATCGCTGTTACCGTAAATTGCCATTTAATCTTGATCAGACATACTTTGATGTGATTTTGTAGAATGGACTCATTGACCATTACATTAAATATTTTTGTGAAAACTGCAGCATTGCAAAATCTTTAAAGTATTGGACATTTATTTCAAGCTAGAATTTTTTCAACTATACCATTCGGAAGAGATGTTTGTGTGTGTTAAAGTAAGCTAGCAAATCTGGGTCTGTCTGTCCGTTTGTGATAGTTGTATGGATGGAAAGATTGCCTGGCTGCATGGATTGAGGAGGATCTGCATCGGTACAAGCTCAACAGGTCAAAACACCCATCACCTTTACTCCGTCTTTTCCAACCTCCATGCTCCAGGAGTTCGGTAAGGAGCACTGTTTCATATATATTTATAGAATAGGTCAACTCCGCGTTATCGCGGACGGTACTGTTCAGACCCTCGTGGTAGACACCGCATGGTTTCCACACCTTCGGCACGCGGTCAGGGTCTGAATTATGTACATAAGATATATTATGAGGCGCAGAAAGTGCAAACCTTAGATAAATGAAAGGCTCGCGCGGCGCTCGCCTAGATACCGCGCTATCTAAGAACAACAGCTCCGTGAATGCGGCAACTCAACAAAAAAAATTTTTTTTTCTAATTCAAAATTCTTTATTAGCTTATGAAAAACTATAACAGTTTGTTGTCAGGGTCTCCTGTTAAGCAAAGCCTGTGTTAGGAGGCCCTGCTCTTCCTAATGACAAGTTGTATCAAAGCCAGCTAACCATGAGTGAGTACTGAGTATAGATGTGCATGTGTGTGTGTGTATGTGGATTTGTGTAAGTTACTTTAGTTAATATCTGTAAAAAGTATTTTAGTATTTGTCTTATATTATTATCATATTATTTTATTACTATTACTTTTTTTTACTATTTAATTTAGTTTTATTCTTTAGTTAACTATCTCACCTAGTAATTCTAAGTGTATTTATATAATAATATATTTATTTAGTCTCTTTATTGTATTAATTTTATATTTATATATATATATACCGTATGTATCAGTTACTTCAAGATTGAAGTATTGCTTCAATATCATCATTGGTTTTATTTTCAAGCCATATTTGTATATTTCTTCTGCATTCATAGCAGTTTTTATCATAAATACCTTTATCTCTATCTAACAAGTTGTATAGAACTCCAGAACGATTCTCATATTGCCTTCTTACAAATAAGGTTTTACATATGCTAACCCTTGACATATGCTAACAATGACAATGATAATTTGGAAGAATGCAAGCTTGGAGGAAATACGACGTGCGTGGCGTTTCTCGCACATTGTTTACTACGAGACTGCGGCGGCGCGAGCTCGGGTACGCCGAATTCGGCGTAGTATTTATTGCCGCATTTTACAACTACGCCAGCGGTATCTAGGCGAGCGCCGCCGCGTGAGCCTTTCATTTATCTAAGGTGCAAACATCATATTGTGCAAAAAATGTTGCACTAGTATTTAATCGCAGAGGGAATAAATTAGGATTCCTAACAACATAGGTTATCTCGAACGTTGCGCGGTAGGACATCAAGTCATATATCATTTTGTTCGTCTATAGATCCTCTATCGATATAATATATTGTAGTCTTATTTAGATAATTGATTTTACTTTTTGATTTACATTACTTGTCATGTCATTTGTTGTCATATTACTTCACTTTCTTTACTCTTTTAGTTGTTTTTTTTTTTTTTATATATGTTTGTTTTATTTAATAAAGATTGTATTATAGTTCTTTTATCTTAATATGTGAAACTGGAACTTTTAATTTAGCTTAGGGCTCCAAACCTAGCGTAGGACTCCGCTGGCCGTCTTGGAACACTTGGACCTGCAAGACCTGATATGTGGATTATGTGGACAGAACCTGCTTGCTTCACGGCTGACCTTACTTGGAGAACTTGGTAATCTACAACTGGCTGGAAGTTTTGCTGACTGGAATTGGAATTTGAAAATGAAAACATAGATAGATAGATAAGATAGTTTTTTTTTTTTTTTTTTATTTGCGTAGAATTCAGAAGTTTAAGTTTGGAATATTGATCGGATGTTGTTTTATGAATTGATGGCTTTATAAGCCCATACATTCTGATTTGACTGGAGTATTTGCTCCGCTATCCAATGGACCCCGGGACACCTTGACCTAATTGGTTTCCTGTTTTGACCGTCTCGTCAAGCTCTCAACTCTTATCTACACTGCAGCTCTAATTGACCCGTCGTGTTCACGTGATCAAAACTCACCTGTTCCAAGACCCTTCAACTCCGATTTACATAGTTTAGGTTTTTATTATTTCTGTAAATATATTTTCCCTCTAAACTTTACCTCCTCTTTTATTTCCGTCCATAGGGCCTCCTCTGAGATCTTAGTGACAATATATAGGTTTTATCATGCGCCATTTTTTCAATAAAAATCCTACATTCCCGCAAAATAGTGGTTATCACTATGCCAGACTCCCTTACTTGGATGTTCAAACCCCTTTGATGAGTTTTGCGTACCTACCTGCCTTGGAGTGAGGTCCCCTCTACATGATGTTTCATGGAAAAATATATTTCTTGTTTTCCTTTTTTCTGAAAAAGTTTGCAAAATGTTAATTAAAATTAATCACTTATTTTGTAAATAAGTTAAAAGCAGTGAATGGACACGACACGTAGTTAAACATTCAGGCAAGAATGATAAGTGACTCGTGTACTAACACGCTCACTGGGCAAGCATGATAACATAATCAGCATTTTTTTAACACGTTTTTATTAACTCGCTTTCTTGTCTGTCTGTTTGTTTGTTCCTTTGTTTGTTTGTTTGTTTGTTCGGTCCAAATCTTGCAACTCATTTTTGGAGCACGTGCTGTCATTCGATTGTGCTGATCGTATTTGGGCTCGTTGGAGTTGTCTTGACAAGATCTTTAGTCATTCGTGATATTCAGGGTCTCATTATGGAGCCGGAAGGTGGCCACAGGAACTCCTCAAATACTCAACATAATCTCGTCGTATTAATGCTCGTTGGATTTGTCTTCACAAGATCTTTAGTCATACGTGATGTCCAGGGTCTCATGATGGAGCCGGAAGGTAATCTCAACCTAACGACATAATCTCGTCTTGCTTGTGTTAGCTATTAAATAAATTCTGTAATTTTGGTTCTATTCATCATGTATAATGTTATGAATATAGTTGATAAGAGCGCGGCGCGCGGGCCTGGGGCAGTCAGTCGTCGACTAGCTGTCAGATAGATAAGTTGTGTTTCAGTTTGTATTTTGTCAATTCTGTGAATAAACTTTATATCTACTAGTCTTCGTGACTATAATTTAAAACAGAACCCTGGAAATACGTGGAAGCTAATACTTCAGAAGTGGGATGAACCTTGGAGAAAATCTGCTGGTATGTAACCTCTTTATTATATTATAATGTAAATCACTACATAATCGGTTTGTATACTTACTTACAAAGATGTTAAATACATTATTTTACAATCTTAGTGTCGCGAAGTAAGAACGAAGTAGGTTATACGTCACTTGCTTTAAAAGTTAAAAGGCGGCGAGCAATGGTGATACTCACATTACAGCGAGTAGGTACCTGCTTTGCTATAAACAAGCGTAATCACCTCTAGAACTAAACATAGGTGTCTGATTTAGTTGGTGTCAGGTCGTTTCATCTCACTGAAAATGATTAGCCCACTTATTATTTCACAAACATGTTTACGGCGGGTGTGGTGTAGTTTTATGGTGCATCTGACAAACGTTGTAAGTAGGTAAATATGGTCATCGCAAAGCGTACTTACTCACAGCCGTCGGAAGTATGGTACCGGTCTTGAATCGGTTGCTTTTGCTTTCTATGTTTATGATAACAAAGACTACACACGTAGTACGTCTGGTGGCGTGCGTGTGTAAGAGAGCCCGGGTTCGATCCCCGGCCGAGAGCATTAGAAGAATTAACTGGAATACATGATTGGGTTCAGGGCTTTATTTGTATACGCTATTTCATGTGTCTATGACCGCAGCTGACGTTGCTTAAATTCCATTACAATAATTATGTTCTAGTCAAAAAAAAAAAAATGAAAAAAAACATTTTATTATAGCTGAACATTTACACAGATTTTACTTAATTATTATACACATAATGTAACTTATCGTCTACGAAATCTGTATTAGTAGGAGCAGGGGTCCCTAAACTATATCTTGGGAAAACAAAGTACAAAGATATATCAGAACTGATCCGAGTAGATTATTTCTTTTGTGAAAATTTTAAAAGTGGTTCAATGTATTCTGTGGTGGAAAACAACAATCAGCTTACTTAATAAATAATATAATAAACTACAATTTTCTTAATAATATGAAATTGTAATCTACCTATAGTGTGGTAATAAGTTTTAGCTGTTAGCTAATAGGGTGATAACGTTCAGCTACACGCACCTACCTACTCATTGCATAATAATGAATGTTATTGTTTCTTCTCTTTCTCTCTCCTTCCCCTACCCCTTTTAATTTCCTCCTTCTCCTTCATACACACACACATACACTCACTCATTTTTTATATACTTACACCTGTTGTCTTGTTTTGTTACTTTGTGGATGCATACATGGTCTCCACCCATACCAGAAACATGTCTTCCACGGAAGCGTCAGGCTATACGTCACCCACCACCCCGGCGTCTTTTACGCGATCGTGGGCAAACTAGAGAGTCTCGCAGCAAAACTCGGGATGACCAGCCCATTCGGAGACGCCAGTCTGTGACAACTTGTCACAGACAATTTTGCGTGATAATCGCCGCCGTCATAAACTTACCGTAGCAGATCTCGAAGGTGATGCTCGTCTAGTAGCACGAATAGTAGCAGACATGCACGTATACCACGTTCCTCTTACCAACGCCCTCGCCGCTCTGCTACAAGTACGTTTGAAAGCTCTGATGATTTAAACTATATTAAAAACGACACTCAAAAAGTAGAAAACGACGGCATCGTTACTAATCTAACACATCATCATTTGATGATTCGCTTTCATTGACTGCATCCGAAAGATCATCGCGCCCAAAACAACGGCTAAGCAAATACTCAAAACGTAAGAAAAGATCGTATTCAACACCTCGCAGTGACATCGACGTATATGAGAACTATGCCGACCGCTAGAAAGAAGGAGCAGAAGACAGCAATCTCTGGAGGATTATTACCATGATAAAGCGAGATTAGTAAAAATGTGGTATAAGAGAGCGTAATGCGGTTGACTGTATTGTCAATAGGATTTTTGACAATAACATTCGTTTAAACGCTCAGGGTTCAAGTTTTAATAGACTATCGCAGCTACATAGATATCTACGCCGTATTTCAAGAAAAAGCAACCTAATCCCACGTAAATTCAACTTAAGCCGAAACGAGAATGTAATGACAAACCGTCACATAACACCCAACGCTCAAAAATCAATAAATAAGCCTCATGAACGTAATAAAAATGTTCAATGCTACAATTGTTTAGAGAATGGACATACATCACGTACTTGTACAAAACCAATTCAACGGTGCACGAAATGTTCTCGTCTCGGACACAATACTTAAAAAAAAAATGTGAAGTAATTCAAAATTTTCGTAAGAAGCGTGGCAGTACAAGTAAAGAGAGTAATATGACAAGTGCTAAAACTGAGACAGTTCAAATAAAAAAAAAAAAAAAAAAAAACTCATTGGGCAGTCTAACTAACGGCAAGTATTTTAAATCTATTACTTTAAATGGAGTTAAACTATCCGCATATATTAATTTTGTTAGTGAATGCACCCTTATTTGCAAAACAGTGGCAGATAAGGCTCATCTCACTATAGTAAAGTCAGGTCTCCTCTTTATTAAAGGATTTGCATTCGGAAGTATACTACCGATAGGTAAAACCAATGTTATGATAGATAGATAGATAGATAGATAAGACGTTTATTAAGAAGCGGTACAATAGAAGAAAGAAATACAGCAACAGACACGCATCATATCTTAATGAAAGAGACAATTAAATCATTTAGTACCGCCTCCTTAAATAGGCCCCAGCTCAGCATGTGCTGCGGCGACACAAGGCGAACCACAGCGCTGTTATTCTGCTGGTACCTTTCGCAAAGCGAGTGCGCAACAAAAGTGAATAAAAAATAAAATAAAACAAAGCTACTTGTAATAAATAAATAAAGAAAGAAGGAAATAAATGACATAGGCCTAATAATAAATGAATAAGTAGTCAGGGCGCTTGCGCGCGCATGTATACAATACATCAATAGTGAAAAACGGTAATTTTTATTTTACTTCATCTACCTGCCTGCCTGACAGGGATACAATTTGATCAACAATGATTATGTGCGGGGCGGACGTGTGAAAATGTTAATAACGACAACCAACCAGTTTTACGCTATTGTTACTTACTGTTCAGCTTTCTGCAGAGATAGGAAGTGCTTGCGAATCTCATTCTTAAAACGGTGTTTGAGTGTGGTACTTCTAAGCGGCGGAGGAATATCATTCCAAATTTTATGGTCGTGGTTGACGCAGTTGAGGCTGATATTGAAGCTTATATTGTAGACGATCATTTATTAGAAAAGGGCAATCATTGACTGAATTACCTACTTTTAAATTGTTTATAAAACAAATTTTAGTCTACGATTATATTGCTATAACTCCAAGCTAGAAAAGATTAGCTTACATTTCGCTCACGACACAGTATTGGAAAAAGGGTTAAATAATTTAGAAGTACACACAGTTAACGAGCATACTGGCCTACCATTTGTACCCGGAAATATATGTATGAGACCGGGAAGTGAATATTCAATTTTACAAGGAGTTTATTAATAAAATTCGAAGCTGGCAAAGATACAATTCTTATAAAAATTTGTAATGAATTGTTATCCGTAAAAGAAGATGAATTGTCAAAGTATGCATTCAAGCGAAAAATTCAACAATTGTTATTGTCTAAAGTCCATTAAAATAACACTATACAACTAAACTATGTAATAGATTAATATAGATAGTATAACTTGGCATGTATGTACCTATGTATATTGAGATTATCGTGTCTCCGCCAACAAACTGCTGTGCAGTTTGGCGGGCTCTTTGTGTGAAATGCCTGATATTTTTGTCGGAATAAAACAATTTTCATTTCATTTCATTTTCATATAATAAACATGTCGAATGAACATATTAGTCTCAAGGAAAATAAGCTAATATCGGGTGTAGTACAATTACCTGAGAAAAAAAATTACCGGAGTAAGAGATATCAGTGTAAGAGAGACAATAAAATCACCAGCATTTACTGAACCTAAACCTCTAATAACGATGGAGATGTTAAATTTAGGGCCAGTTGTCACCGAAAAAGACAAAAATAGATTGCTTCAGTTATTAAATGATTTTAGAGATTGTTTCGCCCTCAACTCCGGTGAACTGAGAGTGACTCACGTAACTGAGATGAGTATCAGATTAAATGATACTACTCCTATCTACTATAAGCCATATAGGCTACCATTCAGCGAGCGTGCTAAGGTGAGAGAGATAATCGGAAATCTAATGGCATTATACAGGAATCTCAGTCACCCTATGCGAGTCCAATAGTTCTCGTGCGTGAGTAATGTCCATCAGGTTCGACAATTCATTGGACTAACCAGTTTCTTCAGACGTTTTGTCCCTAACTTCGCGTCTATAGCAAGGCTTTTGACAAAACTAACCAAAACTGATGCTGTTTGATTATGGAGCGAAGAACAAAAAAAAAAAACGCCATTTTAAAACATCAAATCTAAACTGATTACGAGGCCTGTTTTAGCTTTGTGCAATGCCGAGTATGTTACAGAAGTTCACTGTGACGCCAGTAAAGTGGGTATAGGCGGAATATTACTACAATGACCCAATGATAACACGCCACTACGGCCGGTGGCTTATTTCAGTCGCCAAACTACACGGGATAAAGAATTTTAGCACTCGTTTGAATTAGAGACGATGGCTGTAGTACTGTCGTTGAAGAAATTTAGGGCTGTAGTACTGTCTTTGAAATTTAGGGTACAATTTAAAGTTATCGCTGATCGTAATGCTTTACGGTCAACGTTATCAAAGTGAAATTTGTTACCGAAAGTTGCTAGGTGGTGGCCTATACTTCAGGAGTATAACTTTTCGATTGAATACAAACCCGGCCAAAGTATGCAGCATGTAGGTAGATGCACTCAGCCGCAATCCTGTATCATCCCCGGAGCATGAAGAATTAGAAGTTCTTAACATCACGACTAATGACTGGCTCCATACTATTCAAATGACAGACCCACATTTAAAGGCGGTTAAACAGATCGTTCAGAAAAATAAAAATTACATAAAAGACATATTTCAAAATTATGCAATCCGAGATGACAAGATTTATTGAAAGGTTGCTGTGTCAGAGGGCGCTGCTGCCCGTTCGCTGTTCGGTGTGTGGTCCCTGTGTCGCCTCTTGCGACACCCATGGGAAGAGTAAGGGTTGGTGACGGGTGTGTTCTGTTCTGCCGTCACCACACGGCTTATATTGTTTTTATAATACTAATGAATTTTTATGTCATGACATATCAAATTGTAATACTTGTAAATAATTTTAACTAATTTAATTTTTAATAACTATTGACAAATTTATATTTTATTTTTATTTTACCAGAGCCTTTAGAATTTTTATATTTTTGCACGCTTACATGCAGGCTGGATACATCTTGGACATTTTTAATTTTAAGACCTTCGTTACTACTGTGTTCTAGCATTTGCGGACACGCTGCTGGTCGTGCATACCACAACACTTTCCTGGCAGACGACTTTAAACCGTGAATAACGATGGGGGCACCTCCTATTACTGATGAAATAAGATCTACAACGGACGATTCTCTTTCAGAGTAATTTACTGTATCAATTATCTGAGTAATTTATATATTTATTAATTAACTGACTTACATATTATACACTTATTTACCACTATTTTCTCTATTATGTACTTTACAGCATAGATAGCAGTGAGAAAATGATAACAATGGACCCCCAGTGTGGTACCTATTGAAGTTCCCAAGTGTGAACACTATGTTAGCCCCCAGTGTGGCCAATACAAATAGATAACAATGGACCCCCAGTGTGGTACCTATTGAAGTTCCCAAGTGTGAACACTATGTTAGCCCCCAGTGTGGCCAATACAAATAGATAACAATGGACCCCCAGTGTGGTACCTATTGAAGTTCCCAAGTGTGAACACTATGTTAGCCCCCAGTGTGGCCAATACAAATAGATAACAATGGACCCCCAGTGTGGTACCTATTGAAGTTCCCAAGTGTGAACACTATGTTAGCCCCCAGTGTGGCCAATACAAATAGATAACAATGGACCCCCAGTGTGGTACCTATTGAAGTTCCCAAGTGTGAACACTATATTAGCCCCCAGTGTGGCCAATACAAATAGATAACAATGGACCCCCAGTGTGGTACCTATTGAAGTTCCCAAGTGTGAACACTATGTTAGCCCCCAGTGTGGCCAATACAAATAGATAACAATGGACCCCCAGTGTGGTACCTATTGAAGTTCCCAAGTGTGAACACTATGTTAGCCCCCAGTGTGGCCAATACAAATAGATAACAATGGACCCCAAGTGTGGTACCTATTGAAGTTCCCAAGTGTGAACACTATGTTAGCCCCTAGTGTGGCCAATACAAATAGATAACAATGGACCCCTAGTGTGGTACCTATTGAAGTTCCCAAGTGTGAACACTAATGATGTTAATTAAATCTACCCCAGTGTGGTACTTAGGTTATAATTTTTGTGCCTCTAGTGTGGCTCTAGTGTTTGGACTAATTTACTCGCACTTAATAATTATAAACTGTAAATGATAATTATAATTTTTATTAAGTTTAATAAGTTATTGGGGTAACTATTAGTGGTTCTCTTGAAGTCTTAAAAGTATCAATCTTTATTTGTATTTAGATTTGTGTTACACTAAAATGAGATAAATAATACCTACCAATATCTTTAATGAATTTAGATTTATGTTTATATACTAGAATAAATTAAATAAGTGCAGTTAAAAATAGAATTTAAAATAAGTAGAAATCATTAACTTATATATTTAAATATCAGATTTATTGTAGTTCGATCTATCTTGTATTATATAAAAAGAAATGATAATGAATGCTTTTCATCACATTTCAATTTATTGTTTATAACAAATCAAGGTATGAGGTCATACCTAACAGTGAATGGCCGAGCTGAGTTGGGGATGGGGTCATCCCCACGGCAGAATGGCCGCCTGTTAGCTATTAAATAAATTCTGTAATTTTGGTTCTATTCATCATGTATAATGTTATGAATATAGTTGATAAGAGCGCGGCGCGCGGGCCTGGGGCAGTCAGTCGTCGACTAGCTGTCAGATAGATAAGTTGTGTTTCAGTTTGTATTTTGTCAATTCTGTGAATAAACTTTATATCTACTAGTCTTCGTGACTATAATTTAAAACAGAACCCTGGAAATACGTGGAAGCTAATACTTGGGATTTTTAGTCCTAGCAATTTAGTCCTACGTAATGTTCAGGGTATCTTGCAAAATTTAAATACGCTGGACTAAAACGCAAAAAATAATTATAAAGTAAAAAAATATTTTTTAACAACACGTTTTAACGCACTAAAAAGTATAAAATAATATTTATTGAGATTTTTATTAGTGTAGTACTCTTGTAGGACTTAACGAAAAACGTGGGGTGCGTGGAATAGATATTCTATGAAGTACAGAACGAGGTGATTGCTGAAAAACAGCATAGCAGACGCTGTAACCTTTTCATTGTCTTACTTTTTTCATGTCTGTCTGTACTACTTATTGATACATACAACAAAACACACACACACACACACACACACACAAACACACACACACACACAACAACACACAAAAAACATACAACACAATACACATACACAACACACACACATACACAAAACACATACATACAACAACACACTTACATATTGTTGACAATAAAATAAATGTCTTCTAATTCTTATGAGTGCCAGGGGTTGTTATGTGTTATGTCTTGAAAACTTACAAATAGTTATTATTAGTATAATATTTTTGCAGTGCAATTTAATTGTTGTGTTTTTTAGGGTTCCGTAGCCAAATGGCAAAAAACGGAACCCTTATGGATTCGTCATGTCTGTCTGTCTGTCTGTCCGTCCGTATGTCACAGCCACTTTTTTCGGAAACTATAAGAACTATACTGTTGAAACTTGGCAAGTAGATGTAGTCTGTGAACCGCATTAAGATTTTTATACAAAAATAGAAAAAAAAAAACAATAAATTTTGGGGGTTCCCCATACATAGAACTGAAACTCAATTTTTTTTTCCATCAAACCAATACGTGTGTCTATGGATAGGTCTTCAAAAATGATATTGAGATTTCTAATACCATTTTTTTTTAAACTGAATAGTTTGCGCGAGAGACACTTCCAAAGTGGTAAAATGTGTGTTCCCCCCCCCCCCCCCCTGTAACTTCTAAAATAAGAGAATGATAAAACTAAAAAAAAATATTATGATGGTACATATGGCTGACCTGTACCTTGTACTGCTAGCTGTTGAGATAGAAGTTTGTGGTGCACTGTCATCGACTGGCGCTGGAAGTCCTCGACTAAAGACATGACTATTGACAAGATGCGTAGCATTGCATGGCGTATAATACTTGCTTTTGCGTAAAAAATATTGCTTTGCGTAGCATAATAATAAGACAAGCAATTGCATTTGCGTAAGATAT
This sequence comes from Carpatolechia fugitivella, assembly GCA_951230895.1. NCBI lineage: Eukaryota > Metazoa > Arthropoda > Insecta > Lepidoptera > Gelechiidae > Carpatolechia > Carpatolechia fugitivella. The sequence continues at coordinate 275,056 of OX579671.1, read as the reverse complement.
GATTAATTATTTCGATACATGACTTTTTACGACTTTGAGTGTGGAGGATGCGCGTGGGTCTCAGTGGAGACTGGAGTGTGGCAAAATCCAGGTGGGAGATTTGAGCCAGGTGGTAGTGAGCTGCAGTAGCTACCACCAGACCGTCAGTCAGATGGATTTCTGACGTGGGTATTGCTGATGTATTCAGAATACCGGAGGGTGAACCACACGGATGCTGTGAGCCCTGGGTGGCGCAGTGCACAGTGCACATGTCGTCGCTGTATGATGTTGTGTGACCGTTGAATTGTATTGAGTCGTGACAGTTGCAGTTGCAGATTACTTGATTTGAAAATTGAATTGTTTGAAAATAGCTACATCAGTAAAGACTGAAAGAAAGAAAGAAAGAAAGAAGAAATTTATTCGCAGTACACAAAAACAATACAGAAGTAACAGATGAAGGAAGCGAAGTGGGTACATAAAAAAACAAAACAATAACAACAAAAAAGGGACAGATCGGACCGCCGGCCATGCGCCTCGCCGCGCCACTACAATAAATTATAATGGCCTGAATGATGGAGGAGCTATTGCTTGTATGAAGAATTTTAATTTAAATGATATTAAATTATGTAACGTGCAAAAATGCAGCCATTACATAATTTCATGACGAAAATAATAAATTATACTGGCAAACTTTTAAAAGAATTTATGTGTCATATATTGCATATCATGGGACCTTATCTTTCGGAAGGTGAAGTGCTGTTCTGTGAATTAGTAATAATTGAGTTATATTAATTAGTAATAACTGTGTAATTGAGTTATCAGAAATAGTAACAAAAACTTAAGTTCAAGTGGTTAACATATGTTAGTGGTTAGGTTAGGATATGCGATCTCCATATCGCATGAAACGGTTAAATAATGATTTTATTTTAAGGGGTGACCACTTTAGTTTTTAAGTAGCTATTTTTGGTTTTTTGAATTTTGTTTCGTGCATGTATTAAGCAGGTGATATCTACGGGTCTACTACAGCTGTGGACAATCTAAGTCGTTCTTTAGGTCATAAAGAAGCATCTGGATGCGTTCATGCCATGTTGATTTCGTTCTACGTAAAAGGCTTTAGCGTAGATGTGTGCTGTCTTTGCGTAACTATCATCCAACATATATCAACTGATTCGACATCAGGGTTTTTGAGGTCGGTTGTCAACCCGATGGTACAAGATTGTGAAGAACTCTTGCGTAACTTTTAAAGCGATGGCGTAGTATTGCATGTTATTGAAAATTTAAAGTGGTGGCTTCTTAAAATTATGAACGTTTATAAAACTTCATCTACTTACTTATTGTAACATATTAGGCTAGATTGTTAGTCTTCAGATATTAGAACTAGTTACTAACATCAGCTTAGGACAACGTCAACGATTGGATAGTACACAATACTTTAGGTTATTAAAAATGGAATACTCAGAATGGATGACTTATGAATCACTTTTACATCAAACTCGTTCTGTGATAAATAATTATAATGGCATTATAGTAATACAAAAGGTTTAAATTGAAAATTTGTGACTGAAAAGAGTTATTTTAATAATACCTGGGTAATGTAAATGTATGTAAGTAATTGCATAACGCTAGGCTGTTGTCTTGATTTTGAACCTGAGCTGAAAACTGATGGATTCGAGTTCCGTACAGCACACAGTAGGTGTACAGTGCACCTACCTTAACAAAACTGAAGATGCATTGCGAGGAAAAGTCTAATTGTATTTGTTATAAGTTCATTTTCAAATTTATTCTTTGATGGATTGATATTAGTGAATATGAATCTGAATTTGAAGTAATTGACTGCTTGGTCAGGATAACCGAACGGTAATGTTTTTAGCACACGAGGACGTGTGTCAGTCAGGAAAGGCCGTGTCGCAGCATAAGATACATAGACCGAACTGGTAACGTGAGTTATACTATTTAGCTCATGGATGAAGTCTTGGGTGGCTGTTTGAGAATCACTGAATAAGTTTGCGAACCACAGGAATATTTCTTAAGTGGATGTGCGTAGAGCACGGTGTGACGATTTTGAAGGGGCACTCTAGCTATGACGCCCGCGCACAGCACATGCCCAAGGATTCGTAGATCCTTTTCGGCTCTATTCTTTCATTTAGTTTTCCATTCTGATGCTTTCACCACCGCGCCGCGTCATATATTTATGTATCAATAAGTAGTACAGACAGATATGAAAATAAGTACGACAATGAAAAGGTTACAGCGTCAGCTATGCTGTTGTTCAGCCATCACCTCGTTCTCTTCTTAGAATATCTATTTCATGCACCCCACGTTTTTCGTTTTAAGTAGTACAAGAGTAGTACACCAACAAAAATCTCAATAAAAATTATTTTATACTTTTTAGTGCGTTAAAACCTGTTGTTAAAAAATATTTTTTACTTGATAATTATTATTACTGGTGCTACAAACGCTACGATAGTTAAGTTATTATAAATAAATATGTCTTTGAAAGTGAGTTTATATACATAATAGGTAGCAGCTCTCAGTAAGAGCGTTGTTACAATTAGGCACCGTTGATACACCTGCCTTGGGGGGTGGTCTGTTTTAGACTACATGTATTTTATCTGTCCTCTTCAAGGATTGTATGGAAATGTGTTAGGTAAATGTTTATTTATTGATTAAAGTATGGTAATGAGAAATGGTGTTAGTATGTAGAAAGAAATGATTGAGTAGTTTTACCAGTTCATAGAATTTTGCCAATCCTGTTTGTTATCATTTCAAATGGTATTGTTTCTTGTGAGATGTTATAAATGTGATGTACTGGCTTTCTCAGTCTCCCAGGTTATCTTTTTAATGTTTTTGTGTCTCACTTTTTGTTGTGTTGTTATTTTCTGTGTATTGATCCTCTTTTTTGTTTCATTTTCGGGCTGATAAAGCTTTTATATTTAAAATTTTATTAATATTTTAATTCTACACCTCCTTAATGACGCGTGATGAGCTTCAAGACATCAGTGATGCCTGAATGAAAAGAACAAATTTAAATTTTAATTTCTGTCATACAAAAAAAATAAAAACAACATTTATCCGAATATTTGTTATATTGCGCTTCTTTAATGGGGTAGTTGTATTGGTTTATCTTCTTAGTTGTTGGTTGTCATTTATGAGTTATGTGCAGTGCGTGAACCTGGCGAGCGCAGTTATGGAGAAATCATTATTGAGTAAAAAATATTTTTTAACAACACGTTTTTACGCACTAAAAAGTATAAAAAATGTAGTACTCTTGTAGGACTTAAAACGAAAATCGTGGGGTGCATGGATCAGATATTCTAAGAAGTGGAGAACGAGGTGATGGCTGAAAAACAGCATAGCTGACGCTGTAACCTTTTCATTGTCTTACTTATTTTCATGTCTGTCTGTACAACTTATTGATACATACTAGTGGCAAAGTCAAAGTAAAAATAATTTATTTCCATAGGATGTTATTACATCACTTAGATCCGTCATTACATTGGCTCTGTGAGCTGTAGACCTCGCGAGTCTGTATATATCTTTTCAAATTTTTTTTCTCGACAAACATCCCCAACCCCTTATTTTTTTATTTTTTAAGTTTATTTCATTTTAATTTAAGAAATGTGACCTGTAGAGGAAAACAGCCTCAGCGGTAGGCCTTGTAAGCTGGCAACCCCCCTAAACCCCGTCATTTTTTAAAATTTCCAAAAACTGACTCGACAAAAAAAATCGATTAATTTATCGAACCTGCTCACAAAATGTCACGAGAATCGGTTGAGAAACGCGACCTGTAGAGTGAAACAAACAAACAAACAAATCCACACACAAACAGATGGACATACAAAAGCAAATTTGGCCAAGCTGAAACAGAGACGCTTCGCTCGCTCGGTCAATTAATGTAATGACAACGAATAAATGTCTTCTAATTCTTATGAGTGCCAGGGGTTGTTATGTGTTATGTCTTGAAAACTTACAAATAGTTATTATTAGTATCTAGTTATGTCCCCACAACCCTTAAGAACTATCGCTGTCAATGCATAAATGCTGCCAGGTCAGCATATCACGGGTGGCATGATTCCTGGACTCAGTAGATAAGAAATAAACGTTAGTTAGCCCTAAGCATTTTATTTTCATTCGTGTCGCGCATCAAACTCTGTGTACACGTCTCACCTAGTTTAGCAGTTTAAATAAAAACTGATTTAATTATAATTTTAGTTTTTTTTAAAAACATACTCCCGAGCTCCCGAGAGTTGACTGGCGCAGACGGTAGGATTCGCTTTTCTATACCGTGCGCTTCGCTCTATTTCGCGAAAAGTGGACTAAAATCGCCCGCGTTGTGGAAAAAGTGCGTGAGTGCCGGACTAAGCGAATCTTGCGAACAAATAAATTTGTCACACATCGGACTAAGTGAAAAGTGGAGATATTTGGAGATGGGCGCTGTTGGGAAATGGTGAGTAAAACTTTTCGCCTCCCTTCTAGTCCCTATTACGTGTACTTGAGATCGAACCTCTCTCATTTCAAACGTGATCTGAATTAAATAATATTAAGCTTATAAATAAGAGTACATAAATATAAAAAGTATAACTTGTAATTTAAAATTGTTGATTGATTTTTTTTAAAGTGTTATTGTATAAGTTAATTAGTAATTTATAGACATGGCGGAGGTTAATTTGGTTGTGATTCCTGGTGAATTTGTAAAAATCATCCCCCTCTTTAGTGGTGATCGCAGGCAACTTAATCTATTTTTTAGAAAGTGCGAGTATATTATTGAAAGGTTTCAAGGCAATCGTGCCCAAAATGAGTACGTTATGCAAGTTATTACGAGCAGACTTACCGAGAATGCCGCTGCACTGATAAGCGAGCGTGCGGACATAGAGACGTGGGCGGAGTTCAAAGAATTATTGCAGATACATTTCGGAGATCCTCGGACAGAGGAATGTATTGCCATAGCACTAGAATCATTAAAAATTAAAACAGGTGAATCTTATTTAGATTTTTGCAGTCGCGTACAATCTGTAAGAGCCAATCTTATTGCCAAGGTTAACTTGTTAGATGATGCTGAGATGATAAATAGTAAAATTACAATTTATAACAAAACGGCACTAAATGTATTCCTTTACAACTTACCAGAAAACATGGTGAGGATAGTGCGCCTCAATAAACCTAATACATTAGAAGAAGCTCTTAGCGTAGTTCTAGAAGAAACAAATTTCCACGATCAATACCAGACTAAAAATAGATCAAACACTTCTTCATACTCAAAACCTCAGGTCCCACTTGTACCTACTCCACAATTTAAATTTGGTATGAATCATTCTCAAAACTATGGTGCACGGCCGCAGCAAAATCAATACGTGAATAATCCTCAAAATCAATTTAAGTTTGGGACGCCTCAATTTAAATTTCAAGTACCAAATAAATTTTATAATCGTCCGCCCCAGCCCGTACAATTTGGATACAGGCCTCAACAAAATCAACAGGTAGCTCGTCCTTCACCCTATGGTTTTAGACCAGTGGGCTTGCAACAAATGCCCCCTATGCGACCCCAGCAATTTGGGCAACAACAAGGTTACAGACCCCTGCAACAAAATGTTCAACCGTCTTACCCCTCTGACGTAACCATGCGCACCGCGCCTCACGCGTACCCTGCTAGACAAGGTTTTCAATTAAATGAAACTGAACTTTACGAAACCAACGACTCGTATTGTATGGAAGACCCCTACACATATGAGTATGCGTCGTACAGTGAAGATCCCTATTCTTATTATCCAAGTTCAAGTTCATTCGATATGAATGAGCAACCAACACCCACGCTTGCCTTAGAGGAAGCAAGCGCCGATAAGCCGCAGTACGATGTTATGGCTCCGGAGCAAAATTGTCAAGTTGATAACAAACAGGTGCAAAATTTTCACGTACAGGCCTCGATAGGCAGAAAGAAAGTATAGAGCTGAATTGTGATAGAAAATTGAAATTACCATATATTTACTTACCGGAAATTGACTCTAAATTTATGATTGATACCGGTAGTACCCGATCATTCATAAGCCCTCGGAAGGCTTATCAGTATTTTGCATCGTGTGTGACTCGCGAACCATTTGAAGTTATAAGTACACATGCTAGTTCACAACATGACGAAGTTATTCAGGTTCCATTAATGGCAACATTTAATTATCCAGCGATACACAAATTTTACTTATATGAAGTAGACTCACGCTATGATGGTTTGATTGGAAACGATCTTTTAAAATCAGTAGACGCTATCATCAACCTCAAGGATGAAGTGCTAAGGACAAAATTCTCGGACATACCTATTATTCATCATTCTGACACTTATGTCCTGACGATACCCCCACGTGCGGAAACCAGAGTTAAAGTTCCAACAAACATGTACTCAGGCGAAGCAATTCTAAATTTTACGGAATTTTGTGATGGTATGCGAATGCCCGATGCATTAGTTAATTGCGTCAAAGGCTATGCAACCACTGTCATTCAAAGTACTTTGGAAGAGGAATTGGAGTTGGTAATTACAGCCCCTTTTGAAGTTACAGAATATATCCCTAGTGAAAGTAATCTAAATTTTATTGACAACAATATGCATGAAAACTTAGATTCACAATTGACACACAACTTGTCCAAATTACGACTCGACCATATGAACCCTGAGGAACGCGCGTGTATTTCTAAATTATGTAATGAATATAAGGATATATTTTATTGTGAGGAAGTGCCACTTTCATTCACAAACCAAGTCAAACATTTCATAAGGACAAAAAACGAAGACCCCATTTACATAAAGCCTTATAGACAACCTCCAACAGTAACAGAAGAAATTAGGAGACAGGTCGACAAGCTTTTAGAAGACAATATTATACAGGAATCGCACTCACCTTGGAACGCACCCGTACATTTGGTGCCAAAAAAAATGGACGCCTCCGGTCAGACAAAGTATCGGATGGTGGTCGATTATAGGCGATTAAATGAGATTACAATCGACGACAAATACCCGCTACCCAACATTACAGACCTGTTTGACAAACTGGGAAAAAGTACATATTTTACAACACTTGACCTTGCTAGTGGATACCATCAAATAGAAGTTGACAAGAGTGACAGACAAAAGACAGCCTTCAGCACACAAGCAGGACACTATGAATTTCATAGAATGCCGTTCGGCTTGAAAACGGCTCCTGCCACCTTCCAGAGAACCATGGACAATGTACTACGTGGTTTACAAGGTTTGCATTGCCTTGTATACTTGGACGACATAATTATATTTTCGACTAGCTTACAAGAACACCTAACACAACTCAGAACTGTATTTGACAGACTACGACAGACCAATCTCAAGGTTCAGCTGGATAAGTCAGAGTTCATCAGAAAGGAAGTGCTATACTTGGGTCACACCATAACCAAAGACGGCCTTAGGCCAAATGACGACAAAATATCCGCTGTTCTGAATTACCCTTTACCAAACACGACAACAGAGATTAAAAGTTTCCTAGGCCTCATTGGGTATTATAGGCGCTTTATAAAAGATTTTGCCAAGATCACACAACCTTTGACAGCTTGCTTAAAAAAACGAAACAAAATAGTACACGATCAGAAATTTATCGATGCTTTTGAAAAATGTAAGGAACTTTTAACAAGCGCACCACTATTACAATTTCCTGACCCTACAAAACCTTACATTTTGACAACAGACGCGTCCAATGTGGCCTTAGGAGCTGTGCTCTCACAGGGCCCCATAGGACAAGACAAACCAGTAGCGTACGCAAGTAGGACACTTAGTGACACCGAGTCACGTTACAGCACTATTGAGAAGGAACTTCTCGCCGTAGTATGGGCGACAAAACACTTTCGGCCCTACCTATATGGTAATAAATTTGACATATACACCGATCATAAGCCACTCGAATGGCTAAACTCATTAAAAGAACCAAACTCCAAATTAATACGCTGGCGACTGAGGTTACAGGAATTCGACTATAACATCAAATATAAAAAAGGAAAACAGAACGCCAATGCCGATTCTCTTTCGCGAATAAAACTAAACGCTTTAGATTCTGATGAAGAAGACGTGGTGAATGATGACATATCTATGAAAGTGCATGTTGATAAAAAGGAAAGATCAGAAGACCCTATGAAAGAGTTAGAAAACAAAATTTTAGAAATAGAAAATAAACGCGCGAAACGTCTCGATAGTAGTGAGACAATAACAATTTCTGATTCATCAGAAACGATGTCTGTATCAGAAATATTAGGACGTAATATTTCAGAAACAGAATTTCCTATACTTTCGGACACAAGTTCTACTGATACAGTTCATTCTGCTCAAGAAACGGAATCTTTCGGTATTCCCATTCTCCATGAAGCGATAGATACGAAACCGAACCAAATCTTTATTTTTCAGTGGTTCAAAAATGAAATGCAAGTCGCAAACCTTTCTAGACAGAAACAAAAAATTTTAGAGGCATTTTTACCTATTAATAATGACGATATAATAAAGCAATTTTTGAAAGAATATATAAAGCCAAAATGTAAATATTTTATCTATTTCGAAAACGAAACTTTCAGAAAAGACTTCTCTAGAATTGTAATAGAACTGTTTAAAAAAGGAATGGTAGAGTTTTATGAATGTACTGAAAGGGTTGTATACGTGGAAGATGAAAAAGAGCAGAAAGCAATCATTACTAAGTATCATGAAGGTCCCACCTGCCATCGTGGAATTAAAGAAACAACAACCAGAATCCGCAGAAATTATTATTGGGAAAACATGATAAATATAGTAGCCGCAGTAATAAACGGATGTGAGGCATGCCGCAAAATGAAATATGATCGTAAACCATTAAAACCCACTCTACAACTTACCCAAACTCAAGACGCGCCGTTTCAAGAAGTATTTATGGATGTATTCTCAATCGAAGGGAAACATTATTTAACACTGGTAGATGCTTTCAGCAAGCTTGCACAGGCATTTGAAATTCCGAATCGTTCAACCCCGGAAGTGGTAAGGGCTTTGACTAAGTATTTCTCTTTGTACGGCGTGCCCTGTAAAATTTCAAGTGACCCGGGTAGCGAGTTCAACAATGAACTCATGAAAGAGCTCATGAACCTTCATAAAATTAAACTCCATATCACCACTCCAAATAACCCTAACTCTACAGGTATAGTAGAGCGGTTTCATTCGACTCTAATTGAAATATATCGTTTAGCCCGTTATGAACAGAAATATACCGATGCTGCTTCCATTATGGTTTATTCGATAATGGCTTATAATAATACAATCCACTCGACAACCAATCTTACACCGTTCGAAGCGGTTTTTGGCCACACTAGTTCAAACCAAGTCTTTAATTGTGATTTTGAAAAGGCTTACACACAACAGTTATTAAAAGATCATAGTAAAAGAATGAAATATCTTTATGGGTACATTTGCGAAAATGCCTTAGCGAAAAAAGAAAAAGCTAGGGAAGCCAAAGGCGGAGAAGGTGAACCGACCTTTGAGATTGGAGATGTGATCTTTGCTAAAGATGTCAATAAAAGGAAGGCAAAGGATAAGGATAGGTATCAAAAAGCGATAGTAATAGGCAAACCAATAAGGAACGTATTACCAGTGCGCATAGGAACAAGGGAAACTAAAGTACCCATTAAAAATGTCAAACGTCCTCCGCAGGTGCTGGTTGTGCCTGACGCTGATGATGATGGCACGAGGCATTTACGCCCTTCAACTTCAACATATTGACAAAAATCCTGGCATTCTACCTGTTAAACTGGGTCAAGCATACCGACAGGAAGATAAATGGACAATCGTAAAGATTTTAGATTTAAGCTGTTTAGAAGATGATTTTATTTTTAACTCTCTTAAGTTTAAGGAATTTAATAGATTAGTTGATAGTAATAACCCCTATGAGAAGGAGTTTTACAACACTAAGTTGCAGGCTCAAAACTTGCACGATGTAACCATACAAAAATTCAAACAAATCATACCGTACAGTAGAGTTAAAAGAGGTCTTTTAAATCCTCTTGGTTCTTTCATAAAAATAGTTACAGAAAACCTCGATCACAAAGGTGCTCTAAGATATGACAAATTAATCTCCCAAATAAAAAGCAATGAAGCAAAAACATAAAGTAAATAACAATTATTTCAAAAAAATGTTAGACAGTATGATAAATAGTACAGAGACCTTACATAATAACACCCTTATAATGATTGAACGTCTTAAACGTGTGGAAACAATTATTAAACACCAAATATATATATTATTAGCTACCAAAGAAAATAATTCGATCTACACTATTACATATTAAATTTATATTACCTTTTTATGAGTAAATTCCATTCAGTTTACCTTACCGTAAGTGAAATCGAAACAGCATTATCATTAAGTAAAGTCTCAGTACTCTATCAGTCTATTGTAAACTCAGAAGAACTCTTGGCTATTTTAGAATCTATAAGTAAGGTTAGTTTAACCTGTCAGTATTAATGATTTAGTTGATATTGAAAGAACTTTTACTGTTAAGGCTTATATTAAGAAAAACCAGATTACGTTTGTTATGGAGGTCCCTTTAATTGATGGTCATATTATGTAACAATTACTTAAAAATCTATTCCTTACCTATTTTCATTCCAGTCCAAAACCTTACTTCTATAATAATTCCAAATACCTGTACCTTTTGGCGAAAAGTTTGAAATACCTGCCCTTAAATAGCCCCTGTGAAGAAATAGCCGCTGAACAGTTCCTGTGCAAAGAGGGCGATGTAATCGCATATCCAGAGTCTCCATGTGTGGAACAGCTGATGAACTTTGAAGAAGAGCTTACACTCTGCAAGGTGCACACAGTCGAAATTGAAATATCAAAATTCAACGTATTGGTCCCAAGAATAGGATAGTCTACAGCCGTACCAGCCACATTATGATGGAGAGGTGCCATGAAGACATAATAAGAAGACAGGTGCAGGGAACTTATCTTATTTTCACAGATGACAACTGTGACCTCTACTTAGAAGACATACAGTTAGACCGCCGACGGACTGCAGCTACAGACACTCGTATCAGGATAACCTCAATCACTAGCCTACCAGAGATGAAGAAAATAAACGTTAGTGAAGAAGCTAAGGTGAACATTAAGGGTGTTGATTTGGACAATCTAAAGCTACTCTCTAACGTGTTAAAAAGTGCCAGTTTAAAAAGTGATTTCGATAAAGGAAACGCAAATGCATATCTATAAATATAGATACGCGAAGTGTTAGCCTAGCAACTGCATTCATTTATATAATCGTAGCATTAAGCTGTATAAATCGTCTCGACTCAAAATCGTCAGACAATTTATTCATTTATATAATTATAGTATTAAGTTGTATAAATTGACTCGACTCAAAATCGTCGGACAATTTATTCATTTATATAATTATAGTATTAAGTTGTATAAATTGACTCGACTCAAAATCGTCGGACAATTTATTCATTTATATAATTATAGTATTAAGTTGTATAAATTGACTAGACTCAAAATCGTCGGACAATTTATTCATTTATATAATCATATAGCATTAAGTTTTATAGGTTTCCTTGTATGTAAGATTTTCGAAATCGTCTCGACTCAAAATCGTCAGACAATTTCGAACTTGATGAGGGAGGAGTTATGTCCCCACAACCCTTAAGAACTATCGCTGTCAATGCATAAATGCTGCCAGGTCAGCATATCACGGGTGGCATGATTCCTGGACTCAGTAGATAAGAAATAAACGTTAGTTAGCCCTAAGCATTTTATTTTCATTCGTGTCGCGCATCAAACTCTGTGTACACGTCTCACCTAGTTTAGCAGTTTAAATAAAAACTGATTTAATTATAATTTTAGTTTTTTTTAAAAACATACTCCCGAGCTCCCGAGAGTTGACTATCTTTTTGGCAGTGCAATTCAATTGTTGTGTTTTGTTATTGTTGGAAAGACTTCCGTTTGACCATTATTCTAGCTGATGGAAATTGATTATAAGGTGAAAGATGGACCACGCTCGCCTAGAAAATGGATTTTTTTCATAAAGGGGCTAAATTCTAATCTATAGTTTTTTGAGAAACACGGTTATGCTTCAAAATCTACTCCATGCACCCCACGTTTTTCGTTTTAAGTCCTGAGTACCTACTACGTCGGTGCCAGCCAAAAAATCGTCGATTAGTCGCGGGCAACTGTTTTAATCGTCGTCGTCGTTAAGTCAGTACATATTTCTATATGACTATCAATAAAATTTTTTGATAGTCTATGATATAATGTTTTGTTGTGCTGCGCGGGATGCAATGCCGCACCCGACTAAACGCAGGGACAGGAGCGGCTACCAAGAAAGTCCGGGTAGGTTTCATTCGATAAATAAATTAATACTCGTAGTTTCGTCGTCTACAATTTTTGGCTGGCACCGACTTCAAAAGGAAGTACAAAATTCTAAATATTTACTTAATACACTACCTGTCTACTTAATTGAGGATATTGGCAATATTTTTTTCATGTTCCATCTGAAATGTTATTTTATTTGTAACTTTTTAGTGGAGATAACCATAATAAGGTAATTTGAAGGAGGTTTCTATTTTTTTGTTAAAATTATTTTATACTTTTTAGTGCGTTAAAACGTGTTGTAAAAAATATTTTTTTCTTTATAATTATTATTTTTCTAAATAAAATAAAGTCGTTGGATGAGTCGAATCGTTTTGTTTTTTGTACATTAATTACTGGCGATGGGCGATGGGCGCAGGGCATATAAGTCGACGGAGCGATAACCGCTGCTGGGGAGTAAATATTCACGGACCGAAAGACTTAGTACGCAAAAAACATTGCAAAAACTGTAGAACTGTGGTCTTTGTGGAGATCCTTTGGGGAAACTTGGCCAGTAGTAGACGATGTTGGCTAAGATTTTGATAATTAGCGCAGCGTTACTTTTCGACTTCTCCTGATAGATATCAACTAATTTATTAATATAAACCTTCTTACCAGGAAACATCACGGTCTTCTCGAACGGAGATAGATCGCCTGTGGTTATGACGTAATGGCAGGATAAATTATCTTCAGGCTTTACATAATCTAATCTTATAAAAATTATTATTTGGATCACGACAATAGTAACTAAATATCTAAAGTCCTTTGATTTATAAAGCTTCGACAATTTTTGGTACATTTTTATCTTTTATTGGGAGGAACTAAAAGTCGATCGCTTCGCCGAGGCGACGCGCGTCAGAGATCTAGTTTAGCCCGGAGACAAAAGAAGGTGTTTAGTGTCAGGTAAAGGTTGTCTATATGCCCATGTCTATTGTATTAGTTTTTTTAATATAATATTTTGATTGTCACCATTGACAGAGGCCATAAATATTGAATGCCATCAAAAACATAACTTGTAAAAAATCCAAGTCTCGTACGCAACTTAGTCTACCGTAAAAAGTTGTGAGATCCATGTAATACCAAGTCGGTTAATTTGTTCAGTCCCTACTTAAGAGTCCTTCTGTCTTAAGTTATTATGTAATTAGCTCACCTAACAACATCTTATAGTGACCAGATCAATATTAAAAATCTCTTATGTTTTAAATAAATACATAGATTGACCTGGCAATCGCATGAAAACACAAAACACAACACAACATCTCACAAGTAATACATTATTATATCAAATTTGATTGTTTAGTGCGATTGCCAAGTCAATCTATGTATTTATTTAAGACATAAGAGATTTTTAATATTGATCTGGTCACTATAAGATGTTGTTAGGTGAGCTAATTACGTAATAACTTAAGACAGAAGGACTCTTAAGTAGGAACTGAACAAATTAACCGACTTGGTATTACACGGATCTCACAACTTTTTACGGTAGACTAAGTTGCGTGCGAGACTTGGTTTTTTTACAAGTTATGTTTTTGATGGCATCTCATTTCTTTTTGTAGATCGCATGAAAACACAATGTAGAAATGCACACCTACGCTCCACCTACCCTACACCTACCCTACTCCTACCTTACACCTACCCTACACCTACCCTAGACCTACCCTTCACCTACCCTACACCTACCCTACACCTACCCTTCACCTACCCTACACTTACCCTACACCTACCCTACACTACACCTACCCTACACCTACCCTACACCTACCCTACACCTACCCTACACCAACCTTCACCTACCCTACACCTAACCTACACCTACCCTACACCTACCCTACACCAACCTTCACCTACCCTACACCTAACCTACACCTACCCTACACCTACCCTAGACCTACCCTACACCTACCCTACACCTACCCTACATCTACCCTACACCTACCCTACACCTCTTATTCAATTATATTCCATTATACAGGTACACTGATTCATTTACTGCTAATGTAACTTTGTAATCCTATATAATGCCCCAAGATTTATATGGGGTTACAAAGTTATCTAGCAGATGATGTATCTAGAAAACTAGGCCGAAATTGCAAAATATTTTAGTTTTTCCTTAGTTTATATACTAAACACTATTTGCTAGAAGTGCCTTAGAGTTCTGATGATCGGTCAGTCAGTGAGTGAGTGAGTGAGTGACAAAATTAAGAAACTTTGACTAGTTATAAATCTTAAACTACTGGTTCAAATTAAATGAAATTTAAAACATACTGGGTTTATACAATGCCTGCTTCATTACTGAAAATTCAGGTTTCTAGTTTTATCCACAACGAAGTTATAGGGGGGTCGAAAATGGCCCGAACTGCTTCGAGAAAAGTATGGTACGGCCGTGCCGCTTTTTTGCTCGACTTGGCGGGGGCACTGCCGTGCCCCCAGATTGAATTGAAAAATAATATTTTGAATTCCAACAAGTTACCGAGAATATGATAGTATCATCTGCAGCATTACTGCAGGTTTTTTAATAACCTTTTTGGTATGATTCTTTTTTCTTTTGGCCGGTTTTTATGTCACTTTTTCAAATTTCAAATTTTCTTGGTTTGACCTTTTTCTAAATGGTCTATTGTTTTCCCAATTGTCATCGGGTGATGATAGAAACGATTTTTTTCTTGAATACGTGAATCGTTAGATTGTTAGTAAACAGTGATTGAAGAGTCTCGGGATCATTTCCGTATTGTGCCATAAGCCTTGGCAATAAGCCTTGGAATACCATATTAGGAGCCTGTTTGGACTAGCCGGGTAAGTCTTGTGTTGTCTTCCTCCTGGTTTTTATCGACGCACTTTTCTCTTTCCTTGTCTTGGTTGGATGGCGATTATTTCTTTGTCAATCTTTACAGTGTATTTCCGGCTTCTGCGAGGACGCCACACACACGAGGGTCCCTCCGTGCCTTCCACGATTTCTTTCTGTGGTTCCGGACACCTGAGGCCACCAGGCATTGGACGAGCCCGGGTTCCCGTGTTGTGTGCGTCCGCACACGTACCAGCTAAGTGCCGCAAACCCGCGCACCGGCGTTGGAGTCCCCCCTGGAATACTGCCCATCTCGCGGAGTTTTTAGCTTGTTTTTGTATCAGTGGGATGTAATTTTTGTATACGGATTTTGCCAAATTCTTTCTAAATTCTTTTCTAAATTCTAAAAAGGCCCTTTAGGTTTCTCTGGCGCTCCCTTTTTTGGTTCCCGTTTGGCAATTACTCTCCGGGGTACTCCGCGGTTTTTACACCTTCCTGCATCGATACACTCTCAACACAACACTAGTGCACCAACACTATATCGACGGAGTCCCCTCAGGACCCGACTCTCGGTTCATTTTTTTGATACTTTGGCAATATCTAGGCTCTTTTAAATCTCTATTATACTGTTCGGTCAAATTTAACTAAATCTTTCTTTGTTTTCCTAAATTCCACGTTTCGCCTGTGGTTGTCAACCACAGGTTAGCTAGCCTTTTTTTTAAACGCTACACATCATATTCAATGTTATTGTTAGCGAGTAATATTTTTGTTCGTAAACATAACCGCCATTACTGTCAGGATTCTGCTCAGTTAACTATTCATAAATCATAAATTTATTTGCTATCAAATGGTGTGTACGATGGGTCTTAAATTATAAGTGTGCTATCTGAAAACGACACAGCCGAACTAATTTAACTCGGCTTTACTAGTACCTGTTGGTCCAGTGAGACAAAAGAAGAAAAAACGTAGATCTCACAAGAAAAGGAGGTCACACGCATCCCAGGGGCCGCTCGCCTCCCGGGGGCCGCTCGCCTCCCGGGGACCACTCGCCTCCCGGGGGCCGCTCGCCTCCCAGGAACCGCTGGCCTCCCGAGGGCCGCTCACCTCCCAGGGGCCACTCGCCTCCCGGGTCCAGGGTACGTCGCTTGGCCGCGCGCGCCTGAACCACCGAGCGCACCGTTGTTGGGCCGCATGCCGCGTGGAGCCTGCTTGCTCCCGGGTGTGCGCGCGCCGGGTATCGCTGCACCGCCGCGCGCGCCGCCGCCGCCAGCACGCCCAGCGTCGGGTCGACGCGCGTCCGGGCCTGTGCGAGTACCGCCGGGCATGCACACGTGGACGCCGGAGACGGTCCGCGCGCCTCGACCCGGCCCTCACGGCCGGACGGCGAGTCGCGGCGGCGGCGGCGGCGGTGGCGGCTCCCCTTTACTTACTAGCACGCCCACGCTGGATGACCGCGACCGCGACGGAAATTTTGACTTTGACTTTGACTGAGTCAAAGTCAAAGTCAAATTTTTTTATTCGAATTAAGATTTTTAGAAATTATTTTTCGACGTCAAAGCTATCATGGATGGCACGTTCACCACCAGTGTACGCCCTCTGTGGAGAAGAACGGCCAGAAGAAACTCCACAGGAATTGTATCTTTTGTACTTTTCTTTTAAATATATAAAGAATCATACATGAGCACAGAGAATACATGAGTCATAATTACAATCTACTCTGCTGATTTGGAACAACAGTTGACCAGACGTTTTTATCATCTAAGTAATCATTTATCGTATAATAGGCCTTAGAACATAAAATAGTTTTAATTTTAGCTTTAAATTGGCTATCGGACAGATTTACAATATCATCTGGTATAACTGTACACAGTCTAAACTTTGGGTGCGCTATTTTATTTTTATTTCTAGTATTTATATTATGTATATCAGAATTCTTAGGAAATAGCATTGTGTTCTTCCGGACATACAAGATGTTTTCAAATATGTACTGTGAGGATACTGTGAGGATATCAATTTCTTTAAACAATTCCCTTAGGGAATCGCGACCACGCAATTCATATATGGAACGTATTGCCCTCTTCTGTAACACAAAGATGTTATTTATGTTAGCAGCTTGACCCCACAATAAAATTCCGTAGGACATAATGCTCTGACAATAGCTAAAATATACAAGTCTGGCAGTAGCAACGTCAGTCAGTTGACGAACCTTTCTGACTGCGTATGCCGCCGAGCTGAGCCTTGCGGATAACGCATTTAAATGAGGGTCCCATTGTAACCTTGCGTCGATAGTGATCCCCAAGAAAACTGTTTCATTTACATATTGCAAATTTTCGTTATTCAAGACAATAGCTAAGTTGTTGTTCCTTACATTAGGCAATGAAAATTTTATACATTTTGTTTTCTTGGGATTCAACATTAAATTATTTGTCGTAAACCAATCATTGATCTGGGAAAGAGCGTCATTTACTTCGTCAATATCTTGATTATGTCTGCTAGCTTTGAAAATTAGAGAAGTATCATCAGCAAATAACACTATCCTAGATCGGTTTTGTACCATAAAAGGCAGGTCATTTATATATACTAAGAATAGTAACGGTCCAAGAATTGAGCCCTGTGGCACGCCGATTTTGACTTTAGATCCCAGTGACTTCGTGCTGTTTATTTGAACTCTTTGAATTCTATTTTCTAGATAGGAACTGATCAAATTTAGGGCTCCGTCTCTAACTCCATAATGTTCCAGCTTTATTAGCAGCGTCTCGTGATCGACGCAGTCGAAAGCTTTAGATAGGTCACAGAACACCCCAATAGCATCCTGCGACTCCTCCCAAGCCCCGTACACGTGATGTAGGAGAGCAACTGCAGCGTCGGTGGTCGAACGCCCCTTAGTAAATCCGAACTGTTGATTATGGAGTAGATGGTTCAGATTAAAATGAGACAGCATTTGATTAAGTATTATCCTTTCAAAAATTTTACTGAGTACCGGAAGTATAGACACTGGCCTAAAGTTACCAGGATCCTTTTTATCTCCTGACTTAAATAAAGGTATTATAAAATATAGCTTCTCATTTGATGCCTTGAAAAGGCACTGCAAATTATATTAACAGATGGGTTATTACTATACATGCAATTTTAAACTTAATTAAATAATAATCCAAACATATCATTAAATCCAATAAAATTACAATACTTAGACATTGAAAATAATAAAACATAATAATGATAAAATAATAAAGCATAATAATGATATAATTCGATTGCGTTTGGTCAAGAGTCGGTCAAGAGATAGAACAAAATAGGAGAAAATAATATGTCAAATGGGGAAATGCCAAATTGTTAAAAATGTCAATGGTAAAATGTCAAATGTTAAAATACAGGTCTGATTTCTTTAAATAAAAATTAATTATTTAAAAAGTCAGTTAATTTGTAAAAGCAATTGTCCAATAAGTATTTTTTAATTTTGGTGTAGAAAGTATTAAATTCTGTTTCTGATTTTATTTCAACCGAAAGTTTATTATATATGGATATTGCGGAATAGTGCGGTCCATTACGAAACATTTGCATTTCAGATATGGGTATTAACAATGTTAACACCTGCAAATATTTATTTTTAACTTAAAAACATAGTTGTGTATACATAAAATCAAACTCCTCAAAACTATATCTTTGTACTGGTTTAATAATACGTTTGGAGCGTTCCTCCGGCGGCGGCGGCTCATAGTGGACCTCGCGGTCGACCCTTAGGGTTGACGAGACCACACTCGCGCCCTCACCCTCGCCTTCGCCCGCGCCGGCTTTAATTCTGTCAGAATCGGACTGTGGCACAGGCAAGGGATCATCCACACGGGAAGTCGAAGGTGATGGTACTATCGGTTCTGTCTGTTCAAGTGACGAGATACCGTGACTGCTGCGCCTCTTTTTGTCCTGATCAAGATGCCTATTAATTGGTGGACCATTTTTCCTGCTTACAGTGAAATTTCGCGAGCCTAACTTCTCCGAAATTACGCCTCCCAACCACTTTCCCCCAGTGAAATCACGTAGGCGAGGGGGCGCGCGCGCAGGAACGTGGGCCGCGCGTCCGGCCGCAGATGGAAACGCACGGCGCCGCCGGTGAAGCGCCCCAGACCCTCCGCGAACACATCACAGTATCTGGAACTTAATTCCTCTACATTGAACGATTTGCTGACGTCACTGACCTTATGACAAGAAAATACCGGAATACTTGTACCTAACTCACTAATCCAATATCTACCCAGGAGACTAGTCTTACCACTGTTAATTACATACAAAACTAATCGTTTACTTATATTTTTATATTTCACAAGTGGTGTAATCTTTCCTATCGGTCTGACATTTTCACCGGTATAATAACGTACTACTAAATCACTATCTTGCAACTCACAATTGCTAAACAAATTTTTATAACACTCATAGCTAATGCATGAAATAGAACTTCCAGTGTCAATTTCCATTTTTAACTATACTCCTTCTATGTTTATGTCTACGGTGTATGGTGCAAAAAATTTCGACTCATTGCTACGTAAAGAATAATTATTTACCTCGTCACTGTCCTCGTCATTTTCGTCTGAAAGCACAACTTGATTCTCCGTTACATTAAACACTGACGATTTTCCTCGTAATTTGGGACACATCCTTTTTAAATGGCCTTCTCTATTACATACGCGACAGACATACATCTTGAATTTACAATAATTCGACTCGTGTCCACTTCCACAAACACTGCATTCCACGACGCGATTCCCAGTATTCCTGCTATCACGAACGGATCTTTGGAACTTCCCGCTTCCCGCTCCGCTTGAGTGACTAGAACCGCCGCCGGCCGTTACGTCACCTGCCGACCGACCGATAACCGTTGTCGCGCCGCCACTGCTGCTACTACGACTCCAGCCAGTAGCTTGATTCCGGCCGCGACTGCCTCCGCCGCCAGGCCGGCCCGAGCCTGCTCGCCCTAGCTGATGTACCGGCGCTGAAACAGTGCTTGGTGTACTGTCACCGTGCTTGCCTCTGGTACAGTCTTCCACCAACGCCGCATTCGTCTCGGCCGCTTCCATCGACACAGCTAGTTTGTATGCCCTATCGAATGAAATCGTGTCGTCTTCTGTAAATAACTTCTGTCGAATGTCGTCGCTAACCAACCCGCATACAAACTGATCTCTCAAATTCTCCTTCAAGCTATCCGCCGTGAATCCACAATCCTTGCTTAACTTCTTTAACTCTGATACATAATTTGCAATACTTTCGCCCGTTTTTTGTATGCGTTGCCGAAATTTAAAACGTTCTGCTAACATACTTGGCTTTGGATTCAGATGTCCTTTCATGACCGCCACTAACTCCGTATACGTTTTAGACACCGGTTTGATCGGTGTACACAAGGTGACCATCACATAGTATGCCTCATTGCCAATCACGGTTAGTAGAGTAGCCGCTTTTAGCTCACTTTTCACTGCATTTGCTATAAAATATTGCTCCAAGCAGTCCACGTACGAATCATAACGATCCTTTTCTAGGTCAAATGGTGCGATTTTTCCCACGGACATTTTCACTATTTGACGCGATCCTCCAACTTAAAACAGTCAACTGCACTCGTGTGAACTTCACTACTCGTCGCCATTGAGAAAGATAGACTAATAACTGCCGGGAAAGGGTTAGATATGAGCAGAGCCAAAACGAACACGTCCATTCGATATATGATTTATTGCGGAACAAAGATACCCTCCTAAACAATTGTAAAAGACAAATGGCAACTACCTACATATATTACAATAATGATGTCCCGTGGGAGGCTCTTGGTGAGCCTCCTTAAAAAAGAAGATGTCTCAGCTGCTGCGGAATCAATAGGTGAGCTATAAACATAGGTAATACCGCCTTCGACTTTTATAACCTCAAAGTTTCATTTGTTTTTATTTTTCTTGTTTTTGCCACTTTACTTGTTATTTATTTTATTTATTTCATACATGCACATAATACAAAACTAGGTTTCACCATACAAATTACCAATTACATAATACTTTTGCTTGCTAGAAAAGTGTGCAGTAACAGTTCAAATTAGGCCGTGGCCTGTGCTAGAACTAATTACAAAAAAAAAATTAAGCATCGTTGAAAGCGGTCAGTCTTGACATAAAAAAAATTATGACAAAATGTATATTTTTTTACAGATTAATTATTGTTGAAATATTAAAGAAAATGAAATTTAAAAGGACATAACACAAGGTTAATCATGCAAACCTTAAGTTCCTAAAAAACAATTCAACGAATTTTAAAAAAGATACTTAAGTAGTAACTAAAAAAGAAACTTTTTTTAGATTAAAGTATTGTACAATGTATTAAAGCTGCCATAGTCCATAGTTAGTAAGAATTTTTTAACTTTATAATTTAAGGATTTAAGAAGAGATGGTCTCAATTTAAGCAAGCCGTCCAAAAAACTGTCTATGGTCTTCTTTATTTCATCCGGAAGATCGTCGTACAAACGAGGGCCAATACATGAAAAATGTTTTCTGGCATGGACACTGTGTCTTATTACTTGAACAAATTTACGTGTCTTCCGAGCAGATCTCTGGGGACGTGTGATCGGTGCAATCGCCACGTTCTCAATATGTCTGGCAAAATGAATTAAGACCTGCCAAACATACAGCTGCCTTGGATGTAATATTTTACACTGCGTTATAAAACGGAATCATTATTGAACACACAATCAGTTTATGATTATTTAATTCAAAAAAAGTCAATCATTCAAAACGCAGCAGTGGTAATTTTGGGAACTGATACATAAACTTGAAACACTTTTGATCGATTCACGCGATCTCGAATTATCGCCACATCGATTCATAAAATATTGAAATTTCGCAAACTCGATTCATATGTTAGCGAATGAACGTGAAATCGAATTTTTTGTTGTCGAAACAAGTGACGGCGATGAAATGTAATATCGATAATTGCCGAATATCGTTAACTAGGTGGTAACTTCTGGAATAAATATTTAAAACTACCATATCGAGGGTTAACTATAGTTATCTTGAAAGGGTTGGTTAAAATTTGATTATTCAGTTTTTGTTGATAAAAACGTACTTAGTAATAAAAAACAAATGAACAAAAATTGTATTTATTTCAAAATTGTGTTTTATAAAAAAATATTACTATGTATTGTTTAATTCATAATAACAACCAGCAAGTAGAAAATAGTACCTACCTATCTTACGTAATATGACATTGATTGGATTTGTATACTTTAATCGAAACATTTGTAAATAACAAAAACATAATACAAAATTTCTTAACAAATATTAATCAAACCAAACCTAAAACAATATAATTATTGTTTTAGGTTTAGTTTGATTAATATTTGTTTTTAAGTATTATAGCATTCCATATACCTATATTAATAGGCATATGGAATGCTATAATACTTGATTTGTGTCAAAAATAAAATAATATTGATTTGTGTACTTCTTAAAAATTGGTATTGGTAATACGTCGGGCAAATTTGACCCCATTATAATTAAATCAAAACAATTGTTAATATATACTGCACTAACAAGTGACAGTCTCCACATAGGCTGTTTATGTACTACTTATAGGATGATCTCTGACAGATGATACTTTTTAATATTATTTCATTTATTTAATTATTTATTAAGTAAAATTACATACTGTTTTATGATAAAATAAGAGGTGAAGTTACTTTGTTTTTATTTGTTAGCTGTTATAGTTTTTAAACTGAATATTATAAAAAAAGTTGTTAACGTCGTATGAAGAATTTCGAAGCTGTCAACTCATCCTATAGTAACCCGGGTATAGTGATAGAGCACATACACAGGGCATGAATGCCTACAATTTATATATTCAAAACGAAACGATTTGTATATTATACAAAAATAATCTCATTTTCTAAGTTTTGTCTCTTCTAATTTTGTTTACTTCAAAAAACAAAAATAAGAAAGGCCGCTTAGAAATGATAAGGTATCTAAAGTGTTCTTTTTCATTAAATGGCTAATAATTCGGTCGTCTTTCGTACATTTTTTTTAGATCTTGATGTTGTTTTTAAATAAAATGCAGATCTAGAAACACGATACTTTATTATTTTCTCATCTGAGCTACGACTACGGTACATACAAGAGGGCAAGCAATGGCCGAACAGAAGGAAACGGAAGTTATCATGATAGACGTATTACCAACTTTGACATTTCATATGAATGAATACATTCACTCTTTGCATTAGAGCCAACCTAAATATATGTAAAAACATTGCCATATTAATAACAGATCTCTCTGTAGTTTGTGTAGCTGTTGTTATCCTTTGAATAACAAGTTCCGTGTGAAGTTGTTCTTTGTTAAATTCTTCTATGGTTTTGTGTATATTCCATTTCCTTTTGCCTAAGAGGTGGTTCCACCGATGGTGCCAGCTTTCGATTTCGTTTTGAGTCGTTGGCACATTTGTTCCTATCGCCTTATGCACCGACCAAAGTTCCGGAGGAAACCTGGGAGCCACTTTTTTTACTTTAAGCTTCATGGTTTTTTTGTACAAGCGTTTTTTATATTTTCCATGAACGTAATATTCTGAAAACCATTTTGCGACTTTTGAAGCTTCTTTTGGTAATACCTTTTCCCTGACAATATCGAAAGTGGCGGGAATTTCAGCTGGATCTAAATAGGCTAAAGCTGGGAGATGACGCATTTTGTGAGCGAAATCAGGTGAGTTTCCATATTTGATCGCCAATCCAGTATTTTTTATTCTCCGCCATATATTTTGCGTGAGGTGAAAATAGCAGCACTTATGTTCGCAGTTTGGAAACGCCTCTTTTGTTGCCTTGATAGCTGCCAACTCAAAGTAGGTAATAATTTTTGGATCAAAGCCATTTTGTCTAGCCGTAGCCTTTAGGAGCTCGAAATATAAGTAGTACGTTTTTTCATTCTTCTTGGATACGAGACCATAGACTAACGGAACCACCTTTTGCGCACTTTCGTCTTCTCCAACTAAGCCATGTATACTATAGATCTGGCAAGACGGTAGAGGAGAAGTCATAAAAGTCCCGTCGTCGACCCAGAAGGCGCCTTGCTGTAGGAGGGGAGCTCCATGCTCCACCTTGAGGAGGGGCTGCGCATGCGCCGGGCACTGGTGGGTTCGCGGATGAATGCGAAAGCGTACCCGTGTTCCCACCATACGGTGCGAGAAGGAAACACCGTGGAGTTTTAGTCGGTAGAAGTCCGACATAACCCAGTCGCCTCCCCGGGGTGACTGGGTATCCATGAGGATTTCCCCACGTCAAAAAAAAAAAAAAAAAGGTTAGGTTAGGTTAGGTTTTTTTTTTACGGTAGGAAGGGGAAATCCTCATGGATACCGTAGGCCCGGGCGTACGGTTATGTCCGACTCTGCCGGGGGACGCCCTGCAACCTACGGACTAAAACCCCTCCCTTCTTTCAATTATTGTTGCTATAAATTGCAACATTTTAACCTATGGTACATTTGATATATCTTTTACACAATTGCGATCTTAAATATATAACTTACAGTCTATTACCATCACCATTATAATTATTACAGCAATTTACTTAAAATCTAGCACCACCACCAGTTATCCTAATTGTGACTTATAAGTAACTTATTCTAATTAGTTTGGTTTTACTCCGAGTCAGAGGGAGAGGTTGACTCTCTTGAATCGCTGCCTAGCCCGTACAGGAATTTATAATCAATTCCCTCAACCTTTCTTAGTAGGTGCTTGGGTGGACGGAGGTCTCTAGGACAAGAGTTCCTAGCCGCGAAGGTCCTAAAACAAAACCTTCGCGGGTAGTCACTGTTGTCTCTAATTGAGCCTCTGTAGTAGCTGGGATGTTTTAGCTTATAGTGCCTCACTATGTTTCGGCTCAGGTAGAAGGTACCGCACAAGATACACTGCGTCCCACTCTTTTGTGGCTAATGGACAAATGTTTTTATAGTATTAATGAATTTATAAATTTCAATTCTTCACTGACATGAATTTAGACTAATTATTGATTATTATTATTGTTTGACATAGTTTATTATTTCTATCTTGACATATTTTGTAATTTGTTATGTACTAATTTGTTATGTACTAATGTTTGCACGCTTGTACTCAAGCAGAATACTGTCGTGTTCTTGCAAATAAACGATTTTGATTTGATTTGATTTGATTTGATTTTCTTTGCCCTTTCCCAGACCCCTCTCCAGGTTGCTGCCGCCTGATGTGGATGGAGTGCTCGGGTCAGGTGCAGCGATCACTGACAGGCTTGGTATGCGCGGAGACACCAACGCCGACGTATCCCCAACGGTAGCGGCCGCTGTAACAGGCGTGGACCCATATGGAGACGCCCATATGAACGGGCAGCCGATGTCGATGTTAGTTTTTTATTTTCCTCAAGGGCCATCTCCAGCTTCCTCTCCAGGATCTCGCATCTCCTGCACTGCCCCTCTTCCATTGTCCTCGAAATATGTCTCTTTTTTTTTCCCCCAATTAATTAGTTTATTTATTATACTGGTTGGTGCAGCCGACTGCTACGAATGCAGAACCCCGCCCTTTACTGGAGTATGGAATTGAACTACTAAGTGATCCGAGACCCCACCCCGAGTAGCGGGCAGACTTTCCCGCCGCTGACCCCAGCGATGTTTAGCGCCAGCAAATGATGTTCGATAACCCGAAATTTTTTTTTGAAATTAGAAAGTATTTGTGCAGGGGAACGTTTCTCGAAAGGTTATACCTTTCGTCTATGCGATTTGGTACATCAATTCCTATATCTCCAGCTACACAACCATCAATTTGTATAATTACAATGCAAATGCCTCTTTAAGCCATATTTTGGAAGGTTAGGTTTTTTTTTTTTTTTTTTCTACTTCCAGGAGCATAAGACTTCTGACATTTTTTTGCTTACAGGATTATACATTTCTTACTTTCTAATTATTTAGTTCTGGCCATTAGGTGGCTAATATACTAATCTTCTCCCTCTTTTGGAAGGTTAGGTTTTTTTTTTTTTTTAATTCAAGTTCAATCCTGCAGACTCTGTGGTCCGCACTTTTTACAAGCTTTTATTTAGTTTCACCTGTCCCGTTGTCTGTCTGTCTGTCTGTCTGTCTGTAATCAAATCTTGCAAGTTAAATTTGATCCACTTCCCAGTTTCCGATTGAGCTGAAATTTTGCATTCATGTATAAATCGGATGACAATGCAATATTATGGTACCTTGGAGCTGGTCTGATGATGGAGACGGAAGGTGGCCATAGGAACTCCTCTAATACAGAACACAACCTAGTCGTGTTTGGGCTCGTTAGATTTGTCTTAACAAGATCTTTAGCCACAGCTGAGTGAGTGATAAAAATGTTATTATTAGGCCACCACTTTAAGCAATTGTTCAGTCTCAGTGTAAGAAAGTTTCTGTAACCAGCTAGCGATCTTCGATTTGCAGCTGTACCTATTCAATGAAAAAATATCATAAAGTTTAGTTGAGTGATTGTACAGGTACGGTCCAAGGAACAAATAAAACCCGTGAATAAAGGCTGTGCATGTGGGTATGGATGTTATTATTTTTCTATTACTTTTTAGGGTTAGTGAGGTTGAGTATGAAACGTTAGTGTGTTGACGGAGTATGTTACAAAGTATGAAGAGTTCGCGTACAGTAAGCACTTCACGGAATTGAAAAAGTTTGAAGGTAGCGAAGAAAAATGGTTTGAAAGTCGCAACTTTCAAAACAGATCTCTGTGCCCTTTCCAACCTTATGAGATTGCTTTTAGAAGTACTACCCCATGATGTTATGCAGTATGTTAAAAGTGATTGTCATAGTGCTAAATAGACCATTTTCAAAATGTTTGCATCGGTCACATGTCTTAGGTTCTTGAAAATAAAAATTAGCTTACGTACTTTCATTGTGAGGTACTTTATGTGATCATTAAAGCGAAACTTGTCATTAATATGTATACCAAGATATTTGATGGTACTAGTCTTGATCAGGTTAGGACAACAGCAAGGGACGCCTGAGCCGTGGGTTGAGTGAGCTAGGATCGTCATTCTATCAGTATCTTCAACACCGAGATTACGAATGGAAAATGTCATATATATTTTATTAACATTAAGGGTAAGGAGGTTATTTGAGAGCCATTCCTTGACTAGATCAAAGCCAGACTGAGCTGTAGAAAATACTCCCGACCAAGTGCTTGCTGTGAAAACCAAGGCTGTATCATCAGCAAATGAAAAGATTCTACCATTTGGGAGAGACAGGCTGCAGAGCTCATTGATAAAGGCTAAGAACAGTGTAGTACCTAGCACGCTACCTTGTGGGACTCCGTAACTGATGGGTAGGTCGGCACTGATGACACCTTCTATGGTAACGCTTTGTGATCGGTCTGTTAGGTAGTGATGCGATTTCCACCTTCCACTAAGGGGTTTCCAAGTTTTACCTAATATTCCACTATCAGATCTTAATAAAAAAAATATGGGACCATCTCAAAGGTAAATCCTGTCTAATGAAAAAAGAATTACTAAAATCGCCTCACAATTGGCGAAGATATCTAATAACACACAGATAGCTACTGTAAAACGTTGAGGAGTTCTGTGGACTGTCTTTCGGCTTCATCATCAGATCAACTCTAGACCTTCATTACATAGTAGTGCTTTAAAATACTTCATGAAAAAATTTTAAAATTACAAATAATTTACAAAAATTACAAATAATTTTAAAGCAATTTAAAAAAGTTGTGCTTTTCTATAGCAATTATTTAAGGAACTTATATAGATCTTGGTACCCATGAAAGATCTCACACCTTTTATTGGCGAAGCCTTTACTTGAACTTGGCAAACATTCACATGTATGTTTTTGGTGGGATACTCTTTACGAATATTATGAATTATGTGTTTTAAAAGCGTGTTTTTTAGCTTTTTAAAATATATTTACTATAACAACTACACAATATACCTGTATGTTCCTACCTGCAATGACCAATCTAGACACTAAGTTTGCCTAGCATTGTTATTTCCAAGTTCGGTTTCGCCAGCCATATTAGAGCCCATAATAGAAAGGATTAAGGTCGCCGTTATCGGATGCGATAAGGAGGACTAATATCACCAATGTAAAACAATTACAGTGAATAAGCTGTTCTTATAGTTTTATCAACAAACACTGTACATATTTATTATAACCATAATAGTAGATACCTAATTAGCTATAAATTCACTGGTAATAAACTTAATAGGAGACTACTTATTCATTAGTCCATACAACACTCTGTTACATCCATACTAATATTATAAATGCGAAAGTGTGTGTGTTTGTTTGTTTGTATGTGGTTTGTCCGTCTTTCACGTCGCAACAACAGAGGGTCGGCATGGTATGATTTATTGTATGGAGATAGTTTGGTGGCTGGAGAGTGCTATAGGCTACCTTTTACCGCGGGAAAACAGGGTAACTAGGGTAGGGTAGGTGAAGGGTGGGTGTAGGGTAGGTGAAGGGTGGGTGTAGGGTAGGTGTAGGATAGGTGTAGGGTAGGTGTAGGGTAAGTGTAGGGTAGGTAAGGGTAGGTGTAGAGTAGGTAAAGGATAGGGGAAGGGTAGGTATAGGGTAGGTGTAGGGTAGGTGTTGGGAAAAATGGCAACTTAATCCAGGTCAGCAATCCATACTAAAAGAAAAGTCTTATTCCCATGGGAAAATCTTACACAACGCGAGCGTAGCCGCGGGCAGACCGCTAGTATGATGATGATCTATCCGACCGATTTCGGCCATGGCGACCACTTCTACTCCTAGTCAGTCGGGCGCTGGTGCTCCCGAAGATGGCTTATGTAGCCGATCTTAGCAGCAAACTCCCGTGCACAGTGAGGGCACGTGAGCACGCCACTTACGTAATTATAGTCGATGACGGCGGGTGGACGGGCCTTCAGCTCATCGCACTTATCGTCGAGGTCAGTTTTACGCTGCTCCTCGAACTCGCGTACTCGCCTCTTCACAATCCCGCGCCATTCCGGGCGCTGTGCTGCCAAACCTTCCCATTGAGAGGGCTCTATGTTGCATCTTTTCATATGCCGCTTCTGAACATCTTTGTAACGGAGGAGTTGTCCGCCATGTTTCCGCTTACCCTCCTCTAGTTCAGAATAAAAGATGCGTTTCGCCACTCTTTCCTCCGTCATACGTGATATGTGACCGCACCACCGAAGTTGCCGACGCATTAAATAAGCTTCAATGCCACCGACATTGGCTCGTCGCAAAACTTCGGTATTTCGCACTCGGTCGGACCATCTGATCTTCATGATGCGAAGGCATTTAAGGTGGAAACGATCCAGAGTGCGAATGTGGTGGCGATACACACACCACGTCTCGAAAGAGTATAGAAGGTTTGGCAGCACAAGTATAGTCAGCTGACGAATTAGCTGACCCCCCCCCCCCCCCTTCCCCCACTTAAAACCGATGAAGTTTTCTTGGGTAATTGTTTTTGCTTTATCATGAAATTTCGTATAATTGTGCAGGTTAATAAACCGTACGAATAAATGTTATGTAAAAATTTAATGTTCGGGCGAAATCATGCAACTCAATTTTGAAGCACTTGCCGCCATTGGATTTTGCTAACATTTGGTACACTTATGTAACCGCGATGACAATGCAATACTATGGTACTATGGAGCTGGTTTGATGATGGAAACGGAAAGTGGCCATAGGAACTCCTCTAATACACAACACAATCTAGTCGTGTTTGGGCTCGTTGGATTTGTCTTAACAAGATCTTTAGTTATACGTGATGTACAGGGTCTCATGATGGAGCCGGAAGGTGGCCATAGGAACTCCTTAAATACTCACCACAACCTAGTCGTGTTTGGGCTCGTTGATTTTGTCTTAACAAGATCTTTAGTCATACGTGATGTCCAGGGTCTCAGGATGGAGCCGCAAGGTGTCCATAGGAACTCCTTAAATACACACCACAACCAATTCATGTTTGGGCTCATTGGATTTGTCTTAACAAAGATACTCTACTCCAAGGCTTTAAAAGCTTGTTTAAAAAGGATTTTTAATTAAGCTTATTTTTAAATGATTTTATCAACACACGATAAGAACTAATAAGCTCGCCCTCCAGCAGGGCGTATCAATCACAAGATCATGAGCACTAACACAATTTTTAGGTTATGTTCACTGAATTTAATATCATCATCATCAGCCTGTTAAAGTCCACTACTGAACATAGGCCTCTCCAATCGCACTCCAGCGCGACCAGTCCATAGTCCATATTGAGAATTTAACAAGAGTATAAAAATATATCATAACACGTTGCGAGAGCAGCTCGACCGAGGCTTGCTCAAGACGTAACAAGAGAAATTACTAGGATCCGCCTGGATTTAACAGCTCTAGACACACGGCAGTGTGTCCGCCAAGTTCGCAAAAGAAAAAGGCGACGACGCACCAGTATGTTATAATATTACACGAACCATTACGAGCCACTTTCAACTCCTCCAAAACTTAAAATCTACTAGACCTACACACTTGAAATTTTGCATGTCTATTAAACCTTGTCTATTTACCTAGAATTACAAATTTCATGAATGTAGCTTTTGCCATTCTCGAAATATTAACGTCCAAAATTCGCTATTTTTACCCGACTGCTTTAGAAGGAGGGTTATGTTTTTCGAGTGTATGTATGTATGTATGTATGTATGTATATTTCTTTGGCACGCTCTACAGCCTAAACGGCTTGATGGATTTTAGCTAAAGAGGTATCGTTAGATTCGTCTTACTGGTGAGAGTGACACTGAGTACATAAAATTTATAAAAAAACCAAGATGGCCTATTTTTGGCGCCAAAAGTTTTAAATTTTTCATGCAGTTGAGTTTTTTGTTTTTTTTTTTTTAATAATAGTGGTTATTATCACTCACTTAATACTGACTGACTGACTGACTCATTCACTCATCAAAAGTTTAGGCTACTTCCAGGTGACCTAGGAATTTAAGATTTGGCATCAAGGTAGGTCATTGGACGTAAATAAAGGGAAAAAAAAAAACTGAAAATTATGTTTTTTTTAAGGAGACAAAGTTATTAATGCTGTTTTCTTTCAAGCATTTAGTATGCAGGCTAGGTAGAGGCTAGGTGAAAAAATAACTTTGTTTTCGAATCTATTATAGTTATAGTTTTATGTGTGTTTAGATGACTATTAAGACCCCAATAGTTAATTAAAAGACAAAATTGCTTTTATCATGTTCACTAGTAATAAATAATGTAATGCCTGAAATAAATTATTGTGGGGAAATTAATATTATTTCTTTTTATGGGATATCCATCTCGGCTTTATGGGCCGGTAGTATTTAACAGTCACGGGCCGAAGCCAAGTGAGTGTTAGTTCGTGCGATTTGTGGTACTATAGGAGCGTTGATATTTGACTGTTCTGTTTGTAAGAATCTTCTGGCTATGCGGCAAGTATTGAGGATGGTTGCTTTTTGCAAATTAATATAGGTGAGTTGCGGGATGTTAAGGGTGCGCAAAGGTTGATGAATCTGTTTGGGTATTACACCGGTAGTAGACAGCACTATTGGTACTATGACAACTTTTTGGAGCCTCCACATGCGCGTTATTTCTTCCTTGAGGTCGGTATAATTACTAAGCTTTTCAGCTATTGTAGTCTGCAGGTTATGAGTATTAGGGATGGCAATATCAATTAAATGTGCTGTTTTGTGTTCTTTATCTACTATGTTAATATCCGGTTTATTGTAATGTACGGTTTTGTCAGTAAGTATGGCTCTGTTGAAATAAAGTTTATGGGTTGAATTTTCAAGAATGCTATCGGGCCTATATTTGTAATATGGAACTAAGGGCGTCGTGATAAGTTGGTGTTGTATGGCAAGTTTTTGATGGATTATGTTTGCAACTTGGTCATGCCGATATTTGTAGTCGGTTTGGACAATGGCTGTACTGTACACGCTCCGGTTATGTGTTGAATTGTTTCAGGCGCCCTGCTGCACCGGCGACATGTATCTATTGTATTTGGGATCTTCATGATACATTTTTGATAGTTGCGTGTCTCTACTACCTGGTCTTGGATAGCGAGCATAAATCCTTCTGTTTCAGGAAAGAGTTCTCCGCGACTAAGCCATTTGTTCGACGCTGCTTTGTCGACGTGTGGTTGGTTCAAGTCGCGATAATGCCTTCCGTGTAACGTCTTCTGGGCCCACTGATCCAGTTTGGTCTGTCTGTCAGTTTGGGTCTGGTTTCTTTGTGGTGTCATGTCCTGTAGGTTAAGGGGTGTGAACCTATGGTCGTTTCCGACTATTGCACAGTGTTAGAGGCAGCTGATTTGCTATGAAAGTAAGACCTTAGGTTTGAAATTTGTTGGTTATGCAAATTGACTACGTCTATTAAACCTCTCCCTCCCTCATTCCTAGCTAACGTCATTCTTTGGATA
Organism: Carpatolechia fugitivella; assembly: GCA_951230895.1. Lineage (NCBI taxonomy): Eukaryota > Metazoa > Arthropoda > Insecta > Lepidoptera > Gelechiidae > Carpatolechia > Carpatolechia fugitivella. The sequence continues at coordinate 242,552 of OX579671.1, read as the reverse complement.
CAAGATCAGGGATGATGTTTTCTATGCTTTGTCATAGTTGTGTTGATGACACGCTGGAGCTCTTGCAGTTCAGCTTTGGACCAAGGAATGACACCGAAGGAGTAGGTTAGTACTGGGACCACGTAAGTATTTACAGCTTTGGTTATATTTTTCGAGTATAAATCTGTTTTCATAATGGAACTGAGTCTATGTTTGAATTGTTGTTTGAGTGTAGTCTTAACTTCTTTGTAATGGATTTGTTTAGATTGGTTGAATCCGAGGTACTTGTATGCTTCATTTTCACCTAGTGGGTCAATCAACTGTCCTGTTTCCATTACATAAACATGTTCGTAGTTCTGTCCTGCTTTTACAGAATTAATTTTGCACTTATTGATTCCAAATTCCATACATATATCGTTCGAAAAGTCTTCTGTGATGGTAACTAATTGGTTTAAATTGTCTTGAGTCTCAGAGTACAAATTTTTGTTTCCATATAAAGAAGATGGTTTATAACATAGTTATTTTGGATATCCGTTATTAAATCTGTTCTATTGTACGATAGTCGATAACCTAAATTTTCTGTGTTTAGCATGTTTGATAAAGAGTTTAATGCAAGACAGAACCATAATCGACTTGAGGCGTCTCCTTGAAATATTCCACATTTTATTTTTATAATATCTGAATCTAAGGTTTCCCGGGTATTTGTGGTCAGTCTCAGTCGAGTCTCAATCTATGTAGTACTTCTGTTTGCGGTGTGTTTTCTTGTTGGTGTGAATCCGAGCGGTTTTGCATATTATTTGTTGTCTGTGTTTTAACGTTTCTGTAGAACTGTTAATCATTTGTACTAAATTGCCTGTTTTGTGTTTTACGGAGCGTGCATGTATTATACCGTTTTAGGCGACTACTTATTACTGTAAGTTTTTGTCGTAGCGTGTCTAAGAAGTGTTTAAGTTCTGTATTTGGTTCTTCGTGGGTTGAGTGTATTTTATACTGTTGAAATATGTTCTATTATTATTATTATTTAATCTTGAAATTCTATTTTAACCTACTTTTGACTGTCGTATCATTTTGAAATATTGTAGGTTTGTGTTATTTGGATTACAATACAATAATTTAGCACCATAGAGCTGATCTGATGATGGAGTCAGGAGCTGGAAGGTGGAACTCTTAAATAGTTACTAGTAAGCCCCTAGAGTTTGGGCTCATTTAATTTGATATGATAAGTCTGACTCAGCGCAGTTAGTAACGAGGGTCTGATGATGGAGCCAGGAGCTGGATAAGGGAACTCTTTAATGGCTACTAGTAAACTCCTTGAGTTTGGGCTCATTTAATATGTTATGATGAGTTGAATACAATGCAGGTGGTGACGAGGATCTGATGATGGAGCCAAGAGCTGAATAGTGAAGCTTTTAAATGGTTACTAGTAAATCCCGCGAGTTTGGGTTCGTTTGATTTGTTATGATAAGCCGTTAATAGTGTGGTGACGAGGGATTGGTGATGGAACCAGAAGTTGGATAGTAGTTACTGACATAAGCGTGGTTTCTAGTGTTTTTAAATATTATAATTATTTTTTATTTAACTTGCTCTGTGTGTTAGTTTGGGGCAAATCTTGTTCTTCTTTAGTGTTCAAAAGCTTGTGCTTATTGTCTGTAACTTAAATAAAAAGACGAGATTACTTTACAAAAACTAACGAGATCCCACCAAAAACATAAATGTGAAAGGATGCCAAGTTCGGATAAGAGCTTTGCCAATAAAAGTAGTGAGATCTAAATGGATACCAAGATCTATAGAAGTTCCCTAAATCGTTGCTAAAGGAAACAACAAGGCTCTTAAGTTGCTTTAAAATTATTTGTGTTATATTCCTTGCTACTAAATTAGGTATCATGGCAAGTTTAGAGAAAGAACTCAAATTTTATTTAAAAATAGAAAATACGTAATAACTTGCCAAGTTACCCAATTTAGTAGCAAAGAATATAACACAAATTATTTTAAAGCAACAAAAGAGCCTTGTTCTTTACTTTAGCAACGATTTAGGGAACTTATATAGAACTTGGTATCCATTTATATCTCACTTCTTTTATTGGCAAAGCTCTTAGTCGAACTTGGCACCCTTTCACATTTATGTTTTTGGTGGGATCTAGTTTACCGAGCAAAACCATGACGAGGAGGGGTTCAGACTGTTCTGAGGTTCAGCCCCTTCCGAAAACGTCAAACTGAAGTGTCAAAGTGACAGTTCTATCATATTGTCTCCGCCGATGAGGGTTGCCATTACAAAAACCTAAAAACCACCGATTGGTTCCGAACACTATAATACAACTAAAAATGCGCGCGATGGCGGCGGCGCGGCCGTCTTAATTCAATACTCCTAACTCGCCCTTCAACCTGTTACAATGCGTGGCGGGAGGAGGTAAGTTGCCGTTCTATACGCTAGTATTATCCCAGCACCCCAAGAAACCATGGAAGTAGTGTCGACCTCGGAAATTAAGTCTTGACTATCTGACATCGAACATTACCTGACCGAGATTTGTACTATCTCAGGTGAGGGCAAGTTGAACACAGATTCTAAGCTGAAGATTAGCGCCATTGCTAAATCGATTCTGGGAGGCGTTTCACAGTTGGCTGTGCACTACCAGTCCTTGAAGCAGAGGCATTTAGCGCTCAATACTGAATTTCACAATATGTACGAGGGAAAGACAATTATTGACCAAATTCGAGAACTGCAAACCAGCTTCCAATCAGCCCAGAAAGAATCGCCTAAAACCGTTTCTTACGCCAGTATGGTGAGAGAAGGTAGCAATAGTAATACTTTGATACCCACGGCAAGTTCGAGCAGTTATACTATTTACCCTGCTGATAAAGATGAGTCCAGTGAAGAAGCTAAAAAGATGGTAAAAGAATTGATAAAGCCTGAAGAGTTAAAACTGCAAATTCGTGGAGTGAGAAAAATCAGATATGGTGGCCTAATTATAAGTTCTGAAAGAAAAGAGTTTCTTGAAAAACTTAAAAAATCCGAAAAGCTTGTTTTATCTGGATTAAAAATTGAAGAGAATATGAAAAAAAGACCTAAAATTATTATCTATGGTGTGCCCTCTGACATCGCAGAGAAAGAGGTATTTGAATGTCTGTTCGAACAAAACCTTTCGGATAAAATCAATCGAGAAATTTTTTTCAAGTCCCTGAAATTAAGTCATAAATCAGGAAAAAAGGATACCGAGGCCTGTAACTTTATTTTAGAGGTGACTGCAGATCTCAGACGAGTCCTTTTACAACAACAACGCGTTTACATCAACTGGACCTCTTGCTCCGTGCGCGACTTTACTTTGTTACGAGATGCTAAAACTGTCAGCAGTATGGGCACTCGGCTAAATTTTGTCGAGACTTGAACCCCACATGTGGTCACTATGGTGGCGTTGGCCACGCCATGAAGGAATGCTCAAAATAAGCGGAATCGCCGAAGTGTGCTTCGTGTTTGCGGTATAAAAAACCCAGCTCACACAAAACTGGTGATGACCTATGTCCTGCAAAAAAGACCGCAATTGCTAGATACATGAATTCAGTTGACTATGAGGGCGCCTAGAGCGCCGCTGTCTTAGTAATCCGGAACTCAATATGGGTAACGTAAACATTGATCTAGTTAACGATATTGACGCGTCATGTGAATTCGATTCACTTTTGTGTGACCCCGAAGACTGTTCCAGTTTAATTGATTCTTATACAGAAAACTTTAAAATGCTTATGCAGAATGTTAGAAGTTTAAATTGTAATTTTAACAGTCTCCTCACTTTACTGTGTCAAATTAAATTAGATGTCGATATCATAGTTCTAACAGAGTGCTGGTTGCAAAAAGAAGTTGCCCATACCCCTCAGTTAAGCGGTTTTAGTTCATACACAAGTAAAAAGACCAATGTACTACAAAATGATGGAGTGGCATTTTACATAAAATCAGACGCATCGAACGTCACTGTAGAAGAGCCCGATATCACAGATGCAAACTGTCTAATAGCAAAAATAGGTGAAAATACTGCAATTGTTGCTATTTATCGTTCCCCGTCCTATAGAAATATAAGTAACTTTTTACAATCACTTAGTGTTATTTTGGCTAACTTATCTTCTTTTATTATGGGTGACATGAATATTGATATAAAGCCTGGGAATCAAGACCGAAATTCATCAGACTACTTAACCCAAACTGCTTATTTAGGCTACTTGCCGTCCCATGTTCTCCCAACTAGAGGTCCTAATTGCTTAGATCATGTTCTAGCGAAGACCACACTACCAATAAAAACGTTAGTGTTTGATTCTACGCTTACCGATCACCGCTCTTTATTACTTTACTTACATAAGTGTTACAATAGGTCATACACGATGAAAACGTACACTAAGCTAAATAATGAAAGCGTAATTTGCGACCTCGAAAAGTTTGACTTCTCCCCAATATACAAATCGAGTGACCCACATGAAGCTGCGGAATCTTGTTACTTCATTGACTAAGATAATTGAAACAAACACAGAAACTAAATTATTAAATCGACGCCAAAAGGTTATCAAACCGTGGATTACCCCTGGCTTATTACGTTGTATAAGAAACCGAGATAATCTGCATAAAAAAGTTAAAAAATCTCCCAATAACGAGATACCTTTTGGTTTCGAAACTTTTGCAATGTTCTTCTTAAAAAAATAAAATGACAATATGAAAGAACTGAAATCGACAAAGCTGGCCAAAATAAAAATAAATTATGGAGAGTCATCAAAAGTATCACTAATATCGAACTCGACAAATGCACAGACCGCCAATTCAGCAAATAGTTTCTTTGTAAACATTGGAAAATCTCTTGCAGAAATAGCTTATAATAATATCTCTCATCGATCACCTAAAAAAAAATTTTAATTTCACAGCCCCCTAACATGAATTCTTTAGCCATGATTGACACCGACGAGTCTGAAATTGAAAATATAATAATATCATTAAAAAAAGACTGTGCTACAGGTGTTGATAAAATATCGTCCTCTTTCATAAAACATCATAAGATGCATTTAATCCCGCCCCTTAAATATTTATTCAATCTTTGCCTTTCAACTGGTATCTTTCCTAAAGTGTTAAAAATGGCACTAGTAATACCCATACACAAAAGTGGAAATGAACAAGAACTCAATAATTTACCGCCCCATTTCAATCCTGCCGTCTTTATCGAAAATCCTTGAGAGAATTATTTACAAAAGATTGGTGCACTTTTTGGAAAAAAACAAACTGTTGGCCCCATCTCAATACGGTTTCAGATCTGGGCTATCTACTTCTAATGCGGTGGACGAACTTACTGATTATGTTGTAAGACATTTAGATTCACAAAAAAAGTGTTTGGGCATATTTTTGGACCTTGCAAAAGCATTTGATACAGTGACTATTCCTATCCTTCTTGACAAACTGGAAAGACTTGGAATTCGAGGAAGACAACTAAACCTTATACTGACTGGACTCAACGCGTTAAGATAGATAACATTATAAGCAAGGAACTCCCTATTGAGTGTGGAGTGCCTCAAGGAAGTATTTTAGGGCCTATATTGTTTTTAATTTTTATAAATGACCTTTGCACTCTTCCTCTTGCCAATGTTAAAATCATATCCTACGCAGACGACACTGTGCTACTCTTTAGCGCTGACAATTGGAATGTCGTTTTCACACAGGCTCAGGTAGGCTTTAACAATATAATGCAGTGGCTTAGGTGTAACGCACTGACGCTTAACACGGATAAAACAAAATATATGACTTTCTCTTATAACTCCTCTACCCAGCCTTTTCAACCTAATTTCTCAATAATTGCCCACCTTTGTCCTGATCACAATTTTAATAATAGCGTATGCACCTGTCCTTGGATTAGCACTACTAAAACGATTAAGTACCTTGGCGTTATAATTGATCAACATCTCAACTTGAAGCTCTTGTCGCTAGGGTCTGTAAATTAATTTACGTGTTTAAAAATCTTAGACACGCTACTAGTCCAGCCCTTCTTCGAACAGTTTATCTTGCGCTCTGTCAATCTTTACTAATATATTGTATGACATCTTGGGGTGGTACACACAAATCTACCTTAATTGAATTAGAAAGAGCGCAAAGAGCCATCCTCAAAGTTTACACTTTTCGTCCTTTTATATATCCCACTACAAGACTACTCGCAGAGTGTGATGTCCTTTCCGTTCGTCAATTGTTTATTTTACAAGCGATCGTCAAAAAACATCCTTTAGTTCCATTCGATCCAGCATTTATAAACCATCACAGGCGGATAGATAGGGTTTGTCAAAGTGAACGTTTTTGCACTGCCCATTCACATCATTTTTTCTGCTTTCTTGGCTCTTTCCTATACTATAAGCTAAACTTCTACCTATCCATTTATTCTATGAATTTAATACTCTTCAAAAAAACTGTAACAAAATGGCTTAAATGTAAATCATATGAGGAGACTGAAAACCTATTAGCAGTAATTAGTTAACCAAATTACCTTATTTTAAATAATTGTTATTTTAAAAACTCTTTGATTAACCCTTACTTTATAAGCACTTACTAACCTGATTCCTAAGACACAGGTTACTTACTTAGTTTAGGAATCATATTGTTGACTCAGCAAATTGTTTTATATTAATGCTTACAACTTAGTTTTTATTTTCTTATTGTGTAAATTGATAAAAATAATATTAATTGTAAATTTTACTTAGTAGTCCTGTACAATGTTTATATTAACCTACGATTTCACAGAATAAATTTATCTTTATCTTTATTAATTCCGTGAGGCACGTCTCCTCATCTTTCGTTTCGCTTCGAATGAATATAAGATGATGATTATGATTCCTGTTTCAGCTTCGGAGAGGTTCATAACGGGAAATAACCTGTTCCAAAATATCGAGGAAAAATATAATCCTTTGAATGTAACCGATGTGATGGAGACCTGGTTTTCACAAGAAGTGTCTTACGTATTTGATGTCATGAAGAAAACGGATTTCCAAAATAACAACGACGAGCATAGTGGTTGTTATACCCAAGTAAGGGCCTTTCTACATCTAGTCGACGGTTTTCCACATGGTTTTCCACGAATACCCGCTTACATACCTTCCCTAATACCTAATACGTATTATAAATACGACAGTAACAGTAACTGTCTGAACTGCTGAACAGACTGATATAAAATTTGGTAAAATTTGGTGGCTTTGGTAGGTGTAAAAATCAGGCAAAACCGGTTTTGAACGTTGTGCTTGATCTTCTAATTCCGAAATAAAATTAGTGTATAGTTCAAAAAACAATTAAAAGAATATCTCTTCATTCGGTGTGCCTTTTGGCAAAGGCTTCCTCCTATTCATTGGAGAGTGATGAACTGACACTCCCGCGGTGACCAGTATTTCTTTGATCTTATAAGTTTGTCTTGTCTGGTTTACGTTAGTAACATTGTCCTTAGTCAAAACCAATTTTGACTGCGAAAATCAGGCATAACTGGAATTGATCAAGATCTTTAGCAGTCTTAAGTCAAAACTATTTATTCACATCGACCATCACCACACAGGCCCCGCCACGGAGATTGGTCAATGGCATTAGCAAAATTAATCAAGTTTCAATGGCCCTATGTAGGCCGGGCCGTTGATGATGATGATGATGATGATGTAGGCCTTAAGCCTTTCATCACTAGGGATAAAAAGGAACAAAGACCTGACTGAAATCATAAAAACGAATAAACCAGAAATATTTACTATGATTCCAGATGGTATGGGCGGACTCTGAGTACATTGGGTGTGGAGCGTCAATGTCCGCAAGAAATGTAACTATATCTAACGGATCGGTGATACCTCAATATAACACAATTGTGGTCTGCAGCTACGGTCCGCCGTAAGTTATCTATACTATCTATATATACCTAATACGAGATCGTATCAGAAAGAGAGAAGTACGCACTGATTGTTGATTGACTGATTGATCTACGCTCAGCCAAAACTACCAAATTTGCACAGAAGGTTACACTTATAACGTAAGCAAGCAATAAGAAGGGATTTTCAAAATTCCACCTCTAAGGGGGGAAAAGAAGGACATTGCTTAGAGGACGCTTTTCGCAAACTTATTCTAAGACTCTGGGCAAGCAAGTATTGAAGTACCAATCTGCCGTCATACTGTCCTTTGATCTTCAAGCGATACTGTAGTATAATGTCCTGATTTGCCGAAAAACGAAGCACCCATTTTTTACCAATGCTTCGACTTTACTTAACTTTCGTTGGCAAATCTTTAAAAGGAAAGACGACTGTTTTTTTCTCTCGGGTTCAAACTAGTACACTCAGGCAAAGATAAATTAAGGACTCAAGTTTCGACACCTGTCACGATTTTATAAACAGCCAACGACTGTCCACCTTTAAACTTTTTATCATTTTACGGCACCGTTGGACACGCAGTCGTTTCTGGTCCTCCGTTAAGTCATGCGGTATCCATCGAGTGCAAAGCTTCCGAACCTTCAGATGCACATGTAAAATATTTTGCACTTGGCTCATTCCAATCCCTAACAAAGCACGAATTTGCTGGCAAGTAATTTTTATTGTCAGTTTCAATAAGTTGTCGTACGGTGTCAACATTAGAGTCTGTAACCGCAGTCGCGAGCCGACCTTCACGTACCTCATCATGGAGATGATCACGTTCACGTCTAAATTCTCCAAACCACGAATATATAGAGCTGCGGCGGTACTTTATCACAAAATGCCATTGAAGTCTCTGGCAATTCTTTTGTTGACTTAAGCCACAACGAAAATCATAAAAATCATTGAACGAAAATGTTCACGAGTTAAATTCATTTTGATAGCGACACACAGTTTTCGAAAGTACGTCACAGTGAAAAAAAAAATTACAGTCTCGCAAATAAAAAAGTAACATGTTCCCAAAGAGTTCAATTTTTTAATTCCATTATTGTTTTTTCATTATTTTATTGTAAGTGGCCAGATCCAGAGACTTTCAGTATGCCCACGTACTCTTACGTCCCCTTATATTTGAAGACTCATACCTAAGATAATTACAACATTAGGGATGGGCCGAAGTTCGATTTTCATTCGGTTTGACTGAATTTTGGCAGCTTGAGCCGAACTTCGACATTCGGGTGAAATTCGGATGCCGAACATTCGGTACAAGAAAAAGTTAAAATACCTGCTTGCGCTATTTTGACTGAAATTAATAGAAATCATATCTGTTATAACATAAAATTAAATGAGGGCCTTATATACGACTTACGGTCATTTATTTTAGTTAGGAATATGTAACACTTAACTTGCTATCTGATAATAATTAAATTACATAATTAATATAAAATAATAAAGTCAATGGTACCTTAAGCTCTATAAACAAGCTTCCAAGTCAGCGCAATAAGTTACAACCATTTCAAAATCATACAAATTTAAATACTCACAAAACCTGTAGGGTTTGACCTAGAATCATGAAATTTGGCAAGAAGCAAGCTTACGAGTGATTATAGCACAAAAAAGGGGAAAAAAATGTGAATGTCGGAATTTTGTGCTCATTTAAAAAATATGTATTGTTTTACAAATACCCTATAGTTCAAAATATTGCTTGAGATGGCGCCACGTGTAAAATGAAATTAAAAATGAGCAAAATTCATTGTTTTTACAATCAAACTGTAAGTACAGAACCGTTAGTGTACCGTTAGTGTGTCAGACTCCTACTTGTAGAGCCAGACTCCTACTTGTAGAGCCAGACTCCTACTTGTAGAGCCAGACTCCTACTTGTAGAGCCAGACTCCTACTTGTAGAGCCAGACTCCTACTTGTATAGCCAGACTCCTACTTGTAGAGCCAGACTCCTACTTGTAGAGCCAGACTCCTACTTGTATAGCCAGACTCCTACTTGTATAGCCAGACTCCTACTTGTAGAGCCAGACTCCTACTTGTAGAGCCAGACTCCTACTTGTAGAGCCAGACTCCTACTTGGCCGGTTTTTTTATTTATACTTAATGCGTAATTTTAATGAAAAAGAAACTCTTTTAAACATTGAACTATTATTACGTAGTAAATTAACAACAAAAATCAAAATTTAAAACTCGTAAAATTAAGTTAACACCAGCATCTAAGTGGAAATTGGCGTTAGAGTTAAATGACTAGGATATTTTAATTTTTTTCTCTAACTGACCGATATAATAATATACCCAGAACTATGGTGGTAGTGTATCTGCCTCCGACGCACAGGGTCGCGGGTTCGAATCCCGCCCAGGGCAAACATTTGTGTGATGAGCACTTGTGTTTGCCTTGTGTCTGGTTGTTGTTTATCTATATAAGTATGTATTTATCTATTTAAGTAATGTCTGGTACCCATAGTACAAGCTCTGCTTAGTTTGGGACCAGAAAGCCATGTGTGAAGATGTTCCCTCATATTTATATATATTTATTTATTTATTATTGTCTCCATAATAATATGTTGAAATTTTGAGATATTTTAGTGCAAAAAATTGCTGTTTTTTAACTAACTCGGGTAGGTGTGGGTCATTAACGACCCACTAGATATATAATATGGGTTGTTTATTGAATTATTGTTTTTATGTGTGTTACGGGTTTGAACCCTAACTTCGCCATACCAATATTGCGCAACCTTCGATTGTTCATCGGATTATTCCAGAAACTCATCGCCTGATCGTGGAATGTGCTGATGTGTTAAAGTGATGTTAACGTGGGACATTTTGGACAGTTACCGACGCCTTTATTACTCCAATAGTGGTAGTGGAAGGACAGTTCGATCGATCCTGATCATTTAGATATAATTAGTAATTAATAATTTTATTTTATTCACATTATTTGCACTGCAGAACTTTTAATAAAGTATTGTAAAAGTAATCTCGTCGTTTTTAAAAACACCTCCCGTCAGCCGCCAGTGATAAGGGGCGCAGACGGTTGTTGAGGTAGTTCGCGTCGCGAATGTGCGTGAGTTCCCACTTCGAATCCGCGCGTTCGCGCTGACTACTCTCCAAAGAATCTACGGCCGGCTGTTGGAGGTTGCAGAAGAATCGACTTCATAGAAGATAAATCATCTAGCCATCGATGAGTCAGAAATGATGCAGATTACCATGCTAATGTGAGTTGTATATTTAAGTTAAATAAATCCTATTGGTTGCTAATCCTTGCTATCCTATTCCCTAATAGCATCGTGCTATAACTTTTTATTAGGTTACATTAGTAAGTTTTCAAAAAAAAATTCCCACGTCGATATAGGGCTATTAAACCAGATTCGCGGCGAAACATACGCAAAAGCTATAGACAGTCTCGCTTTCATAGAGACCTTTTTAATAAAAGGTCTCTATGAAAGATTCTTCCTCTAAAGCTAATGCTTTAGAGGAAGAATCTGAAGAGGAAGAATTAAATATGGCTCAACCAAATGATGATTTTAACGATACCACTGATAAAATTTGGAAGGCGTTAAGATTAGTCCCAGAATTTGATGGAAATTCAAATGTTTTAATTAGATTTTTAAATATTTGTGATGCACTTATAGTTAAATTTGCCAATCCAGCTCCAGGAAACGAATTAAATAATTCTGCTCTTTTAAATGGAGTTGTAAATAAAATTACCGGTAAAGCTGCCACCACACTTGCGACTAATGGTATTCTTAGTGACTGGAATGGTATAAGAAATGCTCTTATAAATTCATTTTCCGATCACAGGGATGAATCAGCACTTTACACTGATTTATCAATGCTAACTCAAGGTACTGACACGCCACACATTTTCTACGAACGAGTCCAAAATGTACTCAGCACCATAATGACATACGTTGAGTTGCATGAATCATTAAAAACTAGTATTGAGGCTAAACGAGATCTTTACAAAAAACTTGCATTACAAACCTATGTGCGAGGTCTTTATGAACCACTTGGTTCAAGGGTTCGATGCATGCGGCCGGATACGTTAGAGAAGGCGTTAGAGTTTGCACAAGAGGAGTTAAATCTTCTTTATATGCAGCATAAAAATACCCAGCCTACATTTTCTAAAAAACCAGCTCAAGTTTCAAAACCTTTCCAGGTTTCCCCTTTTAATGTACCATTATATTCGACACAAAATCAGCCAGATTTCAGACAGTTTGGTTCCAATTCTACTATTCCTATTTACACACCAAGATCAAATTTTAACGGTGGAGAACCGCAGCAAAAAGTAAATAAAATGCTGAATACTTATCCATTTAAATCTCTTCCATATAATCAACCAACTAACATGGCCCCACAAACACAAGGTCATGGACCATCAAGGACTCAGCAAATGATGCGAGCCTTGCCTCGGTCAAACATGTCAACGGGCTTTAGAATCGCACCCCGCTATTCAAACTTCGGTAATAATGTACCTTAACCCATGAGTGGTGTGAGTCACCCGGTAGCACGTGCATTGCCGCTGACTCCACAGCATGCAACACAACAAATCCACGTGAATGAAACAGCTGATCCTGATTATTATCACCCTGAATATTACTATGAACCCACACAAAACGACTATGACGAATACTACGATTATGACTTAACAGAAAATGAAAATTACGATTTTTCATCAGAAAACTTCAATCAAAATGAACAGGAAAATTTTACCAAAGAGCCTCAGATGACCCCTCCAACATAGAATTAAATTTGCAGAATAAAAAAAACTTACCTTATATACAAATTTTAAATCCACCCCTAAAAATGTTAATTGATACCGGAGCTAACAAATCATTTATTAGCCCAGAAGCAGCCCAAACATTATATTCGAATTTTCCCTTGAGCTACGACCCATTTATAGTAAAAAGCATCCATGCTACAACGAAAAATTGTTATTCTATTACTGTACCAAGTTTTCCCGAACTGAATGACCAAAACCCTATAAAATTTTATGTACTGTAGCAACTGTAGCACTTTAGCTAAAGCTCGCTACTTAGTAAAAACGCACTGTTTATAAATAATATTTTATTATATTTGGTTTTACAACTTTAGCACTGGAAATAATACTATCGTCCGCACTCGACGGCGGACGGCAGATGAGAACGTCAAACTTCCACGGCCCCAGCCCGTCTGAAGTTTCTATCGTTCTCTTTCTAAACTGAATAGTTAAAAAGAGAACGAATATATTGCAAAAAGAATACTATCGCCAGTATCAAACTACATAGTACTCGGACCAACGAGGCCCGATGCTACAACTACCCCCGGTCTCCCCTGAAAAAATTTTTTTGGTTGAAGACCCAAAAAATTTTTTTGCTAGTTACAATCTACTAGTAACTAACTACCTACCTAAGAGAGGGAAAAATTCACTTGATAAAAATCTAATAAAAAAAACAATGGAAGACTTAGATCCTGGACTTAGCTAAAGTCTAATTACCAGAAAAATATTTTCTAATAATTTTTCTAAATAAAAAACCTCTCCAAAAATACTTAAAACAGGACCCATATCTTACCATCCTAAACCAAAGCTAACAGCTACCTCAATTACAAAATGTAAACCCTAACCTGAATCTATAAAATTCTTCAAAGACATAGCATGCAAAATTTAAAATGAAATTTAAAACATTTAAGTTAACGATAAAAAAAATTAAATTAAGATAATCAAAACAATGTTAACACCAATCACAATACTCAAGAATCTCAAGAATTAAATTAAATTTAATTTAAAAGCAAAATAGAAAAAGAAGTTAAGGTGTTAAAATTGAAGCTATGTTTCCAAAGAAAGAGAAGTTAACATACCCACTAACAAAGAAGAATACAACCAATTAAGCATAACGCATATAGAAAAAACAATCAGATGAGCTAAGATTTTTATGAAAAATTATTTTCTTTTCATTCAGGCATCACTGACGTCCTGAAGTACATCTCGCGTCAGTAAGGAGGTGTAGAAGAAAATATTAATGATTGTTTAAATATAAAAGTTTTATCAGCCCGCACATGAAACAAATAATAGGATCAATACACAGAAAAAAAAACAATATAGTAACAACAATATCAAGATAACTAGCGACTAGGAAGAAAAATAATTATTTAGTCTAAGAAACAGGTACATTACATGACTTCTTACAAGATACAATATCATATTCAAATTATTAAATATGTGGATTTGAAAATGACAACAACTTGGATTGGTATATATAATGAATTGAAAAAATTACCTATCACTTCTCCCCATATCCTAATACCATACCTCATCATAACCCATAGAAATCTCAACCTTTTACTAACCTAGAAAAGGACAGATAGAATACGTGTGATCCTAAACAGACCACCCTACAAAGCTCCTATGTCTCTTAAAGCAGGTGTATCAACTGTGCCTAATCAGCCAACTAACAGCGCAAACAATCTCAACCTAACCATCGTACACGAAACCTCAACTACCTCATCTACCAAACCACTTAGAAAAACATACAAACAATTCGTAAAAACTAGTGACAATAATGCATTTATGTTTTATTTTGTATTATGCAGGTCACCTAAGCATCACCCCAAAAGAAATTACCTACCTCAATACAATAAAAGGGAATTCAATAAAATAAAAAATAAAAATAAATACGTAAACATCTGTTTACAAAAGTGACAGACCAAACATTCAAATAGTTGAACTGTAAAGAATTAAATAAAATATCTGTCATTTTTGAAACTATTTCCCTTTCCAACTTTAATGATTCCAACACCAATGTGAAATCTTTTCCAAACTAGAGGAAGAAAATATATTTTTTTTAAATCTTTAGCGAACATAAAACTTTTTCAATCTATTTACATGAACCAAATAAGTACGAGTTGACCTACCCATTTTTCGAATAAAATAGTTACGGTCATTTACGCGTCTTACGATAACAAATGGACCTTTAAATAGTCTACATAATTTGTAAGTTCTTCCAGTAACACGTTTAGGAGAATAAAGCAAGACCAAATCATTAGGCTCAAACTGTTTTACTACCGTCTTTTTGTCAAATAGCCTTTTTTGTCTAAAATGTGCTTTATTAATCCCGGAAATCGCCCGCCGAGATAAGTCTCCAACCAAGTCAATTTTTTGGTTCAAAGTGTTAACATTTTCAGTCCCATTAATTCCTAAATCCATATCAAGTACCGTACGCGGTTCCCTACCATACAAAAGAAGATGAGGAATTACCCCTGTCGAAGCTTGGGTACTAGAATTATAAGAAAAAACCAACATCGAAAGATAACGGCACCAATCACGCTGGTCGGAAGATATAAACTTAGAAAGCATAGAAAGGAGCGTCCTATTAAAACGTTCAACTAGGCCATTCGTCTGTGGATGAAAAGAAGTAGTATGGATAAGCCTAGCACCAAAAAACTCGACCGCTTCTTTCACCAACCTTGAAGTAAAAACCGTACCTCGATCGGTAACAATCTCTTGAACTCCTCCAAACCTACAGAATATTTCATCTGTGAGAAAATCTACAATGACGTCAGACGTAACACGAGGAACAGCTTTACAAACAGCATAGCGAGAAACATACTCCAAAGCAACAATCACAAATCTATTGCCCTGAGAAGAAGTTCGAAAAGGACCAACAACATCGACACCAACCTTTTCCATCAAACCTGACACCGAAATAGGCAACAATGGTGCTAAGGTGATACCTCCTTTTCTTTCTTGGCATAAAATACAAGAACGGATATACAACTCAATCTCTTTATCCGCATTAGACATGAAGAATCTAGAGCGAAACCTACTTAAGGTCTTAGAAAACCCTAAATGACCACCTGTCCACGCATCATCATGCAACTCCTTCATCACATCTGTAAACAAACTACCTGGTAAGACAAGAACATCTTTCAAAACACCCTGTCTCAAAACTCTTTTATATAACAACCTATTTCTTAAGAAAAAACCTTTATGTCTATGATTCCGCTCCAAAATATTAATTACATTACGACAAAAACTGTCAGACATTTGCCTGTCATGAATTGAAGTTGACTCAATTTGAAAAATTTCTAAACCGTCATGTTTGAAATCCGAAATATAAGGGTCAGGTTCCACTGGAACCAACGGATTCCTACTCAAAAAATCAGCAACCACATTATCTTTACCATGACAAAAAACTATTTGGAAATCCCACTCTTGGATTGCAAGTGCCCACCGAGCTAAACGTCCCGTCATATCTTTTTTAGACTGTAACCAACAAAGAGCTTTATGATCCGTAGCTACTTGAAAAGAAGAGCCCCATAAATAAGTTCTAAAATATTTTAACGCCCAAACCAAAGAAAGACATTCGTCTCCAACAATCTTTGCTTTCGTAGCCAACTCCTGAAGGCGATAAAAGTAGGACAGCACGTCTTCTTTATTCTCCTGTTTGGCATGATAAAAAAGTTCCTCGTAGTTTTCCTGAGGTGGGAATTCCTCCTTGAATAATTTCTCCAGCTCTTCATAAGTTTTTGCCTGGGATTCTATCGTTCTGTAGAAAGAAAGGGCCGGCCCCTGCAAGTACGTGCTTATCACCGCCATCTTTTCTTCTTGTGACAACTTTTTGAGGACTGCCAATCGATTGAAGCGTTTGAAGAATTCCTCAGAATCTTGGCGAAAGCCATTGAAGCATGTGATAGACTCCATAATCATTTAATATTCTCCACTTATTTATTTAATATTCTCCACTTACTTGGTACTCTCCACTTCTATTTCAAACAATTTTCTTTTTGTTTTTCGTTCTATTCTAGAACTAATCAGCAATCTTCTATCCGCTGTCACACTCACTTCAAAGAGGGTGAGGGATATTATAAGAGGGTTAACACTCACAGTTCCTCTTTAAAATCAGTTATTAATTCTATGTGTGGGGGCGCGTACCAGGTCTGGGTGTCTCCACCACTGTAGCAACTGTAGCACTTTAGCTAAAGCTCGCTACTTAGTAAAAACGCACTGTTTATAAATAATATTTTATTATATTTGGTTTTACAACTTTAGCACTGGAAATAATACTATCGTCCGCACTCGACGGCGGACGGCAGATGAGAACGTCAAACTTCCACGACCCCAGCCCGTCTGAAGTTTCTATCGTTCTCTTTCTAAACTGAATAGTTAAAAAGAGAACGAATATATTGCAAAAAGAATACTATCGCCAGTATCAAACTACATAGTACTCGGACCAACGAGGCCCGATGCTACAGTACATCGATTTCATGAACATTTTGATGGACTAATTGGGTTAGATCTTTTAGAACAGTGGCAATCAAAAATTGATTTAAAATCCAATGTCTGATTTACTCAACTTTCTACCAACCAAATTCAAATGTATGAGTCACCACAGAGCTTTAATTTAGTGGAGATGGTCATACCTGCATTATCCAGTCAAATAATAAGTTTGCCGACTGAAATTATAAATGGTGACATTTGCATAGACTGCCAAATTATTTGCGGTTGTTATATCATTGATTGCCTATCTACAGCAGTACAAGGTTATGCTAGTGTTGAAATTTTTAATCCATCTCAAAATGACATCATATTTATCATATCAGAGCCAATTCGCGCACACATATTTAACGAACAGACTATACCACGGAGCGTCCCAGTCACAGACAGCAAGGGCAGGGTCGCGCGTTTCCAAGAAGTCTTCTCGCGTTTGCGCACTGACCATATGAACATGGAAGAAAAAGCTAACTTGATAGCGCTGTGTAAAGAATATTCTGACGTTTTTTATTTAGAAAACGAACCTTTAACTTTAACTAGTAAAATTAAACATAGAATTCATACTGCCGATGAGGTCCCAGTTCACAGCAAAATTTATAGAGGCAGGAGGTCCAAAATCAAATTTAAAAAATGCTTGACCAAGGTATTATCAGGCCTTCCAATTCAGCCTGGAGTGCACCTATTTGGATTGTACCTAAAAATACCTAAAATCGGATGCGTCAGGAAAAGTCAAGTGGAGATTAGTCGTAGATTTTAGGAAACTAAATGACAAGACAGTGGATGATGAATACCTTATTCCAAACATTACAGACATACTTGATAAGCTAGGAAGGTGCCAGTATTTTTCTACGCTCGATCTTGCTAGTAGCTTTTATCAAGTCGAGATGCACCCAGATGACGTTCATAAAACTGGTTTCAGTGTTGCTGACGGAAATGGGCATTTCGAATTTTTACTTTCTATGGGATTGAAAAACAGCCCTTCAACATTCCAAAAGGTAATGGACAATGTTCTCCGAGGCCTAACAAATGTAATTTGTACTGTTTATTTAGATGACATTTTGGTTTTCTCGACATCTCTCCAAGAACACATGATAAATTTACGAAAAATTTTTGATCGCCTCAGAGAATCAAACTTTAAAATTCAGATGGGTAAGTCCGAATTTTTAAAACATGAAACGCCTTACTTGGGTCACGTCATAACCCCTGACGGAGTGAAACCCAACCCCGATAAAATTGCTGCCATTTTAAAGTGCCCAATCCCCAAGACGCCCAAACAAATTAAGGGTTTTCTACGACTTTTGGGATACTATCGACGATTTATACCTGACTTCGCCCGATTAACAAAACCTATGACTGTTTGCTTGAAAAAAGGAGCAAAAATAAAACTGACCCCTATGTTAAATGTTTTGAACATTGCAAGACTTTGCTTATTAATGACCCTATTTTACAGTACCCTGACTTTTCAAAAGAATTTATATTGACCACCGACGCATCGAATTTTGCACTAGGAGCTATCCTTTCACAAGGCACAATAGGTTCAGATAGACCGATAGCCTATGCCTCAAGAACGTTGAATGAAAGTGAAATTAATTATTCAACTATCGAGAAAGAGCTTCTTGCGATAGTTTGGGCTACCAAGTATTTTAGGCCCTACCTTTTCGGATGCAAATTCAAAGTTGTGACGGATCACAAACCACTTCAGTGGCTCTTACATCTAAAAGAACCAAGCACACGTCTCGGTCGATGGAAACTAAAATTGGCTGAGTATAATTTCACTGTCATTTACAAAAAGGGCAAAACCAATACCAACGCCAATGCTCTTTCTAGAGTAGAAATCAATTTTGAAAATCAAGCATCGTTGGTAGTTAACATCAGTTCCAGTTCCTCATCCCGAAAATTATCAATATCTACCGTAACCGCACCGTAACGTGACGATAGACCTTTTATAAGTCAGTTGTCAACTGATACTGCCCCAACCTTGAGAGCTAGTCATTAGTCATTAGTCATGACGGGCTGGTTTCCGCAACTCGACGTCAAATGCGCCTATTTTGCGTGTGGGTGGGAATGCGGTGTCATTCGAGCCAACCCAACTCTTCCAGGAAACCCAGTAGGCCCTTTACATTACCGGTTATCCCTGGAAGGTCCCTCGTTTGACCGAGGTATTTAGCCCTGTAGTCCGCCACTCCCGTGCACTCCATGAGGACGTGAGCGGCCGTTTCTTCTGCCTCCAAGCAGGCTCTGCAAAGGGGGCTGTCAGTAACACCTAGGACATATAGATGTTTATTAAAAGAACCATGACCAGTTATTGCTGCAGTCACCAAACGCAAGCGTGGTTTACTTAGCCGAAACAGGGTCTTAGCGAGCCTGGCACTGGGGGTTGGCAAGGCCATCTTCGCCTGTCTACACTCTTCATGGTTCGTCCAAAGAATGGCATGTTCGTTCCTAGTTGATTCTCTAAGTAATGTACGTACCATCCTGAAGGGAAGAGGGATGATAGGCTCGGGTCCGTATGCTGTTAAGCTAGAACCTCTACGAGCCAACTCATCCGCTGCATCGTTACCTCTAGATCCGCTATGTCCTTTTATCCATTGAAGGGTTACGCGGTTGTGTTGACATACCTCCATTAGTCGTTTGTGACACTCGTAGATTAGTCCCGAGTTGATGGTGTTGCTTTTTAGGGCTAGTAAGACGGCCATGCTATCCGAGAGGATTCGGACGGAGGAGTTTCTTACCATTCTCGATGCTATAGCATTAGCGGCCGTGATGATGCCCATACATTCAGCCTGAAAGACTGTGTTATGGGCACCCAGTGGAAGGGCTAGCTTGATGTTTAGGTCCTCCGAGAAGGTTCCTGAACCCGTGCCTGCCTCAGTTTTGGATCCATCGGTGAAGATTCTGAGCTCTTTAATGTCGAGCCCTTCAACCCGATGGTCCTCGTGTAATTGTATTTTGTACTTCTTATCGAAAACAAACTGTTTTGGAATCCTGTCACTGCAAGCCATTGAGATGGGGAAATTTTTGTGAACTTCCCCTAGAATGGCGGCGTGCGGGGTCCTGTTGTTTCTCCATAGTCCTAGGGTGTTAAGTCTTACCGCTGATGAGGCAGCCTCCTGCTGTATGTACAGCTGGAGTGGCGGAAGACATAACATGGCCTCCATCGCTGCCGTTGGCGTTGTCCTCATACACCCTGTGATCGCCATGCAGGCCAATCTTTGGAAGCTATGGAGTTTGCTTACCATTGTGGTTAGTTTGGTCCTGGTCCACCACACCACAGCTCCATAACAGACAAGAGGGCGGATTACCGTCACGTACAGCCAAAGAATGATGTTGGGAGAAAGTCCCCACTTTTTCCCCACCATTCTTCGGCACTGCCAGAAAGCAATACTCGCCTTCTTTAGTTTGTTGTCAATGTGGCTACTCCAGTTGAGCTTGCTATCCAGGATGATGCCCAGGTACTTCACCTCTGTTGCCAGCTGGAGTTCCGTTCCAAAGAGCTTGGGTAAAGTATACATACCAAGAGCCCTATTGTTAGTGAACATGACCATTTCCGTCTTTGTGGGGTTCACTGACAGGTCATATTCTTGACACCAGCGCTCCACGATGCGGAGAGACCTTGAGAGCTTTAAGTAGTCCAACTCCAACCGAAATTATTCAAACACAAGAAAGCCTACCTGATAACTTGGACTTAAATGACGACTTACCTTCCGCCACAGCCCATACTAGCGTTGAAAATCCAGTTCTTGAAATACCAATTTCTGAAGACCCCTTGAACAAATTTAAAAGGCAACTTATAATAAAAGTCATTAATAACTCTAATAAAAGTAAACCTAAAATAACTTTACCTTTTGAAACTTTCAGAAGAACAGTTGTTCAAATCTCTGAAAATAATTTGCAACAAGATTTGATATCCGTCGTAAAGAACTACATTGATCCAAAATTACGTACAGCCATTCTAATAGAACCAGTTGATAAAATGTACTCTATAGTCCCAACATTGCAGAACACTTTCAAACATTCTGCAATGAATCTGATTTTAGTAAAACGTGAGGTACAAAATGTTTCTGATTATTTAAACCAACAAGATATTATTTTGAAATACCACACTGGAAAATCTAATCACAGAGGCATTAGTGAAACGTATCTTTCCCTATCCCAGCGTTATTTCTGGCCAAAACTGAAAGAAAGTATTACCAAATTTATTAATGAGTGTTCAATATGTGGCCGTGCTAAATATGACCGTAACCCAGTTCGACCGAAATTTCAAATTGTTCCACCGCCAACGAGACCCTTTGAACATACTCATGCTGACGTTTTGACTATTGAACAGGACAAGTATTTAACTATTATTGACTCATTTTCTAAGTATGCGCAAGCATATCGTTTACCAGCTTGCAGAGCCCCAAACATAGTGAAAGCGCTCATGACCTTTTCAACCCATCATGGTTTTCCATTAACTATAACTACTGACAGAGGCACAGAATTTACAAATCAAATAGTTGCTGAATTTTTAAAACTACATAAAATTCTACACCATAATACTGCTGCACATGCCCCAAATGAAAATGGGATGATCGAGCGATTTCATAGCACGCTACTGGAACACTTGCGTTTATTAAAATTACAGCACTCTAATGAATTGGCAGTAAATTTGATTCTTTATGCGCTCATTGCATATAATAGTTCTGTACACAGCCTAACAAAATGTCGACCATTTGATTTAATTTCTGGACATTTTGACCCTAGAGACCCCACTGACATGGACTTAGCACAATGACTTTTACAACAATATTCCCAGGAACACAGAGAAAAAATGCAAACTATATACAAAATTATTCATGATGAAGCCTTTTCAAATCGAGAAGCAATAATGAATAGACGCAATCTTGATAGAGAACCTGAAATTAACTATGACCAAAATCAAGAAGTCTACATTAGAAACCCGATAGCAGCTAGGAAAAAATTAGCACCTCGATATACACGTGACAATGTACAGACAAACTTACCAATACACATTTACACATCTAGGAAAAGAGGCCCAATCGCAAAAACGCGACTGAAACGCAGTAAAAAAAGAAATAATAATTCAACATTGGTACAGCGGAATTCAACCTTCTACCAGTACAGAGCATTCGAATTGACAGCCTGTCTGACGGACCTGGCATTTTACCTTTTAAACTTGGACTTACAAGAATAATATCTCACGACCATACATTTCTGCAAGAAATTAACCTTGACGACATCCAAATGCAAATTGAAGTAGTACAAACCCAACTGGCTGGTGCTGTGAACAAAGTTTCAAATCCCTATTTTCCTCTTTTCAAAAATCAAATTATTCACTTATTCGGTATTATATTTTTTTTTTTTCGGTAAATTAAATAAAACTTTACAACAACTGGAATCATTAGAACCAAAAAGAGTTAAAAGAGGACTGATAAATCCACTAGAAACATTTATAAAAAGTGTAACAGGTAACCTTGACCACGATGATGCCCTGAGATTTGAAAATGCTCTTAGAATTCTGCAAGAAAATGGTAAAGAATTATCAGTAAATTTTAATAAACATATAAGTGTATACAAATATTTGTCAATCCAGCAAACTCAAATTTTGAACAATTTAACAAGAAATCAGAAAAAACTTAACAAAGCTGTTTCATTTCTGCTTAATAATACGAGGTTTGATAAAGATAGAATTTCTCAGTATGCCGAACTCTCTCAAATTTTTAACATTTTGAGTGATAACGTTCAAGATCTTTCGTTTGAAATGATTAGGTTAGAAAATATATTAGCTTTTAGTCGCACAAATTCTATGCACCATTCATTTTTGTCTATTAATGATCTAAGTAATATGATAAGCAAAGTAAAAAGTCTTTATGGCTCTAACTCCGTTTTGAATCTAGATTTAAGATATAATTAGCCTAGGATCATATTTTATTGATAGTAAAATGGTAATTGTCCTAAAGCTTCCCATCATGTCCCTTGAATCCTATGACTTATATAAACTTTGTCCTGTACCTAATAGGCCTCTCAAATTATCATACCCCGTTCCCCATTTATGGCAACCAATTCCAAGGAATTTGTGTACATGGAGGCAGAATGCCCGAAGGCCGAAACATGGTACATCTGTAAGCAGAAAACTATACATCAAATTCGCACTCGCCGAGACTGCATCGCCCATCATATTAGCCAAAGAAGCGCTTTTGGAATTGGACAGCCAGCATTACATAATTTCATTTCCTACAAAAACTAAAGTACAGATTTCCTGTAGTCAAGAAGAACATCGTATTCTGGAAGGAAGTTTCTTAGCGAGCATTCCACGAAATTGCAAAATTCAAACACCTGAATTTACGATTATTAATTCTGACGACAAAATTCGCGGACATGCTGTTGAAATCATGAATTTCGCAACAATTGTGGAACGAAGGTGAAGGTGGTATTTTAACTGAATTGACCAGATGTTATAATAGATCTTTTATTTATTTAATTTCTTTTGCCAGATTTTTACACACGCGCTGACAAGCCTAGAATCAGTTCTTTTTTATCAAATCAAACTTATCTTCCAAATTCAAATAAATCCAAAGATACCAAAAATGTTTACGGCCAGCAACAGCCACAGAGGCAAAGAGGTATACACATACCTAACATCCCTCCCTCTCCGGAAAAGAGCGTATTCTAATTTACATTAGTAAACGAAACGATCTAACCTACCTAAGCCTGGAAATATTTATTTTAACAATCATGATTCATGTCAGTAGTTAGTCCTACCAACAAACTAAAATACACATGACACCACACAATGAAATAATTTAAAAAAAAACTAAGAAAAAGATAAACTAACAATCGTCATGATTGTGGCACAAGTTATTTTAATGTTTACGGCCAGCAACAGCCAAAGAAGCAAAGAGGTATAGGTATGTGTGCTTCCTACACTATTAAGGATCACGAAAAAGATATTAATAATACTTTGATTAACATAATTAATTGGTTAAAAACTAATAATATGAGAATAAAATTAATCTAGATAAGACGTGTTACATACAATTTAAAAATTCTAACTATACAAAAAATGTCGTTAGCATGAATATTACCTACGAAAACGTGCACATTAAAGAGAATACACATACAAAATTCCTCGGCCTGTTACTGGACCACAATGTTTATTGGAAAATGCACATAGATAATATTTGCAAAAGAATCAATAAACTCGTTTATGCTCTAAAACGTATAAAAACATCGGCAACTTTAAAAACCGCTTTGATGACGTACCACGCTTATATAGAATCAATTTTGGGCTATGGTCTGGTTATTTGGGGAAACGGTACTGACATGGGTAGAGCCTTTGTTGCGCAGAAAAAGTGTATACGTGCAATGTGTGGAATTCCTTCTTATGAATCTTGTAGACCATTGTTTAAAAAACTTGGTTTACTACCGTTACCGTCATTATATATTTATGAATTATGCATGTTTGTACGTAAAAATAGTAAACTGTTTTTAAAGTCTTCTGACGTAAATTCTAGGACACAAAGAGACCCAAATAAACTTGTATTCGAAAACATACCACAAACTAGGATGTATGCGAGAAGCTGCCTCGCTATGAGTGTGAGAATATATAACAAACTACCACAAAATCTAAGAAATATTACTCTCAAAGTTTTTAAGAACAATTTATATAAGTGGCTGAATGATAAAAGTTTTTATGACATTAGAGAATTAATAAAAATATATTGAATTAAGTTAACATTATGTAATCATTGAAATTGTTCAGTTTGTACCATGTTTGACATTATTTTATTTTTATTTTATTTTAAGTTTATTAATTAACCAATAGATTGTTTACTGTAGCGTCAAAAATTAAGACATTTGCATGCTAATTTTAGTTTGGCAAAATATCACTGTACTTGTTTGCTTACACTATCATCTCATATACAATGTTTTACGCAAATAAAGATTATTTCTATTTCTATTTCTAAGAATTACATTATTATTTCTTTTTATATAAAAAATAACGACGTGTCACTCTTGGTAAAGAGCAGCGAAGTTAAACCGAAGTTCGTGTTCATTTCAAACCACATTCGGCCCATTTCTACGACATACCTAACATCATCAAACAACGGTGTCACAACACGTCTCTCTTCTATGAAAATGTATGGACTTCGGTTTTATTTTTCATAATATCAACCCATGTTCGTTGGGAAAAGTTGTTCAGTTTCATAAGTACTGTCGCTGTGTTTCGCGTTAGTGTTTTGTTACACCCTGTAGAGTAGACGGATCGCTCATGACACAGTTGTTTGCCCTTGTGTACTTTGTAGGCGCGCGTACTACCGAATCTAGAACTACTAGACATCTTATATGGCAGCACAGTGCAATGATAATAACCTCTTTACCAGATTATTTTTGTATTTGCAGGGGTAATGTTATAGACGAACTACCATACGTACCAGATTATTCGAACCAAGGACAATCTAAACTGATATGTAAAAACTATGAATGCAAATACCGTACATATGGCAGCAAATGTGTCCCTAAAAAATATATTAATTGGATGACCAGTAACTTAACGAGTACAGGTGGGTAACGTGAACGATGAAAAATATCATCGTGATCTGAAGTTTAAGGTTATCACCGTGACTTGTCGCGAAGGAATTATGTTCCATCCAAGGACGCGTTCCGATACGCGCTCAAATCAGTTTCGAATCAAACTGTCGCAGCGCCGCACCGTCAGCGATCAGATTGTATGGGTTTCGCCTGCTGACAGTAATTCGTGTGCTAAAATCGATTTCAGCGCGTCTCGGAACGCAGGGTATGTAACGTACGTCGTTCTTTCTTAGTTCCACAGTTCCAATAGATATCTCGTTCTGAGCCACTCACTTCACGACAACACGAAATAGAAATTCAATGTTGCTGGCTGTCAAAAACTAAATCATACATACTTGAAATTATCCGTAAATAACTTCCAAGATCCATTTTTAATTTTTCATATTATTCGAACATTGAAAAATTATTGCAAACAGTACTGTAGGGATTTAGAGGAACGTAGTTTTATGTAACAAGGTGAGCTCCCGGGAACGTTTACTCAGCGAATAACACTCTTCTCTATGAAATTAAATAAGACATAAATGTAGCACTTTGGTTAAAGCCGCGTTTTCATTATGCAAGTAGCCTGTATGCAAGGTGCAAGTTGCATGCAGCTTGAGTAATGGAAACGTAAACATGCATGCAAGCTGCAAGTTGCATGTGGGTAGTTTGCATTCATATTTACGTTTCCATTGCAAAGCTTTTTCCAAATGAAGACAAAGAATATAAAAACAAGATCGCGTTTGAACAAATCAAATCCCTTTCAAAAACCTCTATAACAACCAGCAATATTGAGTAAGTTGAATGCATGCAAGTCAATCTATTTATTTAAAACATAAAATATTTTAAATATTGATATAGTCACTATAAGATGTTGTTTAGTTAGGTTACGTAACAGGTAACTTAAGACAGAAGGACCCTTACGCAGGGACTGATGAAACCAGTGGAGACATAAGTATTTTGATTTCTTGCTAGACCCACCACACCAGTGGAACCAAGCAGTGGAACCAACGGTCCGGAAGGGAATAAATTAACCGACTTGGTATAAGATGGATCTCACAACTGTTTGCGGTAGAGGAACTGAGTTGCGAGACTTGTGTTTTTTTTACGTTTACGTTATGTTTTTGATGGCATATCATTTTTTTTGTAGATAGTCCAACTTTGTTCCTTCCCGGTACCTTCTACTTCTTGAATACCAACAATGTATCTTCTTAAAGCTCACTCTCTGTCTTATTACCTAGTGTGATGTGATAGATAAGTAAGCTCTGAAAATAATAAAAAATATAATTTTATGACTCTTTAATATTATGATATTAATAGGAGTATTTTTTATGTTATAAGACTCGACTTATTTATTATGGCTTATTGATGTTTAGATATATAATAAAATTAAAATATAAGTTATGATATGAAGCTGATTTGATGATGGAGTCGGAGGTGGTTTGGGGTAACATCAATGCTAATAGCCTACAATGACGAATAAATGAACTTGATGTCATTTGGGTTCTTCTACTCGAAACTATGCATTCAGGGTAGTTTGCTTCAGAGGTTTAAATGGTTGTGTTTAAAAAGGTTTATATATATATTCTTTAATGCAACAGTACACTATACAGAAATGATAATATTAATAGATGTAGCAAAGGCGAGCTTATCTCTAAAGAGAGATCTCTTCCAGCCAACCAATGTGTTGTGTGAGACACTTAATTAAAGTGGGTTGACAAGAACGTGTACTAGAATTTAGCATACTTAATTAATACATACATACATGCCAATAGAGTACATACATGCCAATAGAATACATACATGCCAATAGAGTACATACATGCCAATAGAATACATACATGCCAATAGAATACATACATGCCAATAGAATACATACATGCCAATAGAATACATACATGCCAATAGAATACATACATGCCAATAGAGTACATGAATACATTTATATATGTTATTTTACAGCTGATGCAAAGTTTTTGTGTGACTTCAAATACTTTATCAAAGCAAATGGTTGGTTTAAAATTCACCTGAAAAAGAACACCTGGAATCAAGCTGGCCTTATTTGCGAGCAGGAAGGTAAGATAGTATATTTTTATTGAAGCACGCCTCCGTGATAGTTATGTATATATATCATCATCATCACCAACTGCTCATATCCCCCACTAAGAGAATAACTAAGGGACTTGACCCTACCCCAAATTAGGGCGATTAGGCCTTAGTCGGTCATGCTGACCCAGTGCGGGTTGGTCGGCTACACAAACAACCTTTGAATTTCTTCGCAGGAGTGTGCAGGTTTTCTGACGATGCCTTCCTTCACCGTAAGAGGGCCCCGCGCCGCTTTACCTGCTCTTTGGTATGGTGTAATGGTCAAATGAACTCACATAACGCGTCTCCCGGACGGAAGACAGCGGCCCTGCCCACTACACACTCGACGCTCATCCGTGACACATACTTAAAAGTTCGATGATACTCGCAACTCTGTGGCAAAGCTTCAAACTATGCAGCTTGGACCCAGTGGCATCGAGTCTCCTGGATCTACGATTCACCAAGTCCAACGCGTCCAATTGACATCTGAGAGCCATCCCACAAGTGACAGCAGTACACGATCGATCTTGTGCTTTCTGAATGAATGAATTGCTACAGAACTTTAAAGAGGTTGCCAAGTTTATTGTTAACAGTTTTTGCTACTCATTTTGCCTAACTTAAGGTTAGAAAATAGGTACATGCCTAGAAGCTTTAGGTCCTGGAAAATAGGAATTAAGCCGAAAAGGTTCTGCTAACACGCTTGCGTTTTGTCAGCGTTGGACTTTTTATATTGATAGTACGTCCGCCCATCTACCTGGGCTGATTGATAACTGGCCGAAACGACGAACTTAAAAAAATTATACGCAATAAAAAAATATTACATTATATTTTGGCATCTTTTTGAAAATAGAAGGCCAAATTTGAGTTTAATCGAACTAGTGGAATTTGTTTGATAGGACGTAGAACTTTCTCTGTCGTAAATTTTCTTAACAATGGAAAGAAACGAAATTCGTGCGGTGATAAAGTTTTACGTTTTAAAACAGAAAACAGCAACCCAGATTAAAACCAAGCTAGACAGTGTTTTAGGTAATTCTGCTCCTGCATTGAGTACAATTCACACCTGGGTAACTGATTTTAAACGTGGAAGACAGAGCTGCGAAGCGCCCACAGGTCTGGCCGTCCAAATGAAGTCATGAATCCGGACATGATCAAAAAAATTCACAAAATTGTATTGAATGATCGGCGCTTGAAGTTGCGAGAGATAGCAGAGATGGTGAGCATTTCATCTGAACGCGTTTTTAATATTTTGCACCAACACTTGGGAATGAAAAAGGTTTGCGCGCGATGGGTGCCGCGTTTGCTCACTGTTGACCAAAAGCAACGTCGAGTGGACGATTCATCGGAGTGTTTGGCGCTGTTTAACCGAGATCCTAACGAGTTTTCGCGGCGTTATGTAACAGTCGATGAAACCTGGATACATCATTATACTCCCGAGACAAAAGAACAATCTAAGCAGTGGACTGAGAGCGGAAGACCTGCGCCGAAGAAAGCAAAAACGGTTTTGTCAGCCGGCAAAGTGATGGCGACTGTTTTTTGGGATGCTCGAGGGATTATTTTAGTGGATTATCTGCAAAAAGGAAAAACAATAAACGGAGAGTACTACGCAAGCTTGCTGCAAAAATTAAGTGAAGAAATCCAGAAAAAACGACCACATTTGGCCAAGAAAAAAGTTTTGTTCCACCATGACAACGCACCTGCACACACGTCAATGGTTGCAGTTGCAGTCGCCAAACTCCATGAATTGCGGTTTGAATTGCTACCGCATCCACCCTGTTCCCCGGATCTGGCCCCGTGTGACTTCCACTTATTCCCAAACCTGAAGAAATGGTTAGGTGGCCAGAGATTTTCATCAAATGAAGAAGTCATTGTTGCCGTGGATGAGTATTTTGAGGGGTTGGAGAAAACATTTTATCAAACTGGTGTAACGGCATTGGAGAAGCGCTGGACTAAATGTATCGAGGTAGAAGGAAACTACGTTGAGAAATAAATTTATTTTAAATAGATTTTTAAAGTTTTTCTTTGTCGTTTCGGAAACTTATCAATCAGCCCTCGTAAGACCGATATCATCAACGTCTGGTGGTTTTCTTCATGATATTTGGAAAAAACACGCTCTCGAAAGAAACCCTGTCTCGGTGCTAAATAAGTTTTTTCACCCCTCGTATAACAATGTACTATTTCATTACTGATACCCTGAAAGTAGTTCGGAAGTTGCCTGAGGAGCCGACCGAAGGTAATACTTTTCAGCCCGGAGGGAGAATCACTTTCAACTGACAGATGTCATTAATTCATTCATTTTCATTCATTCCGGCAAATTATAAAAAAAAAACTGGTTCTAATTTCACATTTCTATTGAACTATGTTCCATCCTTCTATACAGCCACTAAATTACAGCGCAATGTTAAATTGAAATAAAATAAAGTTAAGTATTAATTAAAGAATATATATTTTTTAAATGGCTTTATTATAATTAACTTTCAACTATTTCTTTAAAATTATATAGATTTGGGCAAAATATTTAACATTTTTCAATGATGGAAATTAAAAATAATGGCTCAAAAGCTGGCCGGCATGGCCACAGCAAAAAATAAAAAATAGGCGGGAAAGCAACAGTCCGATTATCATTTGTTTCTCAAGTTGTAGGGTCTTGTTTACAATGAGTTCATCTGATTCAGATGTGGAAGTCACTCATTTTTTATATTTAGCTAATTCGTGTTTTTATTTTTACTTTCCTTGTATTCGTAATGAAAAGCACAGTGTTTACCTCTTGAACGCGACAGTAGCGAACGCAGCGAACCCGAAGCAGCTCTGCTACCAGCACCCTCGGTGAAGAGGATGCAAATGTGAAAAGTGCGACCACGAGTAGGTAGTATTCGAACCGTAGTCACACTCGTCACTCCGCGTTTCTGCAATCGCGTTACGAGGCGCAGTATCGTCGAAAGTCAACGATATAACTTAAACTTAAGAAAAACGCAAAGAACTCTTATAAATAAAATACGTGCTAATTAACTTAATAATCAGTTCCCAAGGTAATCCGGTGCTCAAATAGGCCCACAACGATCGGTACAAACTTATTTAAAAAAGCAAGGTAAAAAAAGTTATCAAGAAAAAATTTCCGGAAATTCCCGGAATACGGTAACACGGGAAACGGTTAAATAAATTCAACGTAGTAAAAATAACCGCCCAGAAATAAAACAACAAAATATATTTCTGGGTACAACCCAGGAGTACAACTAGTGCTTCCGAGGTTATGCACATCAAAGTCAGAAAATTATTCTCCAAAAATTTTAATATTCCTAATTGTTAGGAATCGTACAAGAATAGAATTATAATGAGACGTCTACTCGAACCCCTCGGAGGGGTCGAAACAATAAGTAGAATACAAAATGGAATTTAACCTAAGTCTCAACCAAATTTTATCTCAATACCTAGTTTGAAGTAAACAATGACATCCGATCCCGACTAATCAGAAAATAGCGTGGATTTAAAAGGAATAAAATTTGTTCTATAGAAATGACTTCCGATCTGGACGCGATAAACGGAAATTATAGGTAATTTGACAATACTCGACGCAAAAATGGTGAGATTTACACTGCGTGGAAAATAACCCGATTATACCAACCAATTATCAGTTCTGTGCCGTAAATCGAAAAATTCAAACAAACAATCAATATTTAGAATGGGTTCAAAATTAATAAATGTAACTAACCTTTACAGGCAGCCAGCTTCGTGTTAGGAATCCGTACGGCAAGAATTTAAATTCATTATGTGTACCTAACAGCTAAAGTGATTTGTATTAATGTTACTGTAAATATTAATACATTAAATAAATTAATAAAAGGTGTGTAAGTACTTGCTTGCCGCTTACTTCCCTCAATGATGGCCGCTTACTTCACTCAAATCAGTTTTGGAGTGTCAACTAAAGAACCAACAATTTTATAACTGGTTATTTCACACTATACGTTTTGCTAATGAAAACTTCAAAAGTTCAAAGGGCGTGCACAGCACAGCAAAAAACCCGAATATATTTCAAACGGTCAGACAACAAGCGCGTGCGCGTCGCAACCGGCAACAAACAGGCAACTGAACTCTCAAGAGCACTCAAGGGCAGCTGACGCAAGACGCGCGCCGATTACGCAACATAGTATAGGTAAAATCGGGCGCCCCGATCGCGCCAAACGCCAAGCCAGCCCACTGTAGGTGGTTTGGAGAAATATTATTTAAACCAAACCCCGTCTTGGCGCTAAATAAGTTACTTTCACCCCTCGTATAACAATGTACTATTACTTATTATAAGTAGTGTAGCGTTAAAAAAAGAAAGCTAGCTAGCCTGTGGTTGACAACCACAGGCGAAACGTGAAATTTAGGTGTTCAAAGAAAGATTTAGTTGAATTTGTCCGAACGGTATAATATAAATTTAAAAGGGCCTAGAAATTGCCAAGCATGAGCCGAGAGTCGAGTCCTGAGGGGACTCCGTCGATATAGTGTCGCTGAACTAGTGTTGTGTTGTGGTGTATCGATGCAGGAAGGTGTACCAAAACCGCGGAGTACCCCGAGAGAGTATAGCCAAACGGGAACCAAAAAAAGAGGGCCAGAGAAACCTAAAGGGCCTTTTTAGAATTTGGAAAATGAATTTAAATTATTTGGCAAAATCCGCATACAAAAAAACACCGATACAAAAAACAGGCTAAAAAAATCCGCGTGATGTGCAGTATCCCTGGGGGGACGCCGGTGCGCGGGTCTGCGGCACTCGGCTGGCACGGGCGCGGACGCACACAACGCAGGGATCCAGACACGTTCAATGCCTGGTGGCCTCAGGTGTCCGGAACCACCGCAAGAGATCGTGAGAGGCACGGAGGGACCCTTGTGCGTGCGTCGGAGAGGCCGGAAATACACTGTAAAGATTGACAAAGAAATAATCGCCATCCGACCAAGACAGGGAAAGAGAAAAGTGCGTCGATAAAAACCAGTAGGAAGACAACACAAGACTTACCCGGCTAGACCAAAGTAGGAGCCTGTCCCAATAATTATTGCATTCCAAGCCACTTACAACATTAACTCATATTTTTATTTAGAGATTTATATTCAACCAAGTACAAATCGTTCCCATCTGATGACAGACGACAACTGAGAAAACAATAAACAATTTAGAAAAAGGTCAAACCAAGAAAATTTTAAATTTGAAAATGTGACATAAAAACCGGCCAAAAGAAAAAAGAATCATACCAAAAAGGTTATTAAAAAACCTGCAGTAATGCTGCAGACATCCCTTCACCAGAAAAAAATCCTCCAACTCGAAAAAGGGAAAAAAAAAAATCTTCGAGATGGCAACCCTCGAAGGAAGTTGACCACCCTAGAACAATAGACGCATTGTTCAAAGTCAACTATCAAAGGACAAAAATTATCGATAAAAATTTTATCGACACTACCCCATCACTATAAACCAACGAACACGTCATGTTCCCAGCACGGACGGCTCATAAACGACTCACTGGCCCCAGGATAAGAAACCACCGGTGTCCCAAAAGAAGCCAAGTCAATCCACCAGGAAAAAAGAGGAGGACGGAAATGGCTTGGAGAAAGAAAAAGGAAAGTTGTCAACCACAACAGAAAAAGGTGGAGACAACCGAAGGAAACACCGATGAAGTGGTATCCCTGAGCCAGGAGGAAAATGTATGTACGTATATACGTGTAATGTATATACGTAAAGGATAGAAAGGGAAATTTGGAAATTAGGATATGTTGGAATATCGGAATGTTGGAATGACACTAAGTTTTAAAACATAAGCGCGCCTACAAACGATATTATTTACACACCTAAATGCTAAAACTAAAAACTATACAAAATATCAACAAGTAGTTTTTGAACTACTGGTAAAAAGTTTACAAGTCGAAACTGTCAGTTACGCCCGTAATCGGCGGCAAGAGAAGAAAAACTTCAAATCGATCGTGCGCGAAAACTGACAGATGACTTGTAAACAAAGAGCTATCAAACGAGGGCCGACGCTCGCCCACGTCATCGTGTTCATCCCGAAACACGTCAGACGCCGACGAACATCGGAAACACTCGGATCGGCTCGGAAAAAGGGCTCGACGGCGCAGTTGGTAGGCAACCAACGCCGTCAAAGACCGGGTCGGGGTTCGAACTCGACCCTGACAAAAAAATTAAAAAGGACCTGACGATAGCCTTAACAGGCTGACTGCGCAAAGCAGCGGTCACCGTCCTGCCGCGACAAAAAAAAGCGCGCTTCGGGACAAAAATTTTGCCCCGGCTCAATCCCAGCGGAATGACGCAACATGGGCCAGGTCAGAGGCCTATGGCAGCTCGAAAACCTGACCACATGTTGGTTGCGTCAATTCCGAACAACCTAAATACCTACAAACTAACACTAAGATATAACATCAATCTGGCCAGACATACACACACACACAAAAAAGGCGTATGAAGTAGTAAACTTAGTGACATTCAAAAGAAAAAAAGATGCCAAAAGGTGAATTTAAGCCAAACGATGAGAAGAAAAGTTGGTACACGTTTGCCTGAAGGCTTTTAGAATTTAGAAAAATAATGTTCCAGGGGAACATGGAAAAAAGGGTCTATTTCAAAATATCCTTTACATGATATGAACCCTCGTGCGGGGAATCACAATCCGCCAATAAGTACACTTGCGGAGAAACACGGCGTATGACTCTACAGGGGATAAACCGTGGGGCAAACTTACCACCACGGTCAATGTCCTGAGTGCCTCTTTGAAAATTTCTGCGCCAAACACGTTGCCCAGGTTCAAATCTGATAGGATTCCGCGATTGATTATAATAACCTGCGTTACGTTGAAAAGCGAGTGTCAAAGCGTCTGCCACCTTAGCATAAATGTCTTGAAGGGACCTGAGACTCGTCGCACGATTACCTCGACTGTCAGCCAACTCCGGGCTCACAGTTTCGGCTACTCGTGGACGACGCCCGGCGTCCACTTCTCTTCCATACATAAGGAAATTTGGGGTGTAAGTGGTAGCCAGATTAACACACGAATTCAAGTATAAGGCAACTTTGGGTAAGTGTTTGGCCCAGCTTCGCTTGTCGTTCCCCACAAGAATACTAAGGGTAGTAATGACGGTCTGGTTATAACGTTCTACCACGTTAGCTTGGGGTGAATAATAGGGTGTGAAACATGGTGAAGGAATATCATACGACCTGAGAAAATCTGCGAACTGTGAACTGCGAAAAACCGTCGCGTTGTCACACAAAACGCCAAGAGGGGAACCATACCTCATAATCACTTCGGACTCTACCGCTGAGCAGATAGATCTGGCGTCAGCGGTTTTCAAGGGAACTAACCAAACAAATTTTGAAAAAACGTCGACCATCGAGAAAATATAACGATAGCCATAATAGGCAACAGGGAGTGGACCAACCAGATCTAGCGAGAGTAAATCCATAGGTGACGTGACAGACCTTGGGTAGAGCTGCTGACCACGTGGACGTGCGTTAGAAATCTTGAAGGCCTTACAAACAAGACATTGGGAAAGGCAAGAAGTAATATCCCGATACATATTGGGCCAATAATAAATCTCTCGAGTCTTAAGGTATGTTTTTAGCACCCCAGGATGGACATTGGGAAAAGAATGGTGGATCTCGTTAATAGCCTCCCGAGTTTTAGAGGCGGGTAAAACTAAGCGCCAGGGATTGTCGGACAAAGGGTTGTCAACAGAAACAGATCGGTACAACGTACCTTCGTGCAAAACGAAGGAGGGAAACAAGTGTGGAGTATTGGTAACTCCCTGGAAAACTTTCTCATACCACGGGTCGCCGGTAGGAATCAGTCCGCGTTCGAAAGAAACCAACGCTACCTGAGGAGGTCGCGACAAAGCATCAGGCACGACATTCTGGGCCCCCTTACGATGTTCAATTTCAAAATCGAACTGGGAAAGAATAGTCGACCAGCGCGCTAAACGCCCGGTAGGATTATCGAGAGTTAGTAGCCACTTTAAAGCGATGTGGTCGGTTACGATTTTAAATTTGACGCCATCAAGGTAGCCACGAAAATGCTTAACAGAATCGAGAACGGCAAGAAGTTCGCGTTCAGTGGTACTGTAGTTCCTTTCGGCACGGGAGAAAAGACGGGAAAAATACGCAACTGGATGTTCTTCACTGTCAAACTCCTGAACGAGAACGGAACCAAGACCAACCTGACTTGCGTCGCAATGTAGGCTAAATGGTTTGGAGAAATCGGGACAAGCCATGACAGGAGAATCTATGAGGACCTTCTTTAGTTGTTCAAAAGCGTGGTTTGCATCGTCATTCCAATCAATAGGATCTCTACCTTTCCTCCTTCCGATAAGGGCAGTTAAGGGTGCGATGATTGAGGAAAAATTGTCAACAAATCTTCGGTAGTAGGAGCACATACCAAGAAAAGCTCTCAAAGATTTAGCGGTAGTAGGAGCTGGATAATTACTAATGGCATCTAATTTCTTAGGGTCGGTCTGTAGCCCTTTTTCATTTACGATATAGCCGAGGTACTTTAACTCGGACTTGCAAAACTCGCACTTCTTCAGGTTGACAGATAAGCCTGCCTCCCTGAGGCGGTCACGAACCTTGGCGATGAGCTTGATATGGCTATCGAAATCACGTGACACTAAAATAAGGTCATCAACGTACCCGAAAACGAAGTCGTCAGACTCGGCCGTGAATTCAAAGTTGACAATCCTATCCGTAAGCCGCTGCATTTCGGAAGCCGCGTTAGTCAAACCAAAAGGCATACGGACGAATTCGAATAAACCACGTTGAGGAACGATGAATGCAGTCTTCTCACAGGAAGCCTTGTCGGCTAAAGGAATCTGCCAGAAAGCGCTACGGAAATCTAAAGAGGTCATAAACTTCGCGCCGCGTAGATTGTCTAAGATATCCTGAATACGAGGAAGGGGATAGGAATCACGTATAGTCACGCTATTGAGCTTTCGGCTGTCTACACAAAATCTAATACTGCCATCGGGCTTGGTGATCATAACTACTGGTGATGCCCAGCTCGAACGTGACGGACGAATGACACCCATCTCGAGCATCTTATCGATCTCCTCGTTTAAAACCTTGAGCTTTACCGGGGAGAGCGGGTAATATCGTTGTCTGATAGGGGGTCCAACAGTCTCAATCTTGTGGGAAAGCTAAGATGTACAGCCAAGACCAATCTTGTCTGAAGAGATCTCCTCAAATTCCGTAATAGCGAATTGGAGACGACGTTCCTGGTCATCTGTGAGAACAGCACGAGGGTGGATATACCTGACCTCGGCTAGATTCCTTGGGAATTCACATCTTCTAGAAGATGGTTTGTGGCCCACACCAGAACCTGGAAGGAAGAGCTTCCCGGACCGCTTACCTTTAAACCTCCGGCTAATAATTGAAGTTAACCCGAAAGCGTTCCAAAACTCGATACCAAGAATAAATTGAGTAGGGAGACCAGTACCAACAAGACATGGATGAGCAACAGATTTCCCATCAAATAAAATCGGGACATCAACTCCGCCTAGTATCCGAATGGGAGAATTGTCTGCAGAAACCACAGGAGGCCGGATCGATCTGCAATAATCAAGGCCCAAACTCTTCAATAACGCTGAGTCGATAAGAGACGTCTGAGCACCGGAATCAAGTAACGCCTTGACAGTTGTTCCAGCAACAAAAATTTCAATAAACAGACGGTTGTCAGTGGATTTATCAAGAACAAGGGGCGACACAGCTGGGATATCTTTGCCGACCCTACAGTTTAGTTCTTTTTGGGAGCGACCAGGGTTACAGCGTGGACAATCACGCGTCATATGACCCTCAAGTTTACACTTGAAGCAAATTAGGCCGGGGACGTTAGGACAACCTCTATAGTCGTGGCCTGAAAGATTACACTTAAAACAAATCGGCGGGGTGGTAGCGTTAGGGGGAGCTACGTTCACAGGAGCAACACAGATCGGAGCCGCTACAGATTCCTGGTAGGTCTCGAAGTTTTTGGCAACCTCAAGAAGCGAGTCCACGTCCTTGATGATGTTGGTAGCAAGGCATAGGTGGTAACGAACGTGCAAACCGTACTTGACAATTGTAAGAAAATCCTCCTTGTTGATTGGGGAACGGAGTTTTGCGTTTAAATCACGTAACTGGATAACGTAATCAACGACCGATTGATCGCACCTCTGCTTAAGAGCCCTGAGCTGGCGTTCAACCTTGAAATCGTAGTCGGCGACATCAAAGGTCCTCAAAAAGGCTCCTCTCAGATCACGGAAAGTGAGATTCGGTCTACGTATCGCACGAAAATACTTAAGCGCGCTTCCATCAAGTAATTCATGGAACCGAAGTACTACGTACGAAGGACTGACTCCACGAGCAAGACCCTCCTCTTGGACGCGGGAGAAAAATTCCCGAACACAGGTATCTCCTGAGAACGTGATGTTCCATTTAGAGAGAGACTCCGTCTTGCCTGGCGGGTAAGACCACGCGCGAGCAGGTGTGCTGGGGTAATGGACGGAAGGGAAAGAATCCGAGGCTTGGTGGGATGCGTGGGGAGAAGACGCGGCTTCAAAGTGTTCCGCACCGGGATTTAAAACACGCGGGTAAGGGGTCAGAAAGGGATTGGACGTACGCGATTGCGGCGTCCCAGTAATGGGATCTTCAAATGGAGGCTCCATCTTTTAATCTAATTTAGAAAAAATAAGTAAAGGGGGGGAAAAAAAAGAGGAAGACCGGAAATCGGTCACCCTTCTCCAACAAAACGAAATGAATTAAATTTAATTTGTTACGGGCGCCATTTGTAGCGTTAAAAAAAGAAAGCTAGCTAGCCTGTGGTTGACAACCACAGGCGAAACGTGAAATTTAGGTGTTCAAAGAAAGATTTAGTTGAATTTGTCCGAACGGTATAATATAAATTTAAAAGGGCCTAGAAATTGCCAAGCATGAGCCGAGAGTCGAGTCCTGAGGGGACTCCGTCGATATAGTGTCGCTGAACTAGTGTTGTGTTGTGGTGTATCGATGCAGGAAGGTGTACCAAAACCGCGGAGTACCCCGAGAGAGTATAGCCAAACGGGAACCAAAAAAAGAGGGCCAGAGAAACCTAAAGGGCCTTTTTAGAATTTGGAAAATGAATTTAAATTATTTGGCAAAATCCGCATACAAAAAAACACCGATACAAAAAACAGGCTAAAAAAATCCGCGTGATGTGCAGTATCCCTGGGGGGACGCCGGTGCGCGGGTCTGCGGCACTCGGCTGGCACGGGCGCGGACGCACACAACGCAGGGATCCAGACACGTTCAATGCCTGGTGGCCTCAGGTGTCCGGAACCACCGCAAGAGATCGTGAGAGGCACGGAGGGACCCTTGTGCGTGCGTCGGAGAGGCCGGAAATACACTGTAAAGATTGACAAAGAAATAATCGCCATCCGACCAAGACAGGGAAAGAGAAAAGTGCGTCGATAAAAACCAGTAGGAAGACAACACAAGACTTACCCGGCTAGACCAAAGTAGGAGCCTGTCCCAATAATTATTGCATTCCAAGCCACTTACAACATTAACTCATATTTTTATTTAGAGATTTATATTCAACCAAGTACAAATCGTTCCCATCTGATGACAGACGACAACTGAGAAAACAATAAACAATTTAGAAAAAGGTCAAACCAAGAAAATTTTAAATTTGAAAATGTGACATAAAAACCGGCCAAAAGAAAAAAGAATCATACCAAAAAGGTTATTAAAAAACCTGCAGTAATGCTGCAGTAGCTTTTCGCCCGCGGCTAGGCGTGGTGTATTTTTTTTTTTCCCGTGAAACGTATACTAATTATGTGGTAATCCAGGAATTCCAGTATACAACCTACATACATTCCAATTTTCATTCAAATCCGTTCAGTAGTTTTAGGCGTAAAAGTGGAATTGTAACTGAACATCTGATCTCTATAATAATCAAAATTGGCCATTGATTGTCTAGTAGCAGATCCATACTACGTTGTGAGAGTAACCCAAACTCTTTTAGAAATTTACAATATGATCGTCTTTATATTATGTTTTCCAACTGTGGAATTAAACAAAGAGTCGCCTACTCAACTTCTATGTTATTCCTATATAATGATTCATCCTTATCTTTCACCCGAACACAGGAGTACCAGTTGCCAGCCGGCAAGCAGCCTACTCCTGATTACCCATACTCGCTTGACTGAAAGAATAAAGTCATCAGGAAATCCCAGCGACACTAAGCAATACTAACTTCGTATTCTGAAAAGAACTTCGAAGTTTATTGCTTTTGCAATAAGAGCCCAGATTCCTGAAATGGATCACAGGGATTATTATATGATATATTGTAATTTAAAAGGTATAAAAAGGTGGCTCCACTGACTGCCATAGCGAGTCCTTAGAGCCGGCGACGGGTGTGTCGTCTGTAGTTCTGAATAGAACTTCTAGTTCTTAGAGGAACTTTCGTTGAGTGGCATTTCCTCAACAGAATGATCAATAACCAAGTTTCTCTAATGATACTACTCGGAGACGACCATCCTAGCCCTACACACCAGGACACCCTTTTCCTTACGCTATGCCAACTGTATTGATAAATACGGTTACTTAACCCCTCTGTGTCTTCCAATATACCGTCCGACAAGGGATCCAGTAATATCCAGCACTGACGAGGGGACTAGTTCTAGCTCCCTCAGCTGGGTGATTACTAAGACCTTAGAACCCAAGCAAGGCAACAGACTAGAAGCAAAGACTCGAGACGCACACACAATACAGCAAACCAGCCATCAAAGTATCTACGTGATGAGTGAGAATAAACGCTCCACCAACGCGCTCTCTGTGAGTCACTTCCCACTCTGTCCTCCAGAATGCTCCTGTCCTCCCCTCACCACAGAGGTGTAGGAAAAAGGTTAAAATAAGAGACAACCCCGAAGGGTTGCCTACAGCGGACCCAAGTCCAACCGGTGCGCCTTAAGCGATGGAAGGAGACCGAAGTCCCATCGTGGCAAGCCTAAGCTCCTCGTTGTAAGCCGAAGCTAGTGGACGACGTCCAATCGATACTAGCCGTAGCGTTCCCGATACGGCTGAGCCATTACAGTAACCTTTTGGGAGGCTAATCCCGTCTTCCACCGAAGTGTCCGACGTATTGCGTTCAAGTGTGTGTTTTTGGGATAATCCATGCGTGAACCAGCGCCCATGATGGTAAACCATCTTCCAACGAGCAAGCTCGAAGGGATGACCTCACAGCTGCTACTGACTGTGGGTCTCATATCTGGATTGCTCCTGCATACTGGATCTTCGTCTATCTGCCAGGGTAGATCTGCTCCAACTTCATATCTCCATATATACATATCTCCGCCACGCGTCTCCGTGCCTGAGACCGCATATGAATCTAAAGACTCATTTCAGCTATCGCTCTGAATATAGCTTTACAGCCATCATCAACGCCCGTACAGTCCACTGCTGGACTATGAGCCTCCTCTCCTTGCAGCCATATGTGTCGATATTACATTGCACAGTTGATTCGGTAATAAATCATACATGATGATATTAGCCAGAGCAGTCCACGTCCAGTTCCTCGTTCTCAATTAATAAACTCGTTCCAGTATGCCTCTTCACAGACTTATGTCTTGAAGGCAGCCGCTATGTCCTCCGCTACCTCTATCTGGGATAATACTTGAAAGACTATCGTCGACACTAATCAGTCTGACGTCCACCGCGCATGGATGTGGACAAGTCCCCCTCCACGACGATGTATTTCAGTCGCTGTATGCGTCTCGGTCAATCAGCGGTTCAGAGCTAGACATGTGTGGTAGCGGCATTCATAGCAGTCCAATGGTTACTCCACATCTTCATAGCTCAGATACGGCAATCTCTCCACAGACTTGCGTCTTGAAAGTAGCCACTAAGATATTGTTAACTCCACTATCAGGGGTAATGCTTAGTGTACTTATCACGCCTAGGATGCGACCCATACACCAGCTCAGTGCTAGACATGCAGTGCCAACAATATCATAGCAGCGATAGTTATACCTCATCTTCATGCGTCAGATAAGGGTCCTCTATTAGATGGTCAAATATAGTGCATTCTGTGATCAGTTTGATCCAGCGGCCACGTCCGCTTTCATTAGGTCATCTAGGAGCGTCA
Organism: Carpatolechia fugitivella; assembly: GCA_951230895.1. Taxonomy (NCBI): domain Eukaryota; kingdom Metazoa; phylum Arthropoda; class Insecta; order Lepidoptera; family Gelechiidae; genus Carpatolechia; species Carpatolechia fugitivella. The sequence goes on along the minus strand of OX579671.1, from coordinate 200,677 downwards.
ATCCTATAATTCCCTTGATTTTCGTTTTTGACCATCTCGGATGGGATATGTCGTCCATAGATATTAACCGTTCCCATATCAAACAGACAGCACGCCAGTCTTCAGGGACCGAAATCCCGTCGAAAGGCAGTGAGAGGCTGTGCAGCGCCTGCGACTTTAGGTTCGGCAATTATTTCACTTGGTTTTCCAAGTATAGACTTATACTAGTCTATTTTTGCACTTTGACAATAATGTCAATTTTCATGAACTTAACGTTCCGCCAGCCATCTATTACTAGACGGCCGACCGCCTCCCACCATATATATTCGCGACACGCATCGACGGTACGCGCTAGGTCAACAAGACTTTTTCCTAAACTTTGTTCGATATTTCTGAAACTCACAATGCAAACGTATCTCAGTCTCTGCACCCCAAGTATGCATTTAGTTTTACGTTATCTCTTTTAGTTTCTGAGTTATTAAATTTAGAATTATCAAAAACGTCCAATACAAGAACGTATTAAAATTAAAAACATTAATTACAAGAACGTATTAAAATTATAAAAATTCATTACAAGAACGTATCAAAAAAATTAAAATTTCTCTTAATTCATCTCAAGTCTTTTATTATAACTTTCTCTATGTCATATATTAGACACACGTCGTTCTACATAGTTTTACTTTACATTAGGGTCGGGGAGTTACAGAATAAACATCCAACTATCCAAACATCTAATTGTTCAAATATCCAAACATACTTTTACATTTATAGGTAATATTAGTGTGATATCTAGATATACACCAATCTAATTATCTTATTTGTGTCAATGTCAATTAGTTATAAAGATCCGAAATAAGAAATAAGAAAATTTATTATTAGGACTCAATATGGTTATCCTCCAAATTCCAGGTGCAGTCTTAGCATCTCCTGATGAAAACACTGTGCGTGAGGCCATGTTGGCTTTGATGAACATGAGTAAGGTGCACGATGACCTTCAGTTTTTAATTCATACAGCTAACGAGTCTACAGGTAATCTTATCTTACTGAACATGAGTAGAGTGCACGATGACCGTCAGTTTTTAATTCATATAGCTAAAGAGTCTACAGGTAATCTTATCTTACTGAACATGAGTAGAGTGCACGATGACCGTCAGTTTTTAATTCATATAGCTAAAGAGTCTACAGGTAATCTTATCTTACTGAACATAAGTAGAGTGCACGATGACCGTCCGTTTGTAATTCATACAGCTAAACAGTCGACAGGTAAAAGATTACCTGTAGACTGTTTAGCTGTAACGGACGGTCATCGTGCACTCTACTCATGTTCATCAAGTACGATAAGATTACCTGTAGACTCTTTAGCCGTATGAATTACAAACGGACGGTCATCGTGCACTCTATTCATGTTCATCATGTGGGATGCAAAACGTAAAGCTCCACCAGAGTTCATTGAAGCTTCAGAAACTTTGCCACCGCATACAGTGGTCAATTTAGAAGGAAGTCGCTGTTTGGCCGCTGTCGGGAAAACATGATAAAATTGGGCTCATAGAAGAGATAAATAATAAATATGTGAGGACATCTCTCACATCTGATCTCAAACTAAATAAAACTTGTACTGTGCGTGTCAGACAACTGATTACGTAAATAGATAATACATAAATGTTAGATAATACATACTTAAATAGATAAACAACAGATGCAACCACACTGGAGCACCGAAAAAGAATGGTGCACTGGCTCTTTTGCCCACAGTAAAGACTTTAGACACAATCGAGGGGAAAAATGGGAATTGAATATGGCGTCTGATAATACATTTGCAAAGTATTCAATCTTAAAAATATTAAACGTGGTTGAATAAGAAGTTAAAATTTTCAGGATATACTCCGGGCAAACGTACGAAAAGTTGCTATAAATTATATCAAATTGAACACACTTGGTGGGATGCCTATGATACATGTAAAGATAACGGAGGCCATCTTGTTATCATCAATAGCGAAGATGAAGCTCAAGTCATCCGAGATATAGGAAGTACCGCCGCCAATAAATTTTTCTTTGTGGGCACCCATCGTAAGATAGATAAAACAATATGGGCTGTGATATATACGAAAGATAAATCCACAGGGGATAGAACATATTTACTGACTGTGCAAGGTAAATCATCAACAGCTCATACTTATCTACTTAATTGAGGATATTGGCAATTTTTTTTTCATGTTCCATCTGAAATGTTATTTTATTTGTTATATTTTAGTGGAGATAACCATATAAGGCAATTTGAAGCAGGTTTCTATTTTTTGTTAAAATTATTTTTATTTTATGATTTTCAGTGTTTTATTCAATATATTTTATGTAAGTAATTAATCCTAACCGCGACACATTTTCTATTATTTTTCTTCATTATCCAAAGCTAGGTTTTGTTATTTAACAGTTTCAGTACAAAGATATTATATTTTTGGTATTTGCTTAGTTTAGACTGCGTCTTTCGTGCTTTGCAACCGCGTTTAGTTGTTTATATTATATTTTAGAAAATAACATAAGTTAAACTGGGTAAGAGGCTACGAAGTAAGAGGTCATTTAGTAGTCCAACTGGCCACTAAACTAACAATGCTAAGAGGAAAGAATAGCTTCGCGATCCTAACGAAATAGGTATTTAGGAAAACATTTGCTATCGCTCGTGCGCTCATGCCCCCAGGAGAGAGAGAGCGAGAGCGTTGCAGCTCGCCGACAATAGATACTTTTCTTGATGAAATTCCCACTTTGGGAGAAAACGGTTTCCAATTACTAAATTTCAACAAATCACTTTCCACAGTTTTAATAAAAAAAATTACGTTACTTGAGGTGCCTATATAAGTTTGAATCTATTGCAAATTTTGAAAAAAGACAAAACTATAAACCTAGTCATTCATTGTGTCAATAACATACTAAAAATCATGGAGATTGGAAAATATATATAGAAGTGGAAAAACGTTTTCTCTTTTTGTATGGACGAGCACGTACTATTCTTCCCTCTTAATAAGCTTAGTTTACCCCGATACTTGGGCTATTCGTAAGGAGTTTCAGGTTTGAGATGGTATCTTGAAAGTCTATCGTTAGTTGATTACAGATAGTGAACGTAGGCTGGCTTCTTCTTTTTCTTCATATTGTGGATTGTAAGGTCGACAACCAACCTCACACACCCTGGTCACACAATTAATATAGTACTAGGCCCTTGTCGAAACCCACTGACTTAGCTCGAGTAACGACGCCTTCTGTAGATATTAGAGCCGAGACACACGACTTAACGTGCCTTCCGAAGCACGGAATAATATTTCTTTTCAGACAATCAGGTGATTCAGGCAGCAATGTCCCAACTAAACTGGGTAAAGTCTCACAAGGACATTTTCGTTTAAGAGTGTCTTCACCGGGATTCGAACCCGAAGCCTCCGTAAAAAGATTAAAACACTCAACCACTCGGCCATAGAAGCTAAATTATTTGTGATTTCCAATACAATATCCGAAGATTGCAGGTTCTTGTCCTGTCACGGTCGCCAATAATATGATAAAATCGAATAAATGGAACAAGGGAAACGTAGATTTTCAGCAAACTGACAAAACAAATTTATTTCGTTGCCTAGCAACATTCCAACACAAACGGTATCGCGCGCAATGCATGTTGCTATCACTGGTTGAGGAGTTTCCGCTTTTATCTCCTATCACATCATAAGATTTTGACAAAATTTATGAGGATTTTTTCCTAAAACACATTTTATCGAATGAAAAAAGAATCATTTAAATCGGTAAAAAACTGACTGAGATATGACTAAAAGAATAGACGAATAACGAAGCGAATGTTACATTTAGTACTACATACTATTCAGTTCAGACCTATAAAGGATATTGATCTACAAACATTCAACAAAGACCTACTTCTTTCTTTTAAAATGGAAGAGATTTTAGCCTTGCCAACTGTGGACGATATGGTAAACACCTTCACAGGCCGACTTACAGATTTATTTGACATTCACGCTCCCCTCAAAACCGTCACCATCCGTAATCGCCAAATGCCCTGGCTGACTAGTAACATCCGATCTCTCATGCAACAACGAGATAAAGCGAAGGCTAAGTACAACTTAACTCGCCTTGAGGATCATAAAAAATATTATAATTATTTAAAAAATACTACAAAAATTTGCCTTCTCGCCGAACGGAACGCGTATTTTGAGCAACATATAAATTCCAATATTAAAAGGCCTAAAGTTCTCTGGAAAAATTTAAAAACAACGATTATACCTGATTCTAAAAATCACCAGGTACTACCTCAACATCTCCTTGTACCAGACGACATTAACAGACACTTCCTTAATGTACCGGGCGGTGATGGTGTGACCATTTCAAACCTAAGCTTTTTTGAATGGAATAGGGGTGTCACTAGTACTTTCAAGATACAACCTGTAACGGAGGAAGTAGTGGGTAAAATAATACTCAATATAAAATCTAACGCGAATTGATCGTTTATCTAGGGACATGATACTTTTAACTCTACCTCAAAATCTGCCTATCATTACAGGTATAATTAACATATCGATCACTACTAGTTCTTTCCCTGAGTTATGGAAAACGGCTATTGTTCGGCCGATACCAAAAACTAATAATCCCAATGAATTTAAAGATCTCCGCCCCATAAGTCTACTTGCTTTTCTGTCGAAAATCCTTGAAAAGGTCGTGTACGATCAGTTAATAAAATATTGCGAGTCAAATAATATTCTCCCTGACTTACAGTCAGGCTTCAGGAAGGGGCGTAGTACGGCAACTGCCTTGGCAGAAGTAGTAGACGACATACTCTTTAATCAAGATAAAGACAAAGCTACTGCTTTAGTCCTCTTAGATTACTCACGAGCTTTTGACTCAATAAATATATCTCTACTGCTGTCAAAAATGGCATACTATGGCTTTGATAACACTGCAATTAAATGGTTCCACTCATATTTAACCGGTCGTTCCCAGCAAGTGGTTATTAAAACATCTAACGGCTCGAACCTAGCTTCCCAAAAGTGCTATGTTAATAGGGGTGTGCCGCAGGGGTCCCTTCTGGGCCCTTTGCTATTTATTTTGTATTCAGCTGATTTACCTCAATCTATTAGGAATTGCAAATACCATCTATATGCGGATGATCTTCAGATTTATCTACCTATAAGCAAATCTGATGCAGCGAGTGGCATTACAGCTTTGAATCAGGATCTCGATCGTGTTGCGCGATGGTCCAAGAAAAATGACCTAGTACTTAATCCTACCAAAACCAAGTACCTTATCCTTGGAACTCCCAAGCAAATAGGAAGTGTCGTAGCTCAACACCCGACGGTTACTATGTTAGGGCAGGATATTGAACGTGTGCAGGAGGCTAAAAATTTGGGATTATTAATGGATGGCGGTTTACGGAAAATTTCGTGTTGGATACCGCTCGTAATTGTTTCTATAGGCTCAAAGTGCTCTATAAAATTAGAGATTTTATTTTAGTTGATTTACGTATTTCGCTATGTGAAGCATTAATCTTGTCCAAACTCAATTACTGCATTACTGTGTATGGCCCCTGCCTTCATGCCAGGTCACAAAAATTGATTCAGCGCATACAGAACGCCTGTGCCAGGTATTGTTTTCGAGTTCCACCGCGCTCTCATGTTACACCTTACTTAACTTCTTCTAAAATATTAAAAATGAAAGAACGGCAACAGCTTTATACAGCAACCATGTTGTTTGGTGTAATCAAATATAAATGTCATGAGTATCTCAACAAAAAACTTGAGTGGCGAACACCTCGGAATCCCGATACCCATAATATCAGAACCTGTGTTCCGCCCCTACAAATACCTCGACATAGAACAGCAGCGTTCCGCAGTAGCTTCAGGTATAATTCTGCTAAAATCTGGAATAACATACCTCCTCCTATAAGAAATATCAGGTCAATCAGACTTTTTAAAGCTTCATTAAAAATACATTTACTACATATTTCACCCTAACTAACATGCGAATTATATCTGAATCTCCTTGTTTTTTGTTGCTGTTTTATATTATATATTATATATATGTATTTTTCTTATGTATCACTATCGCTATTATTATTATACTCATTACTATTTACATCTGACACCTTTTTATTATACACACACTGCTTAACCCTCTTCTCTTCTCGTCCCTTTCTGTGTCACTTGCGCTAACTAACCTTAGGTTTCTGGCAGAATTACCAGCGTCGCAGCCAGCTGCTGTGACAACAAGCTGAGCCAGCGCCTTTTCACTGTCACACACAGTACAACGCAGTTGACTCACCTTATGTTCGTTTTTGTGCCTTTTACTCCAGTAATTATCTTGAAATTGTTTCAATGTACTCGAATTTGTTTGTCTGTTGTATTGTGTGTTTTACAGTGAATAAATGAGTTTTCTATTCTATTCTATTCAGTTGAGGAATTTTCAATTTTTATTATTACCTCATGTTCCACCATCAGATCTTGACGAAATTAATATGGGACCAACATGAAAGTAAATCCTATCGAATGAAAAAAGAATAATTAATATTGGTGTACAATTGACGGAGATATCTAATAACATACATAAAAATAAAATAAAAAATACAACCGAATTGAGAACCTTTTTTTTGAAGTCGATTAAAAATAGGAAGCCTCCTCTTTATTTTGTTGGTACAAATAACATAAAATAGTTCATGTTGTTGGTGTTCATTTGCTATTGTACCTTCAGTTCTTTCTACCTTCAATTTGAGGTGCCTACAAATTGTGTTAGAGCAATGTTTAGTGTAATACTTTTTTCTTGTTTTTTTTTAGGAGATCCTTTTCTGCGTTACATTTTTATGCCTATTTTGATTATGGCTTGATATTGTTATGATTTTATTTAATAATGGTTTTGTATATTATGCTTTAATATAATAGGCCTGTGTCGTAAATTTCAAAAATGGCTTATTTCGTTAGTTTAGTACCTTATTTTTTTGGGGTACTACACCCCAAAAAAATAATATTTCATGATAAAAAATTTTTTAAAACACATATTTTAAGTTTTAAGAAAATATTTTTAATCTGGCGTAAAAACACAAGAAAGTGTCATGGCGTCGTGAATGACGTCACATAGTGGCAAACGATTGTGTTCACTTGTGCTGTTGTATGAAAAAGTTAACCAAGCGTCAAAACAACAATGGCGGCATACCACTATGTGACGTAATACGTTCTGATTGACGTTCACAGCGGAGGGGCCAGGGGGGGTATTTATTTGATTTTAATTTGTAAAAATAACAATAATCATTAATTTTTATGTGGAATTATTTCGGTTTTCCCTGTTTAAATATTACAATTTACGTCTAGAAACATTCATCCATTGATTTCATTGTTAGTTGACACAAGCCTATTATGGTACCTAACAGTTGTTATGCGTTAATTTATTATGCTTTATCTGTTATGCTTATATTATTTTATGCGTAAGTACCTATCATTAGTTTAAAGTACATTATGCTATTCAATATTATGTGTTTAATTTTTATGCAAATAGATAGGGAACCAATTTTAACAGGTCCTATAAAATCTTCATTTCCGTGTTTTTTTTTTTATCTTAATGTTAATTTAAATTTAAATCGCTTTTATTATTGTTTTTGATAATGTATGCATTATTGCTTAATGTCTAGCAGATAACTTAAAAAACTAACGAGATATACAGGATTTTAAAATTTCGTACCACGGCGATGAAACATGCGTGCACGGCAATGAAACAAGCGTCCACGGCAAAGAAAGAACTGTGCCATGAGAATTAAAGAATCAATCCACGGAAATGAAAAAATATTTTATCTATTGAGATACATGCCTGTCTTCGAGAGGGAAAGGCAAACCTCGACAGATTGTGTATGGGAGTAAGATTTGGATAGATATTACAAAAGGATGAGAGTATGTAAAGAAAGACTTTCAATGAGTCTCTTTCAACTTTTAAGACAATAGTGTTGGATATCGTTGGAGATGCTTAGCTCATCTTTCGAAGTATTATTACATTTTATTTTAAATTATAATTTAATGTTTTTAATTTTAAATTAATTTTAGTTAGTAAGGAAAAACATGTCCTATTAAATAATATGCATGATGTGATTGCCTTAAACAGAATGTGCAGTTACCTCTTTGTTTAATAATGTCTAAATATTAAGTTTTCTTTTTAATGTATCATCCACTGGCAGTCCTAAATAAATAAATAAATAAAGACTGTAGTATTGAAGTCTCTAAGTAGTGTTGCGAATGTAATTCAACAGTCTTTCTTTACTTATTGTATTCTCATTCTCCTTTTGTAATATCTTCTTACCCAATTTTTACTCCCATACAAGTGTTGGAATCGAGTGGGGTTCATGCTTGTTTCCGTTTTGTACAGACCGCTTTTCATGTTACCGTTTTGTTAAATTTTCATGAGACAGTTTTTTTGTGTACTACATGCTTGCCTTGGATGGGAAAAACTGCGCGAGCAGATTATGACCGATCCGTTTTCTGCAGCCATTTTTTACCGTCCACGTTTTGCGCACTCGAATTTACCAACCATTAGCCTTCTTGAGAAGTTATCTCCTGCGGTCGCCGGCCGCTGCCGCGGCACGCTCGCTCCGCTCGCTCGTCTCTCTCCGCCTGTTGTTGACAACAGTCTAACCTAACCTAACCGAAATGTATTCGTTCTGGGTGTTTTTTTTTATTGTGGGGGGCTGCACCCCCCAAACTCCCCCTTTAGATGCTGCCTATTAAAAAATAGCAAAAAAAACACAAATTTACTAGAGTCGATCCATTATTTTCAGTGGCTTCATCAGTGGCTTAGAAAAACGCGGCGTACCAAAACACGAGCATTTTTTGTACAGACCTGTTTTTGGATGCAACTTTTTAGGCACCCCACGTTTTTCGTTTTAAGTCCTACAAGAGTACTACACCAATAAAAATCTCAATAAAAAATATTTTATACTTTTTAGTGCGTTAAAACGTGTTGTTAAAAAATATTTTTTACTTTATAATTATTTTGTGCTTTTTAGTCCAGCGTATTTAAATTTTACAAGATATCCTGAACATCACGTAGGACTAAATTTTTAAGACTAAAAATCCCAAGCAAGACGAGATTATGTTGTTTCGTTGAGATTACCTTTCGGCTCCATCATGAGACCCTGGACATCACATATTATGACTAAAGATCTAGTCAAGATAAATCTAACGACTAAAACACGACTAGGTTATGTTGAGTATTTGAGGAAATACAGCGGCCCCCTTCCGGCTCCATCATGAGATCCTGAACATCACGTATGATAAAAAATCTTGTCAAGACAAATCTAACGAGCCTAACATGACGAGATTATGTTGTGTATTTTAGGAGTTTCTATGGCCACCTTCCTGCTCCATCGCGACCTCACGTGATATCCAGGGCTGGATATCACGTGAGACTAAAATATATCAAGTCAAAACAAATCCAACGGGCCCAAACACGACTAGGTTATGTTGAGTATTTGAGGAATTCCTGTGGCCACCTTCCGGCTCCATCATGAGACCCTGGACATTACTTAGGACTAAAGATCTTGTCAAGACAAATTCAACGAGCCCAAACACGACGAGTTTACGTTGTATATTTTAGGAGTTTCCATGGCCACCTTTTGGCTCCATCATGAGACCCTGGATATCACGTATTATTAACGATCTTGTCAAAACAAATCCAACGAACCCAAACACGTCGAAGTTATGTTGTGTTTTTTAGAAGTTTCTATGGCGAACTTCCGGCTCCATCATGAGACCCTGAACATTACGTATATCTAAAGATCTTTGCAAGACAAATCAGAAACCAACAAATACAACGAACCCAAACACGACGAGGTTGTGTTGTGTATTTTAAGAGTTCCTATGGCCACCTTCCGGCTCCATCATCAGATCAGCTTTATGGTATCATAATATTGCATTGTCACCGAGGTTACATAAGTGTACCAAATTTCAGCACAATCGAATGACAGCACGTGCTCCAAAAATGAGTTGCAAGATACAGACCGAACAAACAAACCCACAAACAAACAAACAGACAGACAAGAAAGCGAGTTAATAAAAACGTGTTAAAAAGTCTTTTGAATTCCGCAATATGATCCTGTATACTAATTTACTTAAAACTTTTTCCCTTGAAAATAATACCACAAAATAAGTCAAATAAAAAATAAGTTTAAATAATTATAAAGTAAAAAATATTTTTAACCCCCGACGCAAAAGAGGGGTGTTATAAGTTTGACGTGTCGTGGATGAAAGGAGACTTAATCGAGAGTGTTCTTAGCTATGTTTTATAAAAATCGATTGAGCCGTTTAAGAGTTATGAGAGAGTTGTGTATCTGTGTATCTGTCTTTGGTATCGTAGCTCCTAAGCGGATGAACCGATTTTCGTTTAGTTTTTTTTGTAACATCAGCCGTTTGAAGATCATCAGCTCTTTTCTAGTTGATGAGGGGATCTGACGAACTTCCTTATCTCCGATCGATTCGAAATTTGGTACCTTGTTACTTCAATCATATTGAAAGTATATGGTAAGGTTACCATGACCTGATCAGCCGTTTGAAGATCATCAGTTCTATAATAGTTGATGAGGGGATTTGACTTACTTCCATATGTCCTATCGATTCGAAATTTGGTACTGTGTTACTTCAATGATATTGAAAGTATATGGAAAGGTAACTATGACCTGATCAGCCGTTTGAAGATCATCAGCTCTTTAATAGTTGATGAGGGGATCTGACTACTTTCCATATGTCATTTCGATTCAAAATTTGGTACCGTGTTACTTCAATGATATTGAAAGTACCTATATGAAAAGGTAACCATGACCTGATCAGCCGTTTGAAGATCATCAGCTCTTTAATATTTGATGATGGGATATCTGACTACCTTTCATATGTTCTATCGATTCGAAATTTGGTACCATGTTACTTCAATGATATTGAAAGTATATGGAAAGGTAACCATGACCTGATCAGCCGTTTGAAGATCATCAGCTCTTTAATATTTGATGAGGGGATATCTGACTACCTTTCATATGTTCTATCGATTCGAAATTTGGTACCATGTTACTTCAATGATATTGAAAGTAGATGGAAAGGTAACCATGACCTGATCAGCCGTTTGAAGATCATCAGCTCTTTAATAATTGATGAGAGGATTTGACTACCTTCCATATGCGATTGATTTGTCACCGAATTCTATAAATATCTTTTTCGGGAGTTCTCCTTCTTCCAACTGATCTCTGCGAAGTGCGTTCCACTCAATTTTTAGATATAACTGTACTCATATATCATAATTTATTTGTAATAAAGTTTAAAAATTATGAAATAAAAATAAATTAAAAATTTAAAAACCCCCGAAGCAAAAAAAGCTAAAATTTAAAAAGTCAAAAATAATACTTATTATTGAGCCATCAAATTCGATATTGTAACACCTATATATTTTAATTTTTAACCGACTTCAAAAAAGGAGGAGGTTCTCAATTCGTCTGTATTTTTTTTTTTTTTTTATGTATGTTATTAGATATCTCCACCAATTGTTAACTGATTTTAATAATTCTTTTTTCATTCGATAGGATTTACTCTCGAGGTGGTCCCATATTAATAACGTCAAGATCTGATGGTGGAACATGAGGTAAAACTTGGAAATTCCTCAACGGAATGTAGCATTCGCGTCGTTATTCGTCTATTCTTTTAGTCATATCTCAGTCAGTTTTCAACCGATTTTGATGATTCTTTTTTCATTCCATAGAACGTGCTTTAGAGATAGATCCATATAAATTTTGTCAAAATATGATGATGAAATAAGAGATAAAAGCGGAAACCCCTCAACCAGTGATAGCAACATGCATCGCGCGCGATACCGTTTGTGGTGGAATGTTGCTAGGCAACGAAATAAATTTGTTTTGTCAGTTTGCTGAAAATCTACGTTTCCGTTGTTCCATATAAAATTATATTATTCGATTTTATCACATTTTTTGGCGACCGTGACAGGACAAGAACCTGCTCGGATATTGTACTGGATATCACAAATAATTTAGCTTCTATGGCCGAGTGGTCGAGTGTTTTACTCTCTTTACGGAGGTGAAGACACTCTTAAACGAAAATGTCCTTGTGAGACTTTTTTCAGTTTAGTTGGGACATTGCTGCCCGAATCACCTGATTGTCTGAAAAGAAAGATGATTCCGTGATTCGGAAGGCACGTTAAGCCATGTGTCTCGGCTCTAATATCTACAGAAGGCGTCGTTACTCGTGCTAAGTCAGTGGGTTTTGACAAGGGCCCGGTACTATATTAACTGTGTGAGGGTATGTGAGGTTGGTTGTCGACCTTACAATCCACAATATGAAGAAAAAGAAGAAGCCAGCCTACGTTCACTATCTGTATGTAATCAGCTAACGACAGACTTTCAAGATACCATCTCAAACCTGAAACTTCTTACGAATAGCCCAAGTATCGGGGTAAACTATAAGCTTATTAAGAGGGAAGAATAGTACGTGCCCGTCCATACAAAAAGAGAAAACGTTTTTCCACTTCTATATATATTTTCCAATCTCCATGATTTTTTAGTATGTTATTGACACAATGAATGACTAGGTTTATAGATTTTTTTTTTACAAAATTCTTTATAGATTCAAACTTATATAGGCACCTCAAGTAACGTAATTTTTATGATTAAAACTGTGTTGAATTAAGCCGTTTGTTGAATAAAAACAATGTTTTTTTTTAAAAAACCAAACCCGTGATCCTAGAATATATTGTGCTGAAACGATCGACATCAAAATAAAAGTGATTTGTTGAAATTTAGTTATTGGAAATCGTTTTCTCCCGAAATGGGAATTTCATCAAGAAAAGTACCTATTGTCAGTCGCGAGCTGCAACGCTCTCGCTCTCTCTCCCGGGGGCATGAGCGCACGAGCGATAGCAAATGTTTTCCTAAATATCTATTTCGTTAGGATCGCGAAGCTATTCTTTCCTCTTAGCATTGTCAGTTTAGTGGCCAGCTGGACTACTAAATGACCTCTTACTTCGTAGCCTCTTACCCAGTTTAACTTATGTTATTTTCGAAACAATCATTAATAATTGTTATAATAAACAACTAAACGCGCTTGCATAGCACGAAAGACGCAGTCTAAACTAAGCAAATACCAAAAATACGAGAGTATAATATCTTTGTACTGAAACTGTTAAATAACAAAACCTAGCTTTGGATAATGAAGAAAAATAATAGGATATGTGTCGAGGTTAGGATTAATTACTTACATAAAATATATTGAATGAAACACTGAAAATCATAAAATAAAAATAATTAAAAAAAAAAAAAATAGAAACCTCCTTCAAATTACCTTATATGGTTATCTCCACTAAAAAGTAACAAATAAAATAACATTCCAGATGGAACATGAAAAAAAATATTGCCAATATCCTCAATTAAGTAGATAGGTAGTGTATTAAGTAAATATTTAAAACTTTGTACTTCCTTTTGGAGTCGGTGCCAGCCAAAAAATCGACGATTATTCGTGGGCAACTGTTTTAAGTCGTCGTCGTCGTTAAGTCAGTACATATTTCTATATGACTATCAATAAAATTCTTTGATAGTCTATGATATAATATTATGTTGTGCTGCGCGGGATGCAATGCCGCACCCGACTAAACGCAGGGAAAACGACAGGAGCGGCTACCAAAAAAGTCTGGGTAGGTTTCATTCGATAAATTAATACTCGTAGTTTCGTCATCTACAATTTTTGGCTGGCACCGACTCGAAAAGGAAGTACAAAGTTCTAAATATTTACTTAATACACTACCTATCTACTTAATTGAGGATATTGGCAATATTTTTTTTCATGTTCCATCTGGAATGTTATTTTATTTGTTACTTTTTAGTGGAGATAACCATATAAGGTAATTTGAAGGAGGTTTCTATTTTTTGTTAAAATTATTTTTATATTATAGAAATTCATGGATGGCACGATTTGGTTTGCTCTTTGAAATGACGCTATAATGTCACGTCGGGGTACCGCTAAGTTTAAAAAAAAATATCGTACCAAAACAAGTTGGTCGGATATGCCAGCAAAGTAAAAGATAGTCAATCAAATGAAGCGTCTGACTTACTTAAGCTTAAGCGGTACCCCGACGCGACATTATAGCGTCATTTCAAAGAGCAAACCAAATCGTGCCATCCATCAATTTCTATAATAAAATTAAAATATATAGGTGTTACTTTATCGAATATGATGGCTCAACAATAAGTATTATTTTTGACTTTTTAAATTTTTGCTTTTTTTGCTTCGGGGGTTTTTAAATTTTTAATTTTTTAACAACACGTTTTAACGCGTTAAAAACGTGTTAAAATAAAACCTAACTACGGAAAAAATGAACTCAGACATGAAACAAGAAAATATCTTCAAATTGTTTCCTATCTTTTAATGAATTATTTAGTTATTTATTTTTATATCTAATAAATAAATAACTTATTTATGTTTCAATTTGTTAGCCGTGGTCGTAAGCTACCTTGCCTTAAGGGTTGCTCATTATACATCTTCGGGTAGGTGGCATGCGACCACGGCTACCCTCTGAACATCACTAATATCTATGCGTTAAATTGAAACATATATAAGTTATTTATTTATTAGATATAAAAATAATTAACTAATTATTAATTAATTATTTATTCATTAATAGATAGGAAACAATTTCAAGATATTTTCTTGTTTCATGTCTTTTAGAGCTCGTTTTTTCCGTAGTTGGGTTTTATACTTTTTAGTGCGTTAAAACGTGTTACGTAAAAACATTTTTTACTTTATATTATTATTTAAGGTTATTATTGTATCTTTCTATTGTAGCTGGATATGAAGCCTGTAACTGCACACTTGATCTCTATAATAATTAAAATTGGCCAATGATCATCTAGTAGCGGAATCGTACTACTTTGTGTGAGTAACCCAAGCTCTTTTAGAAGATTACAGTGAGCTCGTTTTTCTTGGGCATTCTAACTACGAAATTAAACAAAGTGTCTCTGTACAACATCTATGTAATTCCTAGCTATCAATTCCTCCCTGCTCGATCATCAGGGAAGTTATAAAAAATAGGAAATATCATTGAATGAACAATGTATTTCCTACATAGCGTATCGCCCCAGGTTTTGGTCTTTTATCGACCTGAGCTTCCTTGGAAGCTCTAGCTCATTATGAGCTTCTAGTTCTCATAAGAACTTTCGTTGAGTCTCTCTTCCTCAACAGAATAGCCGTGCTCCAAGTCTCTCTAATGATACTGCTCGGAGACGGCCACTCTTGCCCTCGCCCTGGGCAACCTTCTCCTTAAGCTATGTCAACCGTATTGAAAAATACAGTTACATAATCTCTCTGTGTCTTCTTTACTACCATCCCACAAGAGATCCAGCAAGATCCAGCAAGATCCAGCCCTGACGAAGGAACTAGTTTTAGTTCCTTCAGCTAGTTGATTGCTAGACCCCAGATCCCGAGCAAGACAACAGCTCAGAAGCAAAGACCCGATACGCTCACACCTTTACAGCAAACCAACTGTTAAAGCATTTACGAGGCGAGCGAGAATAAACGCCCCGCCAACGCGCTCTCTGTGAGACACTGCCCATTCTGTCCTCCAGAACGCTCCTGACCTCCCCTCACCACAGAGGTGTAGGAAAAGGTTAAAAAAATAGACAATCCCGAAGGATTGTCTACAGCGGACTCTGGTCCGACCGGTGCGCCTTAAGCGTTGGTTGGAGACCAAAGTCTCTTCGTTGAAAGCATAAGCTTCTCGTGGTAAGCCGAAGCTAGTGGACTACGTCCAATCGATACTAGCCGTAGCGTTCCCGATACGGCTGAGCCGCTGTGGTAACCTTTTAGGAGGCTAATCCTGGTCTTCCACCTCAAGTGTCCGACGTATTGCGTTCGATGGGAGTGAAGGGAATATAACCCCTTATATATACATTTAAATACTTATTTAAACATATTAAATAACTCCCAACTCTCTGCTCTTCTCCTGCCGAACTGATCCACTGGTTCGAGTATGCTCCATGTTCCCTTCGCTGAGTGCAACAATATTTCTCTGAAGGGAACGGTGCTATATGCACCCGGTCCTTTTGGGGACACTACTCTTTTGGGCTTGCATAACTATCCCTTGTCTAGCGTGATCTAAGCCACAGCAGCATGTGGTCATAGATTCATTCACCAAAGCCCATTTAGCAGATGCATTTACAATCATATGCACTGATATCGCTTTACGATATTCGGGTCTTATTCTGCTTTGTGATTATACATTAATTAGAGCATAACTCGAGCAGCTTCACGTCCAGAGCAGAAAACTTCACAGAAAGTCGCTCCGCAGACTTGCGTCTCAGAGGAGTCATTAGCCTTCGCCGATGCCACTACCGGGGGTAATACTTGAAAGACCTTCATCGATACTAAGCATCTTGAGGTCCACAGCGCACAGATGTGGACAAGTCTCATCGGCGAAGATGTATTCAAGTTGCTATACGTGTCTCGATCAATCAGCGGTTCAGAGCTGGGCATGCAGTGTCAACATCAGCTAATGACGGGTATACCACATCTTCAAGCGTCAGACATGGTTTTGAGTGCCCATGTCCGGGGTAAAGGGTCGCGAATCCTCTTCCCTAGTCATGGCCCTCGTTAATAGTTAGAATACATTGCGGATGGGCCTTTGCCATTTCCTCTCCCCATTCTGCGTGCTTGGGCGACACGTGAGGTGGTTCTTATTAGGACAGCGGCATTGGAGACAACGCGGATTCGTGAGAGGTTCCAGATCCATAATGCGTTGCGGCCGATGGTCTACGTATGCTTGTCCTCTGTTAAGTAACTCTAGAGGTATAGGCTCCAGCCGGCGTCTGTATCTGCTATCTAGCATCATCCACTCAGCCACCATAATATATTCTACCAGGATGTGCAGACCACACTGGTTAGTTTGGATTAGTCAATAAAGGTTTAAGGGTGCCCCCTTTGCCTCTCAGGATGCCGTCGTCTCAAGCTAGGCGGCGTAAGAGACGAACAGGGGAAGTTTTTAGCAGCGCCTGTAACTTTGGTTATAGCAAATATTTTCATATTTTCCAAACCTATATTGAACTTTTCAGTCAATATCCAAACTTTAACATATTATCACCATCACTGGCCGACGGCTGCCTTCCCCATACATATATTGGAGAGTCGCATCGACGGTACGCGTAAGGTCAACACGGATTTTCCAACAAAGTTTCCCAATTTTGCTGAAACTCACAATATAGATGTAAGTCGGTCTCGGCATCACACATATGCTCTTAGTTTGGCGCTATCTCTTTTAGTTTTTGAGTTATTCGAAAAAGTTCAATACAAGAACGTATAACGGAAGTGAAAAATGTCCAAATACGGTTTTAAACCTTGTATTCGGAGTTCCCATGCACAGGGATAGCTATTGCTCGTTCGTTGGCATCGTCTGCTCTCAGCCACATATAAATAATTCGCTTTTTAGGAAACATAAAATTTTCGGCTCCGCGCCATGATTTTTATTCAGCCTTATTTCGATTTTTTCTATGCCATTCAACAGACACACGTTGTTAGACATAGTTTTATTTTACATTAGGGTTGTGGGGTTACATCCAGCCCCCAAAATTTGACGGAATTTATGAAGAAAAAATTTTAAATAGCTAAAATTCCCTTCATCTAAAACTTCCAATCAACCTTTTCTATGCCATACAACAGACACACGTTGTTCTACATAGGTTTACCTTTTAACCCTTAGGTGCAATAAATTTCATTCAATAGGATTGTGTGTTTTACAACTTGAACTAACTATTATTTCCCTCACTCGAGGTACTGTAGTTCAATAACCATCTCTCTTCATCAATATTGATCCATCTATTATTTCCCTCACTCGAGGTACTGTGGAACAATAACCATCTCTTCTTACTGATCCCCTCATCAGTTTTCGAAGACTTACTTAAAAGTTCTTCGTTAATGTGCACAATGTGCATCATTCACTTGCTTGCAACTACTTCTCTTCCATTGCAACGACCCAAGTGTTAAGCCAATTAACCCTGCGAGTTTGTCGAACTCACTGAAAACATTTGTTTACCATCAACAAGACAAAAACGATTCCGCCCGGAATTAAATGAGTTCCACATTAAAATGACAAACCGCCACTAACCTTGTAGTTGACGCGCAATTCGCTAGAGCATCGAAAACGTAAACGATACAATCGTCAGTACGCTCGACACCCAGCTTTTAAACGACTTCTGAATTTAGCTTTTTGTGATATACATCCGAAGCCGTAGAGGCCCCTGAGACATCGCTAAATAAGTCGACATTGTTACAATAAATGTTGAAGACCGTTTCCGGTCTTCCTTCTCCCAATCTTCATCATCAAATATTTCGCTTTTCCATTGTTTATTATTATAGTACAATGACACTATTTATTTTCAGCTCAAAAAAATAGAGAACTATTTCTGTTTCCCCTTTGCAGGGTACTTATAGTTCTCTTTTTATGCCTTCGTGATTTTTTCCTACCTATACTAAATCTAACTCTTAAAATCCCTAAATGGAATAAAATTTATTTGACTACCTAACTACTGATACTATAACACTAATAATTCCTAAATGACATAAATTCTATTCCTTTTCCTAACAAACACAACTATCTACTAATAATACAAAACATTACAGTACCTAACTCTACGTCCCTATCCTAAATTCTAACCTATTAATTCTGATTTCCTACTCTTCCCTAAGTGGCCGCCTCCTTCCCCAACAAACACTTCGATTGTTTCACAATCTTCATTAGTCCAAGCTAATGACCTGGTGAGACGCGGATATAAGTCCCACCTTTGTCTTACTTAATATGCTACTCGAATTTAGTCTTATTTCAACTTGTACTAAATTCGATCTTCCACAATCGATTTGATTGTGCCACTCCCTGTCGCCAACGGCTATCCTTTTATTCAACAGTTTTTTTTTTTTTTGTTTTATTATTATAAACAATTTTTCTCTTAGATTAGACACTGATTTACCAAACTTGAGTTCAGTGTTTAATCTTTACAATTCACTTACCTACTAAGTACAAATTTGAATATGTTATACATATTCCATTGTTTCAATGTACTTGGGGGTTTTGTAACCCAAAACTCCCAAGTAAATTGATACAATAAAGACGTTGCATGTCGCCTTTCTTTATAATTCTGACATTTCAATTTAAATATTTATTAATCGCAGGGATCGTGTATGTTAACCACGTTAACATTTAGCATAACACTACTCAGTGCACTTGTACTTATTCAAGTTTCTTATAGCACAATTTTAATTCACAATAATCAGGCATTAAAAAGTAAATATTTACAATCATTTGCAACACAACTTTAAACATTCACAATAATCAATTTGATTTTCATCATTTCCAATTCACAATAATTAATTTGATTTTCATCATTTCCAATTCACAATAATTAATTTGATTTTCATCATTTCCAATTCACAATAATTAGTTAAGACAAATATTTTTATTTATAATATTTGGATAAATGTATAGCATTATACTTTCCTCGAATTCGACCCGATTCTAGATCCTCCAGAACATACACATTGTCGAAGGGGACGGAAGCAACCCGATAAGGTCCTTCGTATAACAAATCAAATTTGCTTATGTGTTTTTGCAACTTGTTAGAAATATTTAGCCGCCGAATTTTGACTAGGTCTCCAATATGATATTGCATCAACTTGTGGCTCCTATCGAACTTCTCTCTCCGATATTTGCTTTGCTTTTCCAAATTCATTCGAACTTCATTTCTTATCTCTCCCACATCTAAGGCTGAGTTTTGGGCTTGCAGATCTTCGTCAAATGAGAAGTTGATCGATCTTCCATACAAGATCTCACACGGCGTAAACCCAGTGCTATCGTGTCTAGTATTGTTATATAGTACTTCAATTTCAGGTAATCTAGTGGCCCAACTAGAATGCTTTTCATGACAGTATGTTCGAAACATCCGTCCCAGTTCTTTGTTCACCCTTTCAGTTGTGTTTGGTCGAGGATTTCTTATCGTGGTGTAGACGGTCTTTACACCTATTCCATTTAATGTTTCTTTCCAAAGTTTACAGTTAAATTGTCTTCCATTATCAGTCATGATTACTTTGGGTACAATTATCTCCGTAAACTGCAACATTTTGGTGATACAAGCTTTCGCCGTTGCTTTTCTTAGCGGAAATAGTTTCACAAATTTACTGAAGGAATCCTGGACAACCAGAATGTACTGAAAACCAAACACCCCTGAAGGTAGTGGTCCATACAAATCTGCCATTACCAAGTCCCCAATATTCTGTGTAACTATTGATTTACATGGTCCCACATATTTGAAATTGTTGCATTTTGCTAACTGACAAATATGACATCCTCTAACTTGCTTCTTAACTTGCCTTGCCAAATTGGGCCAAAAGAACCTGTCCTTAATGTACTTGATAACCTTATAGGCTCCCTGGTGACCCATTTCTAGATGCACTTGTTTGATCAACTCCTCTCTCATAATTTCCGGCAACACTATCACCTCTCTTTCTCCAAACTGGATATACAATTTACTTTCTTTTATAAAATATCTGGACTTTTTGCCTTGTTGTGTCAATTCGATCTTTTTGCCACAAAACTCATCTTCCTCTTGCATTCGATCTAGTTGCTTGATTTGTTCGTTCAAACCTCGATTAGGTTTTGTTCCCAGATAGGCTATCTCTGGGCATACAGCTTTTTCTTCCTGTATGAACTCACTACTAGGCAAATATCGAGAGAGCACATCTGCTGCTGTGTTCAATCGCCCCGCCACATGCTCAACAGTATAATCAAACTGTTCAAGGTATAATATCCATCTTGTTATACGGCTGTTATATAACTTCATATTCTGCACGAACAAGAGTGCTTTGTGGTCAGTTAGTACACAAAATTTCGCCCCTCTGAGATAAGTCTCGAACTTCTTGACTGTGCTAATAACTGCGAAGAACTCCTGTTCCGTGGTGGTCCAATTAAGTTCGGCTCCTCTTAAAGCTTTGCTGTTAAATCCCAGGATCCTTGGGCTTCCTTGGTCATCTTTCTGAAACAACACTCCAGCTAAACCTATTCCTGAACAATCCGTTTGGATATAATAAGGTTTGGAAAAGTCTGGATGATGTAACATTATTGTATTAATGAATCTCCTTTTCAGATCTTCAAATGCTTGATGTTCAACATCTCCCCATATCCAGCTGCGTCCCTTTTTTAATACCTCGCAGAGGGGCATTATACTTCGATTATAATCCGGAATAAACCGTCTATAGAAGTTGCATAAGCCAAGGAACGCCCGAACTTGTTTTAACTTCTTCGGAATTGGAAATTCGCGTATCGCACGTATCTTGTCAGGATCAGTCCTTATCCCATCGGTTGAAATAATGAACCCCAACATCTTTACCTCCTTACAAATGAATTCACATTTCCGTAAATTACAAGTAAGTCCAGCTTTCAACAACTTCTGTAGGACTGTTTCAACGTGCTCAAGATGTGTATCTAAAGTCCCTGTCGTTATAACAGCTAAGTCATCAAGATAATTGACACAAAACTCTCTAACTTCAGGACCCAGTATCACATCCATGGCTCGAGAGAAACTTCCAACTGACGTTCTTAAGCCCATCGGTAAAACATTGTATACATAGCTTTTCCCATTAAATGTAAAGCCAGTATATTGCTTCCCTTGTTCGTTTATTGGTATCTGAAAATACGCATTGTTCAAATCAATGGTAGTAATAAACTTCGCTCCGTGAAACGAGTTCAACACATCCAATTGCATTGGTGGTTTTTCTGTTTCGGGTACCATGTACTGGTTTATCCCTCTCGCATCTAATAAAACGCGCACTGAACCATCCTTTTTCAGTGTAAACGTCAACGGACTAGAGTATGGCGTTGATCGTCTTGAGATTATCCCCATTTCTTCCATCTCATTTAACTTCTCTTCCAATTTCGCTTTGTAAGCGTATGGTATAGGATACGATTGCTTAACAATCGGTGTCCCATGTTGCATAACAATCTTATGTTCATAACAATTTGTTCGACCCAACTTTGCCGAAAAAAGCTTTAGCTTTTTCGTTTCTAGACTCTCTTTATAATGTGCAAACGGTACAAATACTGGCTCCACGCCACGTCTGACATACATTCCAACGGCTTTATCTAATAAGATTCGGATTTGATATTGGCACATAAAATCAAAACCCAGAATCATGGGTCTTGTAAGACCTGGCATCACTAAAAAGGGTATTTCCATGTCAAACCCCTTCGTCAGTTCAACTTTAAGATGAACCTGTATAGTTATTTTTGACGATCTTTGACCGACAGCCCCCTTTACTTGGAACCCTTTGACTGGTACCACGGGGACTTTCTCATTTTTCGATTTTAATTCCACATATAAGTCCTCTGAGATGCATGTAATCTCTGACCCCGTATCTAACAAAGCCATGTGTAGCGTTTAAAAAAAAAAGCTAGCTAACCTGTGGTCGACGACCACAGGCGAAACGTGAAATTTAGGTGTACAAAGAAAGAGTTAGTTAAATTTGTCCGAACGGTATAATATAAATTTGAAAAGGCCTAGAAATTGCCAAGCATGTGCCGAGAGTCGAGGGGACTCCGGCGATGTAGTGTCGCTGAACTAGTGTTGTGTTGTGGTGTATCGATGCAGGAAGGTGTAAAAAACCGCGGAGTACCCCGGAGAGTAAAGCCAAACGGGAACCAAAAAAGGAGGGCCAGAGAAACCTAAAGGGCCTTTTTAGAATTTGGAAAAGGAATTTAAATTTGGCAAAATCCGCATACAAAATTACAAGACAGATACAAAAAACGGCTAAAAAATGATGGGCAGTATCCCAGGGGGGACGCCGGAGCGCGGGTCTGCGGCACTCAGCTGGCACGGGCGCGGGCGCGCACAACGCAGGGGTCCAGGCACGTCCAACGCCCGGTGGCCTCAGGGGTCCGGAACCACGGCGAGAGAACGAGAAAGGCACGGAGGGACCCTCGTGTGCGTGCCGCAGAGACCGGAAATACACTGTAGAGATTGACAAGGAAATAATCGACATCCGACCAAGTCAGGGAAAGACAAAAAGTACGTCGATAAAAACCAGGAGGAAGACAGCACAAGACTTACCCGGCAAGTCCAAGGTAGGAGCCTAATATTTATTGTATGGCCTAATATTTATTGCATGCCAAGCCACTTACAACATTTAGTCATATTTTCTCACTAATATTCAACCAAGTTCAAGGGATAAAACGTTTCCATTTCCTGACAGACGACAACTGAGAAAACAATAAACAATTTAGAAAAAGGTCAAACCAACAAAATTTTAAATTTGAAAATGTGACATAAAAACCGGCCAAAAGAAAAAAGAACCGTACCAAAAAGGTTATTAAAAAAACTGCAGTAATGCTGCAGACATCCCTTCACCAGAAAAAAAAAATCCGCCAACTCGAAAAGGAAAAAAATCTTCGAGATGGCAACCCTCGAAGGAAGTTGACCACCCTAGAACAAAAGCCGAATTGTTCCAAGTCAACTATGAAAGGAAAAAAATATCGATAAAAATTTATCGACACTCTACCCCATCACTACAAACCAACGAACACGTCATGTTCCCAGCACGAGCGGCTCATAAACGACTCACTGGCCCCAGGATAAGAAACCACCGGTGTCCCAAAAGAAACCAAGTCAATCCACCAGGGAAAAAAAGGAGGACGGAAATGGCTTGGAGAAAGAAAAAGGAAAGTTGTCAACCACAACAGAAAAAGGTGGAGACAACCGAAGGAAACACCGATGAAGCGGTATCCCCGAGCCAGGAGGAAAATGTATGATACGTAAAGGATAGAAAGGGAAATTTGGAAATTAGGAAATGTTGGAATATCGGAATGTTGGAATGTCACTAAGTTTTAAAACATAAACGCGCCTACAAACGATATTATTTACACACCTAAATGCTAAAACTAAAAACTATACAAAATATAAACAAGTAGTTTTTGAACTACTGGTAAAGAGTTTACAAGTCGAAACTGTCAGTTACGCCCGTAATCGGCGGCAAGAGAAGAAAAACTTCAAATCGACCGTGCGCGAAAACTGACAGACGACTTGTAAACAAAGAGCTATCAAACGAGGGCCGACGCTCGCCCACGTCATCGTGTTCATCCCGAAACACGTCAGACGCCGACGAACATCGGAAACACTCGGATCGGCTCGGAAAAAGGGCTCGACGGCGCAGTTGGTAGGCAACCAACGCCGTCAAAGACGAGGTCGGGGTTCGAACTCGACCCTGACAAAAAATTAAAAAAGATCCGATGATGGCCATAATAGGCGGACTGCGCAAAGCAGCGGTCACCGTCCTTCCGCGACAAAAAAAGCGCGCTTCGGGACAAAAATTTTGCCCCGGCTCAATCTCAGCGGAATGACGCAACATGGGCCAGGCCTGAGGCCTATGGCGGCTCGATAACCTGACCACATGTTGGTTGCGTCAATTCCGTATAACCTAAATACCTACAAACTAACACTAAGATATAACCTATACCTAACCTATACCTACAAACTAACACTAAGATAGGTCGATCTGGCCAGACATACATACACACACCAAAACCACAAAAAGGCGTATGAAGTATTAAACTTAGTGACATTCATAGGAAAAAAGGATGCCAAAACGTGAATCTAAGCCAAATGATGAGAAGAAAAGTTGGTACACGTTTGCCTGAAGGCTTTTAGAATTTAGAAAAATAATGTTCCAGGGGAACATGGAAAAGAGGGTCTATTTCAAAATATCCTTTACATGATATGAACCCTCGTGCGGGGAATCACAATCCGCCAATAAGTATACTTGCGGAGAAACACGGCGTATGACTCTACAGGGGATAAACCGTGGGGCAAACTTACCACCACGGTCAATGTCCTGAGTGCCTCTTTGAAAATTTCTGCGCCAAACACGTTGCCCAGGTTCAAATCTGATAGGATTCCGCGATTGATTATAATAACCTGCGTTACGTTGAAAAGCGAGTGTCAAAGCGTCTGCCACCTTAGCATAAATGTCTTGAAGGGACCTGAGACTCGTCGCACGATTACCTCGACTGTCAGCCAACTCCGGGCTCACAGTTTCGGCTACTCGTGGACGACGCCCGGCGTCCACTTCTCTTCCATACATAAGGAAATTTGGGGTGTAAGTGGTAGCCAGATTAACACACGAATTCAAGTATAAGGCAACTTTGGGTAAGTGTTTGGCCCAGCTTCGCTTGTCGTTCCCCACAAGAATACTAAGGGTAGTAATGACGGTCTGGTTATAACGTTCTACCACGTTAGCTTGGGGTGAATAATAGGGAGTGAAACATGGTGAAGGAATATCATACGACCTGAGAAAATCTGCGAACTGTGAACTGCGAAAAACCGTCGCGTTGTCACACAAAACGCCAAGAGGGGAACCATACCTCATAATCACTTCGGACTCTACCGCTGAGCAGATAGATCTGGCGTCAGCGGTTTTCAAGGGAACTAACCAAACAAATTTTGAAAAAACGTCGACCATCGAGAAAATATAACGATAGCCATAATAGGCAACAGGGAGTGGACCAACGAGATCTAGCGAGAGTAAATCCATAGGTGACGTGACAGACCTTGGGTAGAGCTGCTGACCACGTGGGCGTGCGTTAGAAATCTTGAAGGCCTTACAAACAAGACATTGAGAAAGGCAAGAAGTAATATCCCGATACATATTGGGCCAATAATAAATCTCTCGAGCCTTAAGGTATGTTTTTAGCACCCCAGGATGGACATTGGGAAAAGAATGGTGGATCTCGTTAATAGCCTCCCGAGTTTTAGAGGCGGGTAAAACTAAGCGCCAGGGATTGTCGGACAAAGGGTTGTCAACAGAAACAGATCGGTACAACGTACCTTCGTGCAAAACGAAGGAGGGAAACAAGTGTGGAGTATTGGTAACTCCCTGGAAAACTTTCTCATACCACGGGTCGCCGGTAGGAATCAGTCCGCGTTCGAAAGAAACCAACGCTACCTGAGGAGGTCGCGACAAAGCATCAGGCACGACATTCTGGGCCCCCTTACGATGTTCAATTTCAAAATCGTACTGGGAAAGAATAGTCGACCAGCGCGCTAAACGCCCGGTAGGATTATCGAAAGTTAGTAGCCACTTTAAAGCGATGTGGTCGGTTACGATTTTAAATTTGACGCCATCAAGGTAGCCGCGAAAATGCTTAACAGAATCGAGAACAGCAAGAAGTTCGCGTTCAGTGGTACTGTAGTTCCGTTCGGCACGGGAGAAAAGACGGGAAAAATACGCAACTGGATGTTCTTCACCGTCAAACTCTTGAACGAGAACGGAACCAAGACCAACCTGACTTGCGTCGCAATGTAGGCTAAATGGTTTGGAGAAATCGGGACAAGCCATGACAGGAGAATCTATGAGGACCTTCTTAAGTTGTTCAAAAGCGTGGTTTGCATCGTCATTCCAATCAATAGGATCTCTTCCTTTCCTCTTTCCGATGAGGGCAGTTAAGGGTGCGATGATTGAGGAAAAATTGTCAACAAATCTTCGGTAGTAGGAGCACATACCAAGAAAAGCTCTCAAAGATTTAGCGGTAGTAGGAGCTGGATAATTACTAATGGCATCTAATTTCTTAGGGTCGGTCTGTAGCCCTTTCTCATTTACGATATAACCGAGGTACTTTAACTCGGACTTGCAAAACTCGCACTTCTTCAGGTTGACAGATAAGCCTGCCTCCCTGAGGCGGTCACGAACCTTGGCGATGAGCTTGATATGGCTATCGAAATCACGTGACACTAAAATAAGGTCATCAACGTACCCGAAAACGAAGTCGTCAGACTCGGCCGTGAATTCAAAGTTGACAATCCTATCCGTAAGCCGCTGCATTTCGGAAGCCGCGTTAGTCAAACCAAAAGGCATACGGACGAATTCGAATAAACCACGTTGAGGAACGATGAATGCAGTCTTCTCACAGGAAGCCTTGTCGGCTAAAGGAATCTGCCAGAAAGCGCTACGGAAATCTAAAGAGGTCATAAACTTCGCGCCGCGTAGATTGTCTAAGATATCCTGAATACGAGGGAGGGGATAGGAATCACGTATAGTCACGCTATTGAGCTTTCGGCTGTCTACACAAAATCTAATACTGCCATCGGGCTTGGTGATCATTACTACTGGTGACGCCCAGCTCGAACGTGACGGACGAATGACACCCATCTCGAGCATCTTATCGATCTCCTCGTTTAAAACCTTGAGCTTTACCGGGGAGAGCGGGTAATATCGTTGTCTGATAGGGGGTCCAACAGTCTCAATCTTGTGGGAAAGCCAAGATGTACAGCCAAGACCAATCTTGTCTGAAGAGATCTCCTCAAATTCCGTAATAGCGAATTGGAGACGACGTTCCTGGTCATCTGTGAGAACAGCACGAGGGTGGATATACCTGACCTCGGCTAGATTCCTTGGGAACTCACATCTTCTAGGAGATGGTTTGTGGCCCACACCAGAACCTGGAAGGAAGAGCTTCCCGGACCGCTTACCTTTAAACCTCCGGCTAATAATTGAAGTTAACCCGAAAGCGTTCCAAAACTCGATACCAAGAATAAATTGAGTAGGGAGGCCAGTACCAACAAGACATGGATGAGCAACAGATTTCCCATCAAATAAAATCGGGACATCAACTCCGCCTAGTATCCGAATGGGAGAATTGTCTGCAGAAACCACAGGAGGCCGGATCGATCTGCAATAATCAAGGCCCAAACTCTTCAATAACGCTGAGTCGATAAGGGACGTCTGAGCACCGGAATCAAGTAACGCCTTGACAGTTGTTCCAGCAACAAAAATTTCAATGAACAGACGGTTGTCAGTGGATTTATCAAGAACAAGGGGCGACACAGCTGGGATATCTTTGCCGACCCTACTGTTTAGTTCTTTTTGGGAGCGACCAGGGTTAGAGCGTGGACAATCACGCGTCATATGACCCTCAAGTTTACACTTGAAGCAAATTAGGCCGGGGACGTTAGGACAACCTCTATAGTGGTGGCCTGAAAGATTACACTTCAAACATACCGGCGGGGTGGTAGCGTTAGGGGGAGCTACGTTCACAGGAGCAACACAGATCGGAGCCGCTACAGATTCCTGGTAGGTCTCGAAGTTTTTGGCAACCTCAAGAAGCGAGTCCACGTCCTTGATGATGTTGGTAGCAAGGCATAGGTGGTAACGAACGTGCAAACCGTACTTGACAATTGTAAGAAAATCCTCCTCGTTGATTGGGGAACGGAGTTTTGCGTTTAAATCACGTAACTGGATAACGTAATCAACGACCGATTGATCGCACCTCTGCTTAAGAGCCCTGAGCTGGCGTTCAACCTTGAAATCGTAGTCGGCGACATCAAAGGTCCTCAAAAAGGCTCCTCTCAGATCACGGAAAGTGAGATTCGGTCTACGTATCGCACGAAAATACTTAAGCGCGCTTCCATCAAGTAACTCATGGAACCGAAGTACCACGTACGAAGGACTGACTCCACGAGCAAGACCCTCCTCTTGGACGCGGGAGAAAAATTCCCGAACACAGGTATCTCCTGAGAACGTGATGTTCCATTTGGAGAGAGACTCCGTCTTGCCTGGCGGGTAAGACCACGCGCGAGCAGGTGTGCTGGGGTTATGGACGGAAGGGAAAGAATCCGAGGCTTGGTGGGATGCGTGGGGAGAAGACGCGGCTTCCAAGTGTTCCGCACCGGGATTTAAAACACGCGGGTAAGGGGTCAGAAAGGGATTGGACGTACGCGATTGCGGCGTCCCAGTAATGGGATCTTCAAATGGAGGCTCCATCTTTTAATCTAATTTAGAAAAAATAAGTAAAGGGGGGGGAAAAAAAAAGAGGAAGACCGGAAATCGGTCACCTATCTAGTTAACAGAGATGGTTTGGTATTTATTTGTAAAAATAATAATTAAGTAATTTAAAAAAAACATAAAAAATGTTGGGTGACCAAAGGTGCCTTTTCGTATTTATGATGCCATAGTAAAAAAAATAAACAAAAGCCTTTTTTGTAATAATGATTACTATGAAATGGAAATGGTTGTTTAAAAATATAAGGCTTAAAATGTCCCTGTTCGGGCGCCATTTGTAGCGTTTAAAAAAAAAAGCTAGCTAACCTGTGGTCGACGACCACAGGCGAAACGTGAAATTTAGGTGTACAAAGAAAGAGTTAGTTAAATTTGTCCGAACGGTATAATATAAATTTGAAAAGGCCTAGAAATTGCCAAGCATGTGCCGAGAGTCGAGGGGACTCCGGCGATGTAGTGTCGCTGAACTAGTGTTGTGTTGTGGTGTATCGATGCAGGAAGGTGTAAAAAACCGCGGAGTACCCCGGAGAGTAAAGCCAAACGGGAACCAAAAAAGAAGGGCCAGAGAAACCTAAAGGGCCTTTTTAGAATTTGGAAAAGGAATTTAAATTTGGCAAAATCCGCATACAAAATTACAAGACAGATACAAAAAACGGCTAAAAAATGATGGGCAGTATCCCAGGGGGGACGCCGGAGCGCGGGTCTGCGGCACTCAGCTGGCACGGGCGCGGGCGCGCACAACGCAGGGGTCCAGGCACGTCCAACGCCCGGTGGCCTCAGGGGTCCGGAACCACGGCGAGAGAACGAGAAAGGCACGGAGGGACCCTCGTGTGCGTGCCGCAGAGACCGGAAATACACTGTAAAGATTGACAAGGAAATAATCGACATCCGACCAAGTCAGGGAAAGACAAAAAGTACGTCGATAAAAACCAGGAGGAAGACAGCACAAGACTTACCCGGCAAGTCCAAGGTAGGAGCCTAATATTTATTGTATGGCCTAATATTTATTGCATGCCAAGCCACTTACAACATTTAGTCATATTTTCTCACTAATATTCAACCAAGTTCAAGGGATAAAACGTTTCCATTTCCTGACAGACGACAACTGAGAAAACAATAAACAATTTAGAAAAAGGTCAAACCAACAAAATTTTAAATTTGAAAATGTGACATAAAAACCGGCCAAAAGAAAAAAGAACCGTACCAAAAAGGTTATTAAAAAAACTGCAGTAATGCTGCACATGATTCTAAGTCCTTCACAGATCACAATTATATCAGGCCGCAGCCCTTCCATAAGTTCTTTATTTCTTTGGTCATCATTAAAGACCGTACTGGTCATTGTTGTGGCATGTGCTTCCACGACCTTTTCCATTGATAGCAAATCAAATCGGGCTGTAATCAGCTCTGATATAATTTCATCTTCGCCAGTATGATATCCGATTCCGGCCCTCCCTCTCTGGCCTCGTGCTATGATCGGTTTTAAGATTCCTTTAAAGGTTTTTCCTAAAGGTTTGCCTGTCTTCCAACCTTGTTTTGACATGATTTTATAACCGACCGAAGTCGAGTCCAAATCGGTCAGCCCCCCGTCTCTGATAACATTGACTACCTGCCCGGGGGTTGGACAAATAGTACTTTCTAGTTTAAACTGGGCTTCTCCTTCGGAGTCTCCACCTCCACGACTGCTGCTGAACTGGTCGCGACGAATGGTTTCGTTGCTTGCACTCCGCCTCGGTCGCGTGGCGCCCCTCCTCTCGGTCGAACCCAGTTCTCGAATCTCCTCTTGTATTGTTTAGGGTCCTGTCTCCCTCCCGGATGGGAGTTCATCGACTGACTCACTATTTTGGCTGATTCCCCTTCTGACTGATTGATCATATCCATGTTCCTTAGAAATTCTGACGCTGCCAGTATAGAGTCCTCTCTGGACAGCGCCCATAGTTGTTGCACTTCTTTGGGATAGTGGCGCATTATGTCAGCCACCAACTGTCTTTCGGGGATTGTAAATGTCAATAAGTTTACCTGGCCTGCTAAGCCTAGGAAATGACTTAACATCGTGGGATATTTCCCTCTATCCCACTTATTGGAGACTATGTCTCTACGGACTCTGTTCTGTTCCACTTCACTCCAATATGTGTCCAAAAAATCTGATTTAAAATCATCAAAAGAATGCCAACGACTCATGTATATACGCGACCAATCCCTCGCTTGGTCCATCAGACATTCCTGAACTATATCTAGTTCTCTTCCTTGGGCAGGAATCTTCCGCAAATAAGCGGTCAGATCTTCTAGGAATGTAACCGGGTGCACTATTTTCCCGTACTTGTCTTTGTTACCAATTCCTGAGAACTTTGGTTTCTCAGAATTGAGATTGGTAATGCTATAGACAATTTTCTTTTCTTCCTTCTTGTTTCCTAATGGAGATAGGGTGCCACTACTGGCCTCACCCCCCGTTCCTTTCTGAACTTCCACCTCAAGCGCCTTGTGCGCTGTCGCTGTTCGCGACATTTCCTTCTCTAACTCCTCTATCTTATCTGTGAGAGTTCTAGTTGTCTTTGTCATGAGTTTGTACAAGAGCATAAACTCCCTACTGTTAGAGCCAACGTCCTCCGTTGGCTCAACCACCATTCTCTCCTTTCTCTTTTGTTTATTGGCCTTTTTGGCCTTCTTGCGAGGAGGTTCTTGCATTCTCTCTTCTTCCCTCTCCTCGCGGCACTCCTCATAATCGGATCTACTGCCCATTGTCATGCACCAAATCCTATTCACTTAATTGTTCTTTTAACACTTCTTTTAGACTTTGTCAATATTGTTTATATGCACTGTTTAATTATTCTTTATTTCTGTTGCAGCCAAGACTCTGTAACAAAAGAAACGCACATAAGTATCTTTCTACTACAATCCAATTTGTTCTACAAATCTCTACGGGTATTTTCAACAACCACACTGTAATCTTCTTTCCATTTCACTAGCAACAAATTGTGGCTTAAGGCCACTGTTCTTGTTACGGTCCTGAAATCCTGGTTTCTAGGCACCAAATTGTAACTGCACACTTGATCTCTATAATAATTAAAATTGGCCAATGATCATCTAGTAGCGGAATCGTACTACTTTGTGTGAGTAACCCAAGCTCTTTTAGAAGATTACAGTGAGCTCGTTTTTCTTGGGCATTCTAACTACGAAATTAAACAAAGTGTCTCTGTACAACATCTATGTAATTCCTAGCTATCAATTCCTCCCTGCTCGATCATCAGGGAAGTTATAAAAAATAGGAAATATCATTGAATGAACAATGTATTTCCTACATAGCGTATCGCCCCAGGTTTTGGTCTTTTATCGACCTGAGCTTCCTTGGAAGCTCTAGCTCATTATGAGCTTCTAGTTCTCATAAGAACTTTCGTTGAGTCTCTCTTCCTCAACAGAATAGCCGTGCTCCAAGTCTCTCTAATGATACTGCTCGGAGACGGCCACTCTTGCCCTCGCCCTGGGCAACCTTCTCCTTAAGCTATGTCAACCGTATTGAAAAATACAGTTACATAATCTCTCTGTGTCTTCCTTACTACCATCCCACAAGAGATCCAGCAAGATCCAGCAAGATCCAGCCCTGACGAAGGAACTAGTTTTAGTTCCTTCAGCTAGTTGATTGCTAGACCCCAGATCCCGAGCAAGACAACAGCTCAGAAGCAAAGACCCGATACGCTCACACCTTTACAGCAAACCAACTGTTAAAGCATTTACGAGGCGAGCGAGAATAAACGCCCCGCCAACGCGCTCTCTGTGAGACACTGCCCATTCTGTCCTCCAGAACGCTCCTGACCTCCCCTCACCACAGAGGTGTAGGAAAAGGTTAAAAAAATAGACAATCCCGAAGGATTGTCTACAGCGGACTCTGGTCCGACCGGTGCGCCTTAAGCGTTGGTTGGAGACCAAAGTCTCTTCGTTGAAAGCATAAGCTTCTCGTGGTAAGCCGAAGCTAGTGGACTACGTCCAATCGATACTAGCCGTAGCGTTCCCGATACGGCTGAGCCGCTGTGGTAACCTTTTAGGAGGCTAATCCTGGTCTTCCACCTCAAGTGTCCGACGTATTGCGTTCGATGGGAGTGAAGGGAATATAACCCCTTATATATACATTTAAATACTTATTTAAACATATTAAATAACTCCCAACTCTCTGCTCTTCTCCTGCCGAACTGATCCACTGGTTCGAGTATGCTCCATGTTCCCTTCGCTGAGTGCAACAATATTTCTCTGAAGGGAACGGTGCTATATGCACCCGGTCCTTTTGGGGACACTACTCTTTTGGGCTTGCATAACTATCCCTTGTCTAGCGTGATCTAAGCCACAGCAGCATGTGGTCATAGATTCATTCACCAAAGCCCATTTAGCAGATGCATTTACAATCATATGCACTGATATCGCTTTACGATATTCGGGTCTTATTCTGCTTTGTGATTATACATTAATTAGAGCATAACTCGAGCAGCTTCACGTCCAGAGCAGAAAACTTCACAGAAAGTCGCTCCGCAGACTTGCGTCTCAGAGGAGTCATTAGCCTTCGCCGATGCCACTACCGGGGGTAATACTTGAAAGACCTTCATCGATACTAAGCATCTTGAGGTCCACAGCGCACAGATGTGGACAAGTCCCATCGGCGAAGATGTATTCAAGTTGCTATACGTGTCTCGATCAATCAGCGGTTCAGAGCTGGGCATGCAGTGTCAACATCAGCTAATGACGGGTATACCACATCTTCAAGCGTCAGACATGGTTTTGAGTGCCCATGTCCGGGGTAAAGGGTCGCGAATCCTCTTCCCTAGTCATGGCCCTCGTTAATAGTTAGAATACATTGCGGATGGGCCTTTGCCATTTCCTCTCCCCATTCTGCGTGCTTGGGCGACACGTGAGGTGGTTCTTATTAGGACAGCGGCATTGGAGACAACGCGGATTCGTGAGAGGTTCCAGATCCATAATGCGTTGCGGCCGATGGTCTACGTATGCTTGTCCTCTGTTAAGTAACTCTAGAGGTATAGGCTCCAGCCGGCGTCTGTATCTGCTATCTAGCATCATCCACTCAGCCACCATAATATATTCTACCAGGATGTGCAGACCACACTGGTTAGTTTGGATTAGTCAATAAAGGTTTAAGGGTGCCCCCTTTGCCTCTCAGGATGCCGTCGTCTCAAGCTAGGCGGCGTAAGAGACGAACAGGGGAAGTTTTTAGCAGCGCCTGTAACTTTGGTTATAGCAAATATTTTCATATTTTCCAAACCTATATTGAACTTTTCAGTCAATATCCAAACTTTAACATATTATGATTTTTATCATTAATACTTGTCGCCTCCGACCATCACTGGCCGACGGCTGCCTTCCCCATACATATATTGGAGAGTCGCATCGACGGTACGCGTAAGGTCAACACGGATTTTCCAACAAAGTTTCCCAATTTTGCTGAAACTCACAATATAGATGTAAGTCGGTCTCGGCATCACACATATGCTCTTAGTTTGGCGCTATCTCTTTTAGTTTTTGAGTTATTCGAAAAAGTTCAATACAAGAACGTATAACGGAAGTGAAAAATGTCCAAATACGGTTTTAAACCTTGTATTCGGAGTTCCCATGCACAGGGATAGCTATTGCTCGTTCGTTGGCATCGTCTGCTCTCAGCCACATATAAATAATTCGCTTTTTAGGAAACATAAAATTTTCGGCTCCGCGCCATGATTTTTATTCAGCCTTATTTCGATTTTTTCTATGCCATTCAACAGACACACGTTGTTAGACATAGTTTTATTTTACATTAGGGTTGTGGGGTTACATCCAGCCCCCAAAATTTGACGGAATTTATGAAGAAAATTTTTAAATAGCTAAAATTCCCTTCATCTAAAACTTCCAATCAACCTTTTCTATGCCATACAACAGACACACGTTGTTCTACATAGGTTTACCTTTTAACCCTTAGGTGCAATAAATTTCATTCAATAGGATTGTGTGTTTTACAACTTGAACTAACTATTATTTCCCTCACTCGAGGTACTGTAGTTCAATAACCATCTCTCTTCATCAATATTGATCCATCTATTATTTCCCTCGCTCGAGGTACTGTGGAACAATAACCATCTCTTCTTACTGATCCCCTCATCAGTTTTCGAAGACTTACTTAAAAGTTCTTCGTTAATGTGCACAATGTGCATCATTCACTTGCTTGCAACTACTTCTCTTCCAATGCAACGACCCAAGTGTTAAGCCAATTAACCCTGCGAGTTTGTCGAACTCACTGAAAACATTTGTTTACCATCAACAAGACAAAAACGATTCCGCCCGGAATTAGATGAGTTCCACAGTAAAATGACAAACCGCCACTAACCTTGTAGTTGACGCGCAATTCGCTAGAGCATCGAAAACGTAAACGATACAATCGTCAGTACGCTCGACACCCAGCTTTTAAACGACTTCTGAATTTAGCTTTTTGTGATATACATCCGAAGCCGTAGAGGCCCCTGAGACATCGCTAAATAAGTCGACATTGTTACAATAAATGTTGAAGACCGATGATTTTTATTCAGCCTTATTTCGATTTTTTCTATGCCATTCAACAGACACACGTTGTTAGACATAGTTTTATTTTACATTAGGGTTGTGGGGTTACAAGCCTGGGCACCTGGAGAGCCAAGTAACCCAGACAAACAGACCTGTCTCGGTGTTAATAAAAACGCTGAATTTGCCGACATTTATTGCGATCTCAAGTTAAACTTCATCTGCGAGAAAGATTTTTTTCATCTTTGCAAGAAACCGACGACGCTTTAGAATGTAAGTAAAATTGTTAGATATTGTAATATTGGCAATACTATTTGTTTATAAGCTATGGTTGATCTGTGTCTGTGTTCTTCTGCGTGTCATGGCGATCACGCCAAACCGAACAAATTAGAGTAATGTTATAATCCTACTGTGTGTTCGGTGTAACAAATAAACGTTAAAAGTAAAACATATTATAGTGTTTCAATTCAGTATATTGACACGTTTTAGAAGTGTTATAGGTACACCTGTACGTTCTTGAAGATTAGTATAGTAGTAAAATCAAGGAAGGTACTAGAATATTACAGTTTTTATTAAACTAAGCAAGTAGTAGATCCCAGGGTATGGGTACACGCTAGTTTATCCTAACTAAACCGAGTCCACTTAAAGTCTTTAGGTACACCACTTCCCTGCAAGTCCGGTCCGGCCAAGTGAAGTTGATGATGAAGTAGGTGATGATGATGATTCCGATGATGAGGTAGTGTAGGGAGTAGCAGTAGCGCGCAGCTTCCGTAAAATTCTTGTTCTAGAAGGTCCCTGTAATTTCCGGAATTGGACGTTTTAGAAAAGGTCCGCTTTTATGTTACTGACTGCGACATTCCGAAAAAGTGTAGCGGATGGACTAATTAGCAGTGTGGATACCTAAAGCATAGTATGATGATCAATGTTGTTGAAACTTCATGCAAAATTAACTTAATTTTATAAGTGATAAACTACAATTTAGGTGGTAGCAAAATTATTTAAGAAAATAATTAAATTGACAAGATTTGGAATAAAACATGAAAGGAATCTAAATTTTAACAATAGTAAATGGTTTAATACCACTAATTATGAAAAATATAAGCAGATTATTCATTAGAAAAGAACAAAGAGAAATAGTTTATTCTTTTAATATGTAGGTAGGGCAATATGCAGCCAACAGAACAAAGGAATCAAGATTCTCGAAAGGTTTCTTATTAGGTTTCACATAGCACACTAAAAGCATGATAAAACTTAATTCTAACACAGTATTAGCTATAGAAATTGCCTAGAAATAAAAATGATTTACATTAGCGAAGCATAAAAATATTATCTTACACTCACCCGACTCGGGGAAAAACACCTTTTTAATATCTTTTTAGATAATAATCAGCTTAAACACTTATTATTTTTGTAGAAATTAGACAATTAAATTCAAAGAACAAGATTTTAGAAAATTTGCATAAATCAATCAATGTCTGTGTTTCCTATAACGCCACCGAATCGAAAATGGCCGAGTCATTGATCGAGTGCCGCCTCAGAGCCGAGTAGTGACGTAACAAAGTGAACTCGAATCTAAAGTGCCTGACGAAATAAATAACACAGAAACACTTCCGTATTAGATGTTTCTCAGTTTTAGTAGGATTTAGATTTTGTTTATTAGATTAGTTTTTATATATTATTTTCCTATTTAGTATTTAGATTAAATTTTTAAAAAGAATGTTATAGTTAGTTTTATTATTTTACTACAGAACAGGAGAAATTTAACTACATGTTGAAATCATTACCTTAGAGCTACTCAGTCATATTGGAGATATAATTTATGTATTGCCAGCAAGGGACGGAACTGTTGAATACCTGGAAAGCAAAATAAAGTAAGCAAAATCAAAATAAAGTGTAGAAGAAAAGTTGAATGAAGCATCGAATTATAGATCAAATGCATTACTCTTAAATGTTTTGGTTGTGGAAAGCCTGGCCACTTGAGAAGAGATTGTCGTTCTGCACATGATAACCGAGGTCGAGGATTCTCTGGCTTCCGAAGACGTGGGTCGTACAGCACTCGAAACCTTAATAGAGGACGAGGAAATTGATGATGATGATGATGATATATCCGACTGACTTCGGCCATGGTGACCACTTCTACTCCTAGTCAGTCGGGCGCTGGTGCACCCGAAGATGGCTTATGTAGCTGATCTTCGCTGCAATCTCCCGTGCACAGCGAGGGCACGTGAGGACACCACTTACATAGTTATAGTTGATGATGGCGGGTGGCGGTGAAGAGACGAGGAAATTGTAGTCATACGAGTAATGAGAATCAAGGTAACAGTTTTCATACAACTATTGCGAATAATGCCCACATAGAGGATAAAAATGACAAGCCAAGGAAATGCCAAATAGAGTGGCTACTAGATAGTGGGTGCACAGACCATAATATAGTGGCTACTAGATAGTGGGTGCACAGACCATATTATAGTGGCTACTAGATAGTGGGTGCACAGACCATATTATAGTGGCTACTAGATAGTGGGTGCACAGACCATAATATAGTGGCTACTAGATAGTGGGTGCACAGACCATATTATAGTGGCTACTAGATAGTGGGTGCACAGACCATAATATAGTGGCTACTAGATAGTGGGTGCACATACCATATTATAAAGGCTACTAGATAGTGGGTGCACAGACTATATTATAGTGGCTACTAGATAGTGGGTGCACAGACCATAATATAGTGGCTACTAGATAGTGGGTGCACATACCATAATATAGTGGCTACTAGATAGTGGGTGCACAGACCATAATATAGTGGCTACTAGATAGTGGGTGCACAGACCATATTATTAACTCGGATTAATATTTTGAAAATTGTGAAATGCTGCAGAAACCTGTAAAAGTAAAAGTTGGTGATGGACGAATATTGGAAGCTACAAAGGTCGGAAATATAAAAGCTTGTTTCCCGGTTTACTGAAAAAAATCAGAAGTGACGTTGTCAAATGTTTTTTATGTAAAAGAGATGAAGGCAAACTTGTTGAGTTATGCGTAAATAACAGACAAAAATTCTATTGTATCGAGAGGAAGATTGACAAAAATATACAACCCATATGGAAGGCTGATAGCTGTGGCAATTAAAGATGAAAAACTATATAAAATTAGAAGTTATGTGAATAAAGAAAACTTGCAGGCAAATATGAGTAAAAGTGTTTTTTATGTTTTATGTATATTCCAATATAACGACTTCCGTTGCCATCTAAAGCTAAACTTTGTATGTGAAAAAGAGATGACAAATCTCTGCAAGAAGCCGACCCTATAGAATGTGGGAGAGTGTTTCTGTATCCTCTGTTACGACGGCAGAGAACACAGTAACTTTAAAAAAGTCGTTTCGAGAAAAACGCGCGTAAAGTTTTTTGGAAACTTTATTCGATTGTGACAAATTTATGAAAGTTAACAACCTAACTAGAATGTAGAGTGTAAATACATAAATCTGTGTTTTTGTTGGTAAAATAAATAAACAAAAATTTGTTGTACTAGAGTAAATAACGGTAATTATTGTGTACTAGCTAAGATTTACGAAAAACTGTGATTAAGCTATGTAAAGATACTGATAAATTCTTTACTTGATCGCAGTTACTGTTATTTTGCTGTGTTTTAATCTAATTTAATTAACGG
Organism: Carpatolechia fugitivella; assembly: GCA_951230895.1. NCBI lineage: Eukaryota > Metazoa > Arthropoda > Insecta > Lepidoptera > Gelechiidae > Carpatolechia > Carpatolechia fugitivella. The sequence goes on along the minus strand of OX579671.1, from coordinate 161,654 downwards.
TTAATTGTGAAACTAGTAAGTCGAATTGCTGTGTTTTAACTTAGAATGATTTATTTATTTATTTATTTATTTATTTATCACAAACAAATCTTTTATACAATTTTACAGGAGAAAACCCAAAACAATTGCATAAAAAAGAAATCAAATTAACTTATACTAAAATATATATATAACAAGACAAAACATAAACAAAACAGTAAATTTTAACAAAATAAGTAACATACCTACCAAATCTTAAAATATTGAATTGGCAAGTAACATGTTTTATTCTTCAGTTATTAAAAGACATTTTTGCTTTAAAATCTGCCATCCATCCGCAAACACATCAAGATGTAGTGCTGAGACTAAAGCTTGTTCAAGCAACCGAACTCCACGAAGAACTGGTGATTCACGGCGCGCTGCCGTGCGACAGTCTTGAGGTGACAGTAGTCGGTGCGATCGACCACGTAAATATCTGTCTGGGACAAAAAACCGTAGAGCCTGTGACACCAGTTCTGGAGTGTTGTATTCGCCTCTTAGAATACGAACAATGGTGATTAGAAGTTGGTGATTTCTCCGAGTTTCAAGTGAGTTGAAACCTAATGACCCTAGAAGAAAGAATGATAAAGGCTAGCGATGGTTGACTAATCCTCTATTTTGTAATACTGTGTTATAGACTAAACTTTGCTAATTATTATATTAATATAGATATAATTTTATTTAAAAAAAATCTAATTATTATACTCGTTTATCTTAAAAACATGAACAATTAAGTCTTTATAGTCCCATCTAACTTAACCACCTATCTAATAAATTGTAAAGTTGGCTGCTTGGGTACAAAAAAGAACTCATAAGTATATTTTCTTTGAATTATGAATGCAAACAGTTCACGAGTAAAGGGGTCCACACACGGCAGCTATAATGTACATTAATATAAATAACATCCCGGGATGTATAGCTTTACATTACCTTAAGGTATCACACACGCAGCAGGTAAATGTAATACATCTTTCCCTTCATTCCGTTCGCATACGTCCCGATTGACGCACTTTCCAGCTGCTAAGGTGTTATACAGAATGTTCTTATTTTGTTAAATATTATGGACCCCTCGAGTTACTTACTAATAGATTTACTAGATAGTTCATCAGAAGATGATTCTGATTGTGATTTTGATGCGCGTATTGCCAGATGTGCCATAAACAGAACGATGAGGGTTGAAGATCACATCAAGTATTAAAAAAAAACCGGAGAGTTTAAAATATAATATGATGAGTTATCAGACAAAAAAAAATTGTGATTATTTCCTGGAGTCAAGATCAACGTTTTCAGAACTTCATGATCTAATTAAAGAAGATATTGAGAAAAAAAATACAAATTCATCCTTTTCAACAAATTTTCAATTCATTTAAAGCAAAAAGTTAAAGTTGTCCTGAGCTTGTTGAAAAAGTTGAATACAGAGCCCCCACCCGCGCATTTAGAAAAACAGATCTCTTTTCGTGTTCATTTTGCCGTACTAACATTGGTAAACGCTCCCCAATCTTTAGGATGTGTCATAGATACAACAACCGTTTCTCCGCAGTAGATCCATTCTGCACATCTTTACCTAGTTTTAAAAGAAAAGTTTTGTCTATTTTAAAGGAAGAAGCCCCAACCTAACCATCCAATGTAACGATGTATAGATTGAATTAGTTTGTTTATTGTTGATATATATATACAAATATTTTTTTCTTACTTTTTAATCACCTTCGCTGTTACTATGATCCAGCTCACTCACAAACATAATATTTCATTCCGTTTCTCTATATACCTACCTAAAAATTGTATTCTTAAATTCAATTACATCTACCTACTTGTGGCTTAGCTCCTCTGCTTAGCTCAGCCTGTGCTATTTTAATAAGTGGCGGCGGTGGCGTGAGTGATCTGGGTGATAGCCGAGTTAGCAAATTCCTTGCTTTTATTATCAGTGGAACATGTCGCTGGTTAGTACTTACTCTATTGTGTCATGCTCATGTAATTATCAAGTGTTGTACTTAACTGTTTTTGTTCACCTTATAAATAAATAAAATAAAAATAAAATAAAAATAAAAAGACCCTGTATATACTAAACCTTATCGCTTGCCTTATACACAACGTTCAGAGATAGAGCGTCAGGTACAAGAGATGCTGAATAGTGATATAATAGAGCCCGCGGCTAGTGAATGGTCTAGCCCGGTTTTATTGGTTCCGAAAAAATCGGACCATAAAGAAAAGAAATGGAGGTTAGTGATCGATTTCAGAAAACTTAATGACCGCATAACTGATGACAAATTTCCATTGCCAAATATCACTGATATTCTAGACGCGTTATCCGGTTCTATGTATTTTTCTCATTTAGATTTGTATCAGTCATATTATCAATTATCTTTAGATCCCGAAAGTAGAAAATACACAGCGTTCACTACACATACTGGGCAATACCAAATGAAACGCATGCCCATGGGTTTAAAAACGAGTCCAAATGCATTTTCCAGAGCGATGACGGTAGCGATGTCAGGTTTAAATTACGAGAAGTGTTTAATTTATTTAGACGATTTGGTTTGTTACGGAAGGAATTTAATGCAACATAATCAAAATTTAATCCATATTTTTGAAAGACTTCGAAAAGTTAACTTAAAGCTGAACCCTATTAAATGTGTGTTTTTGCAAAAAGAATTACTTTACTTAGGTCATATTGTTTCATCAGAAGGTATACGTCCCGATCCTAATAAAACGAAAGTTATCGAAAATTATCCCGTACCAAAATCGCCAGATGAAGTTAAAAGATTCGTAGCGTTTTCAAATTACTATCGAAAATTCATACCTAATTTTGCATCAATACGTATACCTCTAAATAAATTATGCCGGAAGAATACAATCTATCAGTGGGATACAGAATGTCAAAAAGCATTTACTAAAATAAAAACATCATTACTATCACCACCTTTACTACAATATCCAATTTTAAAACCAAACAATACATTCATATTACAAACCGACGCTTCTGGGTATGCAATTGGATCCGTTTTGTGTAACCAAGACCGCCGACCGGTGGCGTATGCAAGTCGCACGCTCAACAAAGCTGAGCGTAATTATCCGACTGTGGAAAAAGAGTTGTTATCAATTGTCTGGTCTATTAAGTATTTTCGCCCATATTTATATGGTAGAAAATTTACTATAGAAACCGATCACAAACCACTCATATCACTATACAGTATGTCAAATCCATCGAGTCGATTATTAAAGTTTAGGTTACAGCTGGAAGAGTATGACTATGTGGTAAAGTATATCAGAGGGTGTGATAACGTAGCTGCAGATGCGTCGTCTCGTATTAGAGTGACAAGTGATGAATTAAAAGAGATGAATGAAAATATCGCGATGGTAATGACTAGGGCACAGCGTAAGAAAATAAACCAAACAACACAAAGCCCATCGGTAGATGAGGTTTCTAAGAATGATTGGTCTGATCAGCCAAGAATAGTAGAAGTTCTCAGAAAACAGAAGGATTTTGTGGAGTTAGTTTTTATTACCGATTTAAAGTGGAAACAGTATAAAAATAATATAACTGAACAAAATACGAATTTTGCGTATATAGAAAAAGAAAAGTTAATGTGTGTTAAACCAGAGGCCCAATCACAATGTACACGAAGTGTCTTTGCGAGGGATCTGTATTTATTATGTAAGAAGATAAAATAAATGAATTATATATCGTACGTATTGAAGAAAATAAAGAAGTAATAAAAAAAATAAGTAAAAGTATAAATGAATGTAAACAATGGTCCGGACTAAGGTTAAATGTGATACAAGGAGTAAGGAAAATAACACATGATGATGACAAACGCGCTATTTTAAATGACTACCACTTGTTGGCCACAAGTGGACATGCAGGAATAAGACGTATGATTAATAATATTAAACAAAAATATTTTTGGACAGGTTTAGAAAAGGATGTGACAGATTTTGTACGAAAGTGTGACCAGTGCCAACGGCAAAAACACTTCAAGTACATAAAAGAACCAATGGTGATTACAGAAACCTGTGGTTCATCTTTCGATAGGATTCTAGTAGATATAGTAGGTCCACTAGAAAGAGATAATTATACATAATTATGTATACATTTTAACAGTTCAGTGTAACTTGACTAAATTTATACAGGCGTATCCACTTGAAAACAAGGAAACCAACACTGTTGCGGCAACATTGGTAAGTAATTTTATTTTACAGTATGGCATACCGCAAGTGACAAGGGTTCGGAGTTTATTTCGACAACTATAATAATAATAATAATAATAAAGTATTTATTTGTATTTTAACTATGAATCAGGTTTGTAAAATTTTAAACATAAATCCAAAGTTTTCAACTCCTTACCACCATGAAACAATAGGCGCTTTGGAGAATAATCATAAACATTTAATATAATTTATCAGAATTCAAAGTAAAAACGAATCTCGCGAATGGAGTACATGGCTTCCTTATTGGTGTTTCGCCTACAATACTACAGTACATAGTGAAACTAGATATAGTCCATTCGAGTTAGTATATGGAAAACCTTGCAACCTTCCAAGTAATCTAACAAATTCACTAGACCCACTGTATAATTATTCAAGTTATCCACATGAACTTAAATATCGTATACAAAAATCGCAGATGGAGGCAAGGGAGAATTTATGTAAGGCTAAAAATGATAGAAAAATAAGATACGATAGTTATATAAATCCAATAGTTTATAAGAAAGGGGATTTTGTTTTAATAAAAAACTAAAATTGATGTAAGTTAGATCCACTTTATATAGGACCATTTTTAGTAGTTAAAGAAGAAACACCTAATGTAGTGATTCTTTATAAAGGTAAAGAAATAACACTAAATTGTATTACTCTTAAGATGAATACTTTTATATTTTTAGAAACTATTAATATTATGGTACATTTAGTTTTAATTGCAAAAATAAAATAAAAACTATTGTATGTTTTTATTTTTTTTATTTTTTTTGGTGGGGCGTGTAGTATAGGTATAGTATAGGTAGAGTAACTAATAAGGCTGTATTTCATAAGTCTTTAGTCAGTAATAAACATGTAATCCTACAGACAACTTGTCTTTCAATTAGCTCCTTGGTCCCACCTTTGTAATGCGCAGATACTAAATATTCGACATGTCTGACAACTGAAGTTCCTATTTCTACTAGAACAAGGTCGGGTAGAGTAGTAAAGACACCGCATCATTTAAAAGATTATAGCGTTTATTAATAAGGTAGTTATTATTACTTAGTTTCTAACTTTCTTCTTGTGTTCAACTTAAAAGTAATTGTGTTAACTTTTAATGATAAGTGCCAAGTTAACAGAGACTGTTGTGTATTAATGTTTATTCTACTTATCTTAAAAAGGGGGGATGCTCTATATGAATATAATTTAGGGCAACACCGGATCGTATGTCATGTGAATAGAGGCTAAGAAATAAACAAGATGTCTTTAGACGAATTGAGAACCTCCTCTTTTTTTGAAGTCGGTTAAAAAACGAGTTATCGTAACACTCGGTGCCAAGTGGTGTCAGGTTTCAAGTGGCGCCACGATGACGCTGCAGACAAAGGAATGTTACAATTGCGCGCGTGCCGCATACCACATTAAAAACATGTCGTATAATGTAGTAGTTGCTTGTAGTAATTTGGTATAGTTGGTAGTGGAACGTTGTGTTACCTGGTGGAAGTATAGGCTGGAACATCTCCAAAGTGTTAGCTAAATAACGTAAAACTTCTCGAGTGATACAGTACAGCTCAGCTGTTCTAGAACTTTTCCAAAATCTTACAGTATTTTTTTCTTTGTACAAACTGATCAGCTAACTTAAAAAATATTTAAAAAAATATAACGTTTTTGGAATACCTGTTTGAATAGTAAAATATAAGTAGAACGACGACATATAATATCTTTCTATACGACAATACACACAAAATACAGTGTTTTAAATTACTGATATCTTTTGTTATTTTGTAGCTGATGTTAAATAGGTATATGAACTATACTTATAAGACAACTTCCAAAATTTAAGTTTCCAGCTAGTTAAGTAAATAGTATTTAAAACTCTTAATTTTTATTATTATTAGCATATACAATAGCAACGATTGGTACAAAGATAAAAATACTGCATTTAAATAAATACTACGCTGGACTTCTGAACAAACAGAACTTTTTTACAGTTTACAGAAGGTTAACCAAGTTGATACTTATATCATGCACATAAAACCAACATGGAAACATCAAATTACATTTACTATTATACTCTTTATGTTTGTGTACAATAATTGTAACCGATTCTTCCAATATCCTACAAATAAACCAAAAAACAGAGATAAAATAAAATATATTCTGCAGTGGACATCACCACAAGAAGAACCTTTTGTATGGATGGGCATAGGTCGACAAGGGTTCATAGACAAAAAATGTTTTTACACAAACTGTTTCGTTACCTCCGACAGAACTCTTTTGAGTGATTATACTATGTTTGATGTCATAGCCTTCGCCGGTAAATACATAGTCCTGTATAAATGGCAGCAGACACAACTCCCACAAAAACGATTGCCACATCAGAAATACGTCTTTGCTACTCTAGAGGCAGCAGCAAACTATCCAGTGAACAACGCGTATTTCGACGACTTTTTCAATTGGACTTGGACGTACAGACTTGACTCGGACTTAATTTGGGGATATATCTATATAAAAGATAAACTTGGAAATACTATTGGACCTAAAAAAGGGATTCCGTGGATGAAACACCAAGAAATGTTACCCTTATCGAATGAATTAAAGAAAATACTAAAACGAAAGTCAAAAACGGCGGCTTGGTTTGTGTCGAACTGTTACGCAATAAGCAAACGCAGAGAGTATGTAGATGAACTGAACAACATTCTGCAAACAAAATACAACTTATATGTAGATACATACGGACGATGCGGGAATTTAAAATGCAAGGATTGCGATGAAATGGTCAAGAGAGATTATTTTTTCTACCTTTCATTTGAAAATTCTTTTAGTGAAGACTATGTTACAGAAAAATTGTTACGTGCTTTAGAGTGTAACGCAATACCCATAGTATATGGAGGTGCCGACTACTCCAGGTAACGATAAGTCACTACGCAGATAAATTTAAAATTACTTTTAAACGACAACTTTTTATTTTTGTGGCACCTAACATTATGCTTAATTAATTGGAACCAAAGCTAACTTAACTGACAGAAGAAAAATAACCCCCACTTCACGTGTACCAGAGGAACCTCCAAAAATGTTTTCCTAAAGATTTTATTCTTCAGCTTTGTCATCATGATTAATATGACATGTATATCCATCAATACCAGATTAAGTATCTGAGCTAAGTCGCGGACGGACAGACAAACAGACAGACGAACATTGCAAAACTAAAGGGGTTCCTATTTGACACGGATCCCTAAAAATTTAACTTGTTTTAACTATACGTGTGTCTGTGTGTTTTTTTTCCTTTATTTGAATTAGTTATTTTCTCTGCCGACTCTGGCGACCGTAGTTCCTTTCGAGGTTTTGGGGGTCAGACGGCAGTCGCTTCATGTAATACTACAAACCTGTCAATTATTATGGAAATGTTGGATAAAGTTTTGGGTACTATGGCTAGGGCGTCGCCGCATAGCGACGCGCAGGCACATCGCCCTACACCTGCGATAAGTGGACTAGGGCTACCGTGTCAAGTACGGGCACGGCTAAAGACGCAAGTGCCTAAAATGAAACTACCCTTTGCTACCTGGAACATAGGTTCTCTAACAAGCCGCTGCCGAGAACTGGCAGACATGCTGATGAACCGCAGGGTGCATGTTGCATTCCTGCAAAAGACTCGTTGGAAAGTCATGTGACATCGGTCAGGAATACAAGCTGATTTACACCGGGTCTCCTTCAGGGTAGAATGGTGTGGCAGTAGTACTGTCTGAAGAGCTCCAGAAAGGCCTTCTTGAAGTGGATAGGCTGAGCGACCGACTCATTCAAGTGAAGTTATTGATAGAGGGTGTTGTTACACATCTTGTCAGTGCCTACACTACCCAAGCCGGTTGCCAAAAATCAGAGAAAGAGGCCTTCTGGGACATGTTCGAAGACGTTCTTCGCTGCATTCCAAACTCGGAGAGCATAATCGTGGGTGGAGACTTGAACGGGCATGTAGGTGAGGACTCACGGGGTTCTGAACGTGTTCACGGTGGGTATGGCTATGGTCGTAAGAATGCAGAGGGGGATTCAATTCTCAGCACCTGCCTCGTATCAGATTTAGCTGTCGTGAACACTTTTTTCCAAAAGAAACCTGAGCACCTCATAACTTACAAAAGTGGGTCACACTCCACCCAGATAGACTATCTGCTCATAAGAAGGAGCCAAATCAGCAAAGTGTCTAACTGCAAAGTTATTCCTGGCGAAAGCCTCACATCGCAACACCGCATCCTTGTCATGGACATGCTGGTAACACCAAAGAAGAAAGTGCCCGAACGACGTAGATCCAGAACTAAGTGGTGGCTGCTGAATGGACCAAACGGGTGCTCGGCACCTCCAAGGGAGGCCGCGTCATCGACAAGGAAACGTGGTGGTGGAATGACTTAGTGCAGGAGGCAGTTCGGGAAAAGAAGACACTTTTTAAAAAGTAGCAAGACACGAAGTCTCCTGAAGACCGCGAAGCATATTAAGCAGCCAAATGTGCCGCAAAACGAGCCGTTGCCAAAGCCCGGCACGATCAATTGTCTCCATTATATGACACATTAGAGACAAAAGAGGGCCAAAAATCCATCTATCGTTTGGCAAAGGCTCGAGAGAAGGCAACACAGTACATAACCAAATGTCTTTGTATCAAAGACTTCAACGGCACTTTGGTTTGTGACGCAGTGCGAGTAAAGGAGAGGTGGCGTAGCCACTTTAACGAGTTGCTTAACACGCAACACGCAAATGTGTCCCCTCCGGAACTGCCCCCTAATCTTGGACTTGTTGCCCCTATAACACCAAACGAGGTACAAAATTGTCTTCGCAATATGAAAAACCGGAAAGCCGTGGGCCCTGACGACATACCGATTGAAGCGTGGAAATCGATGGGTCCTCGTGGTGTGATCATACTTACTGACCTTTTTAACCGAATTCTGACCAGCCGCAAGATGCCCAACTCATGGAGATTGAGCATTATCACTCCAATCTATAAAGAGATATTAAGGTCATGTGTCACACCATGAAACACTTCGAGCGCGTAATCAACTCAAGGCTCCGGCAAGAGTGCACTGTCTCTGAGTGTCAGTATGGGTTTCGTCTTGGCTATGGTACCATAGATCCCATCTTTGCCCTAAGAATGCTAGTCGAAGCCTACAGGGAGAAAAAAAAGCCATTACATATGGTTTTTCTTAATCTACAGAAAGCTTTCGACTGCGTACCGCGCCAAGTTATCTGGTGGGCTTTGAAGGAGAAGAATGTGGCACAGACCTATATTGACATTATACGAGACATGTATCACAACTCGGAATAAATAGTGAGGATCGCCGTTGGCGATACCTTTTCTGTTCAGCGTAGTGCTAGACGTAGTTTCGGCACGAGTTCACGAACTATCTCCGTGGCTTATGATGTACGCTGATGACATTGCACTGACCGATGAGGACAAACAGAAACTGGAGCATAAGGTGAATCAATGGAAGGGTGCGCTAGAGAACGGCGGCGGTCTGAAACTAAATGTTGCGAAAACCGAATACATTGCATGTGGCAGCACGGGCTCCGACCCCATAAAGGTAGGAGACAAATTTGTCGTGAAAACGAATAAATTCAAATACCTTGGGTCCGTGCTGCACGAGTCTGGTGAAATCGATCACGACGTCCAAGCTCGAATAAGCGCTACTTGGGCCGGGATACCGGTGAAGCTAAAGGGCCTTGTGTACAAGAGCATCATCCGACCAGTCCTACTATACGGCAGCGAGACCTGGCCTGTCCTCGGAAGACATGTCCAGCAGCTACACGTCACGGAAATGAAGATGTTGCTATGGATGTGTGGCGTTACGCGATTAGATCGAATTCATAACGAACACATCCGTGGCAGTCTTGGAGTCCGTGACGTAGCGGATAAGCTTCAGGAAAGTCACTCCGATGGTATGGCCATATAAGCCGCAGACCGTCAGACTATGTAGGAAACAGATGCCTCGACTTCACTGTCCAGGGCCCTAGATCACCTGGTAGGCCTAAAAAGCGCTGGCTGGACGTCGTGAAAGCGGATATGGAAGAGAACAATCTCATACCTAAGGATGCTGAAGACCGGGCAAAGTGGAGAAGATTAAGTAGGAAAGCGGACCCCAGCCGGGCCGAGGGCCGGGAAAACGCTAGGACGAAGAAGAAGGAGATTTGAATTAGTAATTTATTTTGAAAATAGGCTGAAATAATCATATTATAGATAGGTAATTAGCTCAGAGATCTCTGAGTTGCTGCAAGTCTTATCGGTGGAGGAAACTACGTCATTTTTTTTATTTTTTATTTTTAGAAACAAACAGTCACACATGGTTGCAAAAAAATACAAGTAAAGTTTTAAAATATAGACTTATAATTTCCTCATTATGTTAATAACAGTAGTAAGGTAAAAATCAAAGTAGATAAAGTATATAAGATAAAAATACCCAAACCTTAATCACTTAAGAACACAAACAAAAAACAAACGTTCCGAAATTGAAGCCAACTTACACCATGAATAGATGCAAGCAATGGATCTTTTTCAAATAATACATGATTAATCAATTTGAATTTGAATTGTAACCGAAGAGAGTACATGCCAATCTATTCAATTTTAATAAATTATATTAACTTAACTGTTGTACTCAATGATATGCTGTAGGCATAGTTTTTTAAAACTATTTAACGGCTCTTTAAAAATATCGACATTTACCAACTTATCATTATAAAGCCTGCTAGCCCGTCTTATGAAACCATTACTCACATAGGCGGTTCGACTACGCACAATATTAAAAAGAGATTTCTTCCTACATGCTCGCTCACGACGACGAGGTACCCTGTATGATATTGAGTGTAGCAACGCAGGTGCATCAATATGATTATTAACTAATTTATACAGAACTAAGGCATCGATACGTTCACGGCGATGAGATAAGGCTGTAATGTTTAGACTTGAGAGAGCAGCTGCATAATCTGACTTATCATTATCACCCCTAATACGATACTCAATCGCCTTAACGAATTTCTTTTGTATTCGCTCAATCCTGTTGCTATGGGTCTTATAAAGCGGATTCCAAACAGAACTTGTGAATTCTAACTGACTACGCACGTAACTATTAAATAACACTTTATATGTTAAAAGTTTTTTAAACGGTTTTCCTACACGTAAGATGAACCCCAACTGTTTGTAGGATTTACTTAATATATTATCTATATGGGGTAAAAAACTGAGTTTTGAGTCAAGAATGACGCCAAGATCACGAATCTGACTTACTACACGAACAAGATCTCTATTAGTCTATATGAGAAATTAATTGTTGTCCTTTTTCTACTAAAAGTAATAAAATAGCATTTGTCAGTATTTAAAAATAAATTATTTAACTTGCAGAACGTCTCGAAACTAAACAAATCATTTTGTAAGTCAATACTGTCTGCTACGTTTCGAATTAACCTAAAAATCTTGGTGTCATCAGCATATAATAACAAGTTCGATTTTTTTATACATTCAGTGATGTCGTTAATGTAAAGTATAAACAGCAACGGTCCAAGATGAGATCCTTGTGGAACCCCCGAAGTGATACTTCTATAATTGGATGTGTATCCTCCCACCGCTACTGCCTGTGAACGTTTCTCAACGTAGGATTTAATTCACCGGAAAAGATCACCGTGTATACCAAGTTGCCAAAGCTTCAAAAATAAACGCTTGTGACAAAGAAGTTCGAACATTTTTGTATGGAGACTGGCCTACCTAAAGTTGCAAGTACATAAAAAGTGACATTTTGGTGTACATATATGAAACATATGCCAATCGATAGATAAAATTATTACAAACAACAAATACTCTTTGACAAAATGTCGTAAATGATATACTTTATGAGTTATTTTGGTTTGAAAACATAAACATAGTTAAAATAAAATCTCCATTTAAATTGATTTAAAGGTACAATATCAACATTTTAAAGCATCCCACGTCACTACTAGTATTAATTTTGATTTTCGTGATAGTAAAATAATGGGATAAGGTATAAATAATAATAATAGGATATCATAATAAGTTATTTATTTATAATTTTTATGATTTAATCATAATTAACTAAATATGAAATAAAGTAGAATTCTTTAAAAATGATAGATAGCACATTACATGGAAACGGGATATTTAGCTAGGTGATATTTTTTGTACATAAACATACATTAATTACATAAGATTACATATAATTTGCATAAGATTTTTAGCATTATTACCCATTTCACAATTGTAATCTATATGTAAATTATGTTGGAGTCAGTTGATTCTTTAAAAACACATCAAAGTTTTTGTATATAATAATATACTTATGTAAGTCAGATTTACCTTTTCCTAGCATTTAAGTTTGATTAAAAACAGAATTATATAATTCTTCTTTTCGGTTTTTGTTGTTATAGGTGAAGTGTACGGGGCTGTATCCACTAGGATAAAAAATACGAAAAAGGTTACATAAATAAAAAGATATTTCAAAGTACGCACATGATATGGATGGACTTATGAATCCGACTGACTGTACGTACACATTTATTTTATTTGTAAGTACTATTATTATTTTATACATTTGACTGTCGTGATATTTTGTACATACATACTTGCTTAAACCAGCTGATTTTGTAAATACACATGCAGTGATTTGTACTTTGATAAACAATACTAACTCATAACTTGATGCAAAGCAAGTAAAAAAGGATGTATAATTAAACTTATCACATATTGTATAACAGTCATGCTGATCGATATCAGATCCCGTTTTTATGTGATGTGCTATCATTTTACTTTATTTAATATTTAGTTATAACTAAATCGTAAAAAAAAAAACTTATTATGATAGTATACTTATTATCCCATTATTTTATTATCACGAGAATCCAATTTAATACCAGTAGTGACGTGGGATGCTTTAAAATGTTAAGTTTGTACCTTTAAATCAATTTAAATGGAGATTTTATTTTAATCATTTTTATATTTTCAAACCGAAATAACTCAGAAAGTATATCATTTACGACATTTTCTCAAAGAGTATTTGTTGTTTATAATAATTTGATCTATCAATTGGCATATGTTTTATAGATGTACACCAAAATGTCACTTTTTATGTACTTGCAACTTTAGGTAGGCCAAAGAGGTTCGATGCTCTTTACCAAATGCTGTGGCAAAATCAGTATACACAGCGTCTACCTGACAGTTATTATCTAATGCGTCCAATATTATATCCGTGTATAATAACAAATTTGTATCAACGCTTCGACCCCTCAGAAAACCATGCTGGATCGGCGAAATATGACGGCGCACAGCAGTCGAAAGCTGATCAGTGACAATTTGTTCCAATACCTTACCAAATTGACATAATTTCGAGATTGGCCGAAACTTCTCTATATCATTACTAACCTCTCCTTTCGGTATTAGGGTAACAAACGCACGCTTCCAAATAGAAGGTACGCAGCCTTCCCTAATAGACTTCTCGAAAAGTAATTTTATACGTGTTATGCGCCCTCAAATTGAATAAATACACTTTGCACTATTTGGGATCCATTCTACCAAAAGTATGTTTCTGCTATCGAAAGGATACAAAGCAAATTCTTAAGTGCTGTTAACTATAGGTGTTATCATTACCTTTTACCCTACAAAGATCTTCTCAATAAATTTAATATCATTACGCTGAATGATAGAAGAAACCTTCTACAAATGATGGTATTGTTTAATATTTGGCATAGTAGATTTGATTGTACCGACTTAATTACTGATCTGCGCTTGAACGTTCCTAGAAGCGCCCCCCTGTTGTTCGCTCCGGCTGCTTGCCGCACTCACGCGGGTGGGCGCGCGCCCTCGCATAGGCTGATTACTCTATATAATACAAACTTTGTACATATAGATATTTTCAACTGTTTGGACCATTAATTTAAAAGAAGTGTTATTATTACACTGAGTAAGTCAAACTAGTGCGTCCGAGATCTATATTTATATTGCGTAAACTTTTTGTCACCGCATCGTGCGGCTTCCAGTATTTATTTTAATAAGCTGTGGATATTGTAGTAGGTAGTATATTCTTCCTTGTTATGTAATAATACTTTATAGTAATATATAATGTACTACTGTTTGATGTCCCAAATAAAATAAAATAAGTTAAATGAACATTCCTTAATTAAGACAGGATGTATGGAATCAGGACCAGCGCCTTTGCTAACATTTATAGATTTAAGGTACTTGTGTACAAGTACTTTAGTTATAAAGACTGTTTCCATATCAAAAACAGTGTTATTTGCTTTAGGAATATTGTCTAAATCAATCGTAGTGCTTGCTTTTTTGAAGACTGAGTGGAAGTGGTCATTAAATAAGTCACATATTTATGCGCCATTGGAGGCAGTGATACCCTTATAACGCATAAGCTGTAGTAGTCTACGTTTTTAAAAATAGATTTTAAGTAAGTCCAAAAGTAATTAGGATTGGTGGTGATTCTATCTTCAATAGAGTTCATATTATAGTTATGATAACAAACAGGCTCTAATTTTAAGTTTTTTTTATAGCTTTGTAGTTATCTCGGTCTATGGAAATCCCTTAGGATTTCCATACATTTTCCAGCGCTTGTGATATGTCTTTTTTTCAATTCTTCTAAGAGACCTAGGCAGCCTAGAAACGGAAACTCGTAAGGGACGTTTAGGAACATGCTTATTGATTAAGTCGTAAAATTTTTCATAAAATAAAGATACGCACTCCTCCAATTCGTAACTAGAAAAAAGTTCATGCTAATCTATCTCAGCCAACTCACGATTCATTTCAACAAAATGAGCTTTAAAATAAGAGTATACAAAAGTAGGAGCAGGTTTTAATGGAGCTGTATAACATATTATGTTTAATTTCAATTCAAGAGGTTTATGATGCTTGTCTTCAATCGATAAGGGAAACTCGCTAGAGAAAACAGCACAATCATTTTTATTGCACATAATTAGATCTAGGATTTTATGGTATGAATTAAAGCAACAATTTATATTCTTCTCTGCCCGAAAAAGATAGAAATTCGGTTAATAACTGTACAGGTAAAGTATTATTACCCAAAAGGCGCATTCTATAGCCTATCAGTTATTAACCACTGAGCATCAGATATATTAAAATCTCCGGTTATTAGGAAAACGTCATTAGGATTGTCTATTATCAATTCACTACAAATTTCAAAAAAGTTACATACATACATTATTATGTATCCTTATATGCAGGTCCATGAAGTAAATAAACACAATAAATATTTAAATAATTATTTTCTTTGCTGCTATGCGTCAGTGGTATGCAGTGGCGGATTTACTAGTAGGCTGAGTTAGGTTGGAGCCTATAGCGGCAGATTTTAGGGACGGCAAATTTGGGGCCAGATATTTTGTTTTATGTCTCACAGAAATTAAAGAGACTCATATTTAATGACCGACTGAGCGAGCGCAAAGCGTCTCCGTTTCAGCTTGACCAAAATTTCTTTTGTATGTCCATCTGTCCAGGTTGTGTTTCTCAACTGATTCTCGTGAAATTTCTTGAGCAGGTTTGATAAATATATAGTTTTTTTTTGTCGAGTCAGTTTTTGGAAATTAAAAAAAATGAAGGTGTTCTGAGGGTTGAACACTTAAAAAAATTATAAATCAGCCATATCGAAAAAAAAATTACTTGCGAGGTATACAGCTCGGAGGTATGCTTTAAAGTACTACTTATTAAATAATTGACCGAACGAGCGCATAGCGCGAGCGTAGTGTCTCCATTTTTTCGAAATGGCTGAAATATTATTTTTTTACATTTTCTACCGTTTCAACCCCTATAGATAGATAGATAGATAGATAGATAAAAAGTTTATAACTTTTTCATTTCAAAAAATCTATTAACTTATCAAACCTGCTCACTAAATTTCACAAGAATTGGTTTAGAAACGCGACCTGTAGTGTAAACGAGAACAAACAGAACGACATACGAAAGCAATTTTGGCCAAGCTGATACGGAGAACGCTGCGTTCGCGCTACGCGCTTGCTCGGTTAATTATTTTATAAGTACCTTACCTTGCCTTACTAATGGCTCTGTGAGCTGTAGACCTCGAAAGTATTTTGTTTTTCAAAATGGCTGATTTATGATTTTGTTTAAGTTTCCATTCCTCGACATTAAATTCTATTCTAAAACTGACTCGACATTAAATTCTATATATTTATCGAACCTGCTCACAAAATTTCACGAGTGTCAATTAAGGAACGTGACCTGTAGAGGAGAACAAACAGACAGATGGCCATACAAAAGCAATTTTGGCCAAGCTGAAACGGAGACGCTAACCATGACCTTTGACGACTCGGATCTTCTTGCTAAGATTTTGCAGTCCCGAATCCATAGATAAGCAAGTTTATTCTCCTTCTTAAGTTCACGCGCTCGTTCAAGTGGCATCTTGCTGGCCGGAGTGAGATGATTGCCCAGGTATAGGTTTAGGGCTGGGCCATTCATACCAATGGAAGAAGTTGTGATGCCTTTACGCGCACGCACCGCAGATAGAAGCTTGTCCTTGTAAATACGCCTGGTAAATTTTATAATAACAGCCGGGGCTCGGGCGTTCGGTGGCTTGCCATCATTATCTCCGTCGTTGTCATTGCTATCGCCGCCGCCAGTAGGGCAACGACGCACCCGCTGCACACAACCGACGTACTGCTCTTCGAATTTTTGGCCCACCACGGTGTAGTTTGAAGGATGCTAAATAGGTTTTCTCCTTTTGTAAAAGGAGTCCTGACAGTTCAATATTATTCATACGATAATATTGTTCCCTCGCATCACAATGTTGTTGGAGGGTGGATATAACCGATGTCGCTGCATCAAGATCGGCCGCAATTTAGAAACAAGATTACCCTTTTCCTCTAAATTGTATTTGATGACTTGATTGATTTTCGGCAGTCTGTACATCCAAGTCAGGTGTAGGAGTACTACGACAGGTTATAGATTAGTTAATTTTTTTATTTATTTATTTATTTATTCGGGATAACAACAGCAACATAATTGAATTAAAAAATTACAGTGATATTGAATTAAAACTTAGGCTAATAACAGTTATCCACTTAAGTATTCAATATAAAACGCCGAAAGCAGTTGTGACAATGAATGCGTCAAATAAGTAGGTACAAAAAATAGTAATTACCAAGTTACACACTACATAATAAATTAATGAAGTGCGCGGACAGTCGAAATATATAAGATATACCCACAAATAAGTACTATACAAAATCTAAATAAAATAATAAATACCGATGTAAAACAAAGATACATACGGAATAAATAATATATATAAACATATATATATATATAACTTTTATATATTGAGAAAAAGAAAATAGATAAATATTATGTATATAAATAAATGTAAAAATATATTAAAGGAAGTAAGCAATGAGACCAAAATGCAATACAGCTGCGCGAAAAGGAAAAAAAAAAGAGTAAAAATGTGATTAAATGATATTGCAGTACAGCAATAAGAACCAGTGGATCAAAACCAGACAAACGGAAAAGAAAATTAAATCTTTATTTCCTTTAACTAATCTGTGGTTCACCATATTATTATACAGGTTCCTGTCAAACGGGAGCTACTTGGATGCGAGGAAGCTGGGCGTGGAGAAGCTGGCAAGCACGATGAATGAACTGATCCACGACTTTGAGCAATACGCCGAGTACTTCAGGTGGACGAACCACTACAACTATTACCGCAGGAGCGACGCCATTTTGGAAACAAATGACTATTGTAATATGTGCGCGTTGCTCAATGACGAAGGTAGAGTTAAGACCGTTTCCAGGTATACGGACTTTAGGACGTGGTGGAACTACCCCTAGATTATAAATAGATCAATGATAAGGAAGAAGTGCTAGTAGGGTTCCGTACTAGCACTTCTTCCTTCTATAGTACCTCCTAAAATAAGATATAAACAGAAAAACGAATACATTAAGCTATTTCAATACTGCAAGGTGATGAATGTATTTGATAAGGCTAAATGCTTGATAATTTGTGAAAATGCTAATAAAATAAACACTTTAGAGAAACAGCTCAGACCAAATAACTTACGTCAAAATATTCCAAATTCACGGTATTGTATTCCTATGGCAGAAGAGAATTGGAGGTGCATCCTTCTTCTAATTATTAAACGAACTACCACGGTCACTCGTAGAAAAACTTGATGACAAAATAGTAAACAAATAAAAAACATAATCAAAATGATATCTTAGCAAAGATTTTTTCATAGAGGGAACTGATGCACGCCCAAGGTCTTCTAGCGGGTCTAAGTCTACTGTCATTTAAAACAACTATCACTTTAAACATACTATAAAATAAATATTATATAGATATAAAGAAATACTAAGTATAATAAATGTATGAAAAGCGTGCGGAACTCTATTTAAACCGTGGCCACGCATAATCTTCAAATTTTAAGATTTAAGGTCTCTGTTTATTGTTATATTCTTGTGATTGTTAGAAATAAACAGTTTGAATTTTGATTTTTTTTTTGACGACACTTTAGTGTCCGCACCTATTCCCTCTGAAAAGGACCGCACTCGTGGTGCAATGCACTTACCTGAACTTGGTGCCATTCAGCACAAATGTCGTCATATTGCCTGCAAATAGAAAACGGAAATGATGTGCACTAAATGCAATATTTACCTGTGCATAACTCATGAAAGAAATTGTTTAAAAGACATTAATAGTTTTTTTGTAGAAGATCCCCGACCCACTCAGGATATCGTCATTCCAGACTTTCTTCCAGAAAACCCTTTAGGAACAAGGACTCAAGAGGGTTGGCTCCTCGGATTGATGATCCTGGATGGGGTATAACCAACCAAAATTACTCTGTTCCAGATCTTCTTCCAGAAAATCCTTCAGGAACAATCCATTATTATTAGGATAGCAAAACAATTAAGATTTATTAATATCTTCTTACTAGCATTAAAGATTTTATGCTTGAACCCAATGATAAATATCATTGATTGAAACCAATTAAATGTGACTCTAAATATGTAATTTTATAGTTAAGTCTGCATTATTCCAGATTTTCTTCCAGAAAATCCTTTAGGAACAATCCATGATTATCTTCTACTAACATTGAAGTTTTATGTTTGAAAACAATTAATAACAATTAATTTTATATAGTTTAGTCAACGTCATTCCAGATTTCCTTCCTGGAAACCCTTTGGTAATAATTCATTAATATTAGAACAACAAAGTAAATACGATTTATTATTTTATATTATTATTAGCATCTAGGTTTTATGCTTGAAAATAGACAACTGTGACTTGACATATTGGCTTTATTCATTTTAGTTATCACAAAGTAAACAAGATTTATTTCTTTATATTCCTATTGATAAAAATAGATAAACATATATTGAATATTGACTCTAATGACTCTACAATTAGTTCTTTTTTCTTATAGGTTATTCAAATTATCAACTTTAGATTACAACAAAGATAAACGATCCTAGGAATTATTCTTATCTTTCCAGCCTAATAACTCAGATTGTAGTTATAGAAGAGAACCTTATATGGTTTCTAGATGCCTTAGCATTTAGTAAAGTTTGCCTTTCATATAGTACAAATACAAAGTAAGCTGTTGATGAATCAATCTGAAATATGGTGGGACGTCCAATCCGTCTGGTATGGAAGTAAACCACCGGAGTGCTATTGCTTTTCCTACAGATCCAAATATCAACAAACTATGGTTTGGTTTGAGTAAGTAAATATTGAAATTGAATAATTTTATTATCATAGGAAGTAATAATGCAATATGAGCTATGTGACTGTACTTGACAATAATCATTCCTTTGTATCAAAATTAACAATATTCTTCTTCTTATCGTGTGGACCATACGGCCGGCTGGTACATTCAAGATATTTATTTATTTATTTAGTTATTTTATTAGAACGAATTTAAATCTTAGAGTGAATCAACTGATATTATAATCTTATCTTTGAAAGGTTTACTTAGTCAGTTTTATGGAATTTGAACTAAGTAAATTATTTATTACGAAAGTATGATATTATTTAGCAGTAGTGATTATGGAAGATTCAGTATACTTTAACCAAGTGAATTATTGATTGCAATTTAATTATTTTTAGGTTATACAGAGTAAGGTATTTCTTTCTAATTAATATTAAAAAAGAAGGTTTTAGTATGTAATTTAGATGGTTTATTTATTGTCGTTTTATACCTTTCAGTAAGTATCTAATGATGATTACTTAAGCTTTAAATTTTATAAAGGTAAAGCGTTTCTTACTATTTGTTATTTAACAATGAAGAGTAGATTTTAGTATGTTTAACTGGGTGATCTATTTATTGCAATTTATATCTTTTAGCAGTGAAGTTTATTTAGGTTATACTGAGTTTTATAGAGGTAAGCTGTTTCTTACTGGTATTTGATATTATTTAGCAACGAAGAGTATGTAATAGTTTCTGAAGCAGTTTTGGTAAGCTCTCTTTCACCGGATAGAGTATATATTTTGACTTGATATAAGTGATCCCAAGTAAGTTCTATGACATCCGTTTCCCTATTGAATTTACCTTCCTAGTTAAGGGTTTTACATACTTATAAACAAAACTAGAGATATTACCTAAATATCTCACATTACATTGAAAGTCTAGCTGATTTTCGAAGCAAATGCGTAAGTATTCTATCATCCGTTAGGTATCGAACTATCCTACCTATTTTCCGTAAGTTTCAACAGCTAGAGGAAGACCTCACAATTATAATTAATCGTGTGATGTGTAATGGCACCTTCCAACTCCACAGGAGAAGAAGGTCTAATCGAAACGAACTAACCAGACGGGTTGTGGCGAGACCCAATGAGTGCCTACGTTCTAAGCCACGTGTGATTGTACTCTCCTTCTACGCGCTAATACGCAAAGATCGAGAAAGAGGGTACCCGTTCCCTGCACATGTATTGGGACAGAAGAAATGATCCTGTGCAACAGAGCAAGTTTGTGTGTTCCTCTTCAACGAAACCTTGCCCTCGTTACACAAAAGCAAATCATCCGGGAACTGAAGTCGCTGATAGTAAAAGCGACCACCGGTCCGTTCCAAGATACCGGCTTCTACACGTGACGAAACTACGTTCTTTTTCTAACTGTTCCGGAGAACGTTTAGAACAGAATCAGACCATTTGCCAAAAACAGCCACCAAGTTTGGAAACCTTGGATTTAAATCAGATACAGATTTATGCCAAGCCGTAAAGAAAACCCCTTTGAAAATATTTTAATTTTAACGAGTACTAAAAAAACAAGAAACAATTTAAACTGAAACTTTTATAACTTTACAACTTCCCAAACTTATTTGAAATTTCCCACAAATTTTATGTATCAAAACTTTAAGCTTTACAAAACCCCTTTGCCCACAAACTCTACGAAACAATCTTTAAACTTTACAAGAACATATAAATAACAAAACTTTAAAGGAATTAAAATTAAAATTTACCCCAAGTATTAAGAAATACTAAAAGAAAGTAAACTTCCTAATAATATCTAATAATCCCATACAAAAAACCCCACAGAAAACTCTAAGAAAATATTTTACCGCGACGGATAAGGCAACTGCACTGAGTGATATTCGAAAGAATAATGAATGAATGACCTTCGCGCAATCGGTATTTATAGCCTGCCAGGGTGAGGCTCGAACCCGTGCTCGGGCGTGCCCCAGCACGTTTTCGGGACTCAGCGTCCTTTATTTAGCGTTCAGTATTCAAAATGGTTCAACTATTTTCATACAACAACATTATTCCTTATTATTTTAGTGTTCCGTATTCGATGTTTTATTATTTTAATGCTTTATTTATTATTTTTATTATGTTTTTAGATTCTTTAGTGTTGTAAATTCATGTTTACTTTAAGTGAACTTATCTTGTAAAGGAGTAAGCAGAGCCTTGTATTTTTAACTTGTTTTAATATTAAATAAATGAATGTCGTATAAATTGAAGTATTGAGTAATGATCGTTAGTGATTATTTAGCGTTTGTATTAGAGAAAGAGATGTAATCGATTAGTAGTTATAATGATTTGGAATTTATTTGTGAAATTGTTAACGGACCCAGGTTGGATCCGTTACAATAATTTTTATGAATTAAAAAATAACAACACAACAAAACAATCAAATGTAAATACATATTAAAATAAAGTAAAAAGGCTATCTAACAAATATCTAAGTATTAATCTATAATAATGTAAGTACATCTTTATTTGAGATCTATAAATTCTTTAAGACAAGTCCAAGTCGCCTAGTAAAGGCAATTTTAACTTGCTTAGTTCTAACATAGTTGTTCGGAACCAATCGGTGGTTTTGTTTGCTTCAAGATGGCAACCCTGTGATCGGTCGGATGTGACGTTGTTGAGAACTGTCAGTCTATGTGTTCGGTTTTTGCGTGCGGGCTGGTGAATTATTACTTGCAGTCCGTCGGAGGCGTTTTGTTCAGTCTATCTGTGTACGGTTTTGCGTGCGGGCTGGTGAATTATTACTTGCAGTCCGTAGGGGGCGTGTTGTACATCGAGTAAGAGTCTGCTACGGCATCCCTATCTCCTGTGTGTCCTTCCTTCTCCCCTTCCCCGTGATCCTTGTCGTTGTAGCTCACCACGCCGAGTCACAACAGGATTCCTTGTAAGTGATCAGACTGGATTATATTTTAGGTTAAGATAAGCTCCGCGACACCGCGGACAGAACGCAGGACCCTCGTGGCCGAACCACGTTGTATGTCTTTCAGACACGTGGTCGAGGGTACTGAACCGTTCATAGTTTTTTTGGGACTTTTAATTAATTTTTATTGGTACCCATCTCAGTTTATTTGATTGATTGATTTTTTCTGGCCTTGTTTAAAATGTCTATTTTTGAAATCTAAATGTATGTAGTCAATGTGAAAATAAAATACTACAACATAGACGGAGACAACATTTATTTGACATTAAACAGCACAACATAACAATCATACCAGCGTATACTTAGGATTATTTTATCACTTTAAAAAGAATAAAAGTGCGTAACACCTTTGTAGTACCAAATTTCTAACGTATACAAGTACATTTTACAAGTTGGTCTATTATTCGATAACCTGTAAAGCCTACTTGATAGTTTTCCTTTTAAATTCATGATATACACTACAACCGTGAATTTTTATTTTAAAACCTATCCAACGATAGCTCACACTATAGGGTCAACGTGAATAAAAAATTACTCCCACGTCACATGTACCAGAGGAACCCTAAAAAAAATCCATGCCAAATTACAGCCTTCTAGTACTAAGAGTCTCTGAGCTAAGCCGCGTGTCGGCGAGCGGGTAATATTTTAGTTATATTATGTGTGGTTATAGTCAGATAGATGTATATGTATAGCCTCGTTTAGGAATGAAACATGTGACGTCATATGGATACGTTAAATAGGAGTTCCTCGCAAGCCGAAAGTAAAATGGCGGCGAAAATAAAATAAGATTTCCTACCTTAACCGCCGAACTTCCTT
The DNA here is from genome assembly GCA_951230895.1 of Carpatolechia fugitivella. NCBI lineage: Eukaryota > Metazoa > Arthropoda > Insecta > Lepidoptera > Gelechiidae > Carpatolechia > Carpatolechia fugitivella. The sequence continues at coordinate 137,972 of OX579671.1, read as the reverse complement.
TACACTGCTCGATCTGCCTCTACCTTTTACTCCAACTCGTCGCATGAAAACACAATGTATCTCACAAGTAAGGTACGTTATTATATTAAATTTGATTGTTTAGTGCAATTGCCAAGTCAATCTATGTATTTATCGCATGAAAACACAATGTATCTCACAAGTAATACGTTATTATATTAAATTTGATTGTTTAGTGCGATTGCCAAGTCTATCTATGTATTTATTTAAAACATAAGAGATTTTTAATATTGATCTGGTCACTATAAGATGTTGTTAGGTGAGCTAATTACGTAATAACTTAGACAGAAGGACTCTTAAGTAGGGACTGAATAAATTAACCGACTTGGTATTACATGGATCTCATAACTTTTTCGATAGACTAAGTTGCGTCGAGACTTGGTTTTTTTACAAGTTATGTTTTTGATGGCATCTCATTTCTTTTTGTAGATCGCATGAAAACACAATGTAAAAATGCACACCTACGCTCCACCTACCCTACACCTACCTAATATCTACCCTACACCTACCCTTCACCTACCCTTCACCTACCCTACACCTACCCTACATCTACCCTACACCTACCTTTCACCTACCTGAGTCTGGCTCATGCCGCGGTACGAATAACTTGTGTCCTCGCTAGTTGAGAAGCAATAACCAGTTTACTTAGACCTCTGCCTTACGAAGATTACGTGTAGTGTCCGTGTCTAGTGCCTGGACGGTTCTTATCGCTATCAAATTAACAAGGACCCGTGGCATATGACGTGCTTATGGACATTAACCCGAGCGACCAGTGTCTCGCACGAATGGTTTTTGTGGAACGGTAATTCGTAGATCGGCGTACCGACAGCAATATTTGTTATTTTATTTACAAATCCCTTCGGTGTGACTGTGTTAATACAAATTAAAATACTTTTCTGCAAATATTTACCTCTAAATCTTAAGTTAGTAAACATGGCTACGGTGCAAAGAACACCTCCTGCGACACCGTCTAAATTAATTCAATCAAAATACTCCAATATATCAAAACAAGACAGTGTTCATGATAACAGCCTTGATCTTGTCAACAAGAATCCTAGAAATAAACGTCCTAGAAGTGAGTCATCTCCTCTGAACGAACTTAATAACTTTAAGCAGGAATTAAAACAAGAACTTAAGGAATTAACTTAAGAAATTGAGGGAATGCTTTCTTCGTGGAACACAGCTCACCAAAGTACTTTAACATCATTGTTTAACCAACAAAACATTACGATGAGTAATTTAGTTTCGGAGGTGTCACAATTAAAATCCGACAATAAGGAACTACAAAAATCCCTACTGGAAATAGAAAAATCAATAAGTTTTGTTGGTTCGCAGTATGAAGAAGTCAGAAATAAAATTGACAATTTGGAAAAAGAACGTACACAACTTACACAATACGTCACTACCTTAGAAGATAAAATCAAGGATATGCAGTTGAGCTCCCGTAATGCAGCAGTAGAAATTAGAAACATTCCGGCCAATGACAAAGAAACACAAGAGGACCTGGAGACAATAATACGTAAAATTGGTCAAACCGTTGAGCAGAATTTTTCTAAAGCAGACATACGTGACATACGTCGTCTACCCGGCAAACCTGGAATCGCGAAACCAAAATCGTAGAGTTTACGCATGTGAATACTAAGCTCAACCTTGTGCATAAGATCAAGGATTATAACAAAAAGCGATTAGGTACTGAGAAACTGAACACCGAAGCCTTGGGTATTCCTGGTGTTCGAATGCCCGTATATGTAACAGAATACCTTCATCTACAGACGAAGAAATTGCTTTTCCGCGCACGAGAATTCGCTAAAAAACACAATTACGAGTACTGCTGGTGCTCACATGGCAACATCTACTTGAGAAAAGCAACAGGAGCTAAGCACATTATTGTGAAGTCGGAGCAATCCTTGGAAGATCTACTAAACAACCCATGACTAGTCCGAAGATTGACGGGCCCATGTCTTTTATGTCTTATACTTTTTCTGAATATTTTTCCTATATTTGTATTGTTTTTTTCTTACCTTTTTTTGGCATTTATACACAACAATATTACCCTAATACACATGAACTATTTTTACACAACATATACACTTACTCTTTGACAACACTTACACATATTCAACAATCCGAGACTCGCACACCTTACACACGCAGTTTTAAATATATAGAATTAATTAGGGGTTTTATAAATATTGCAGCAACACAAGTGATTTGTCTAATCATGCTGAATAATACACTGTATGACCTTGTTCTTAATTATATAAATGGATAATTTAATAAATATTCTCAACGATCTAGACTGTTTAAATACGGAACACTCCTTTTCATGCTCCCCTGAAAGCTCTTTAAATTATATTCATAAGTGTCAAAAAAACTTAATAACTTTACATCTTAACGTGCGCAGCATCAATAAGAATTTCAACAAATTGCTTATATTGTTACAAAATATAAAAATAAAAATAGATATTATTATACTGACAGAGTGCTGGCTAAATAAAGTCCATAGCATCCCGTACATTTGTGGGTATAACTCACATTCCACAAAAAACTTGAAAAATCAAAATGATGGAATAATAATGTACACCAGAGTTGGCCTGAAATGCAAAGTGTTAGAACCAACACTTAGATCTGGTAGCGGTCTCATATGTAAAATTGGTAGCCAGGTTGCTGTACTGGGTGTATATCGATCACCCTCATACAAAACCAAAGAACAGATAGATGATTTCTTAAATGGTTTAAATAAAATATATGATAGCCTATCAACTTTTCGTAATATAGCACTTCTGGGAGATAACTACAACACTACTACTTACTTCTGGCAACACCAACAAAGTTTTTAGATACAGCAACACTGGTATTTTTTCTCTTGCTCTGTTCGTTCTCTAAGAATTTAATGTCGGTCCTGTACTTTGTGACTTTCTTTTTACACGGTTATACCGTTATAACTTATAATAAAACTTGCTGTGAATCGAATTGCAAAGCGTTGTTTATCTCCTCAGCCTACAGTCCACAAAAAATAATGAAGGAATCGTTCATTGGTCCATCTCACCGACAACAATAAAATCAGCCTTTGGAGAGTGGGTAACCAAAACGGATAACGTTCAACAAGAGTGCAATCTACAGCGTTACGCAAGTAAGACCAGAACGTCGCAAAATCATATTACAGAAGGCAAGTCACCACTACTTCACCGATTCAACGTGGGCGATTCATCAAGGTCATCCCGACGACAGACGCCATATTGTGTTGTGTCTATTCGGCAAGTATTTATTTGGGCCATTGCTTTGTCATTGCGTTGCTGTGAAGTGTGCTGCAGATCGATCGACGAGACGACAGAATCTTCAAAGGAAACGCAAGAGGGCGCATCGAATTTCCGCTGCCATCTTCAACGACAAAAAAGTGCAACCTTCAAACTTCAAGCGCGAAAACGCGCGCGTTCCCTTGGCGCGTACATATTCGCTTCGCAAGTTACTTCAACCTGGCAACATTACCTCGAACGCAAGAACGACAAGGATAGCTGTGCAGACAACTGACGCGTGTGCGACAGAAACGGCAGGTTAAAAAGCGGCTGTCTGTTGTGTCATCGAGTACGGTTCGCCAGCGCCATCTCACGGAGTTTTCAGCAAACATTGCCGCGGGGCAGGGCGTGAAGTTACGTCGAGCGAGCAAGGAATCCAGTGGTACCAATTGTCAAGCGCATGCGGCGCACGTCACGTTTTCCGGTTGCGTTATATTTGGTTATATTGAAGCCAAGCCGACATTTTGTTTTCCTAACGTGTAAAACTAAAGTATTAGCGTTTAATAAGCTGTTAATCTTTAGACAGTGTAATTTGTTACTATATACCATTACCGTATAAAAAATGTCTACTGACCCAAAAGGTTTCGTTCAAAAAAGAGGTTACCTAAAAGGAGCCCTAACGAGACTATCCCAACAATCCTTTGATCTAGACGGCTATGAAGTGCTAGTAAACAAAAGAGATCGCCTCATTAAGTTATTTGCCGACTACGAAGAAGCAAAGTACTATGAGGTTTTGTCCGCTATTCACAAAAAACTTGAGACTGTGGAGAAACCCAGCTCCTCTCACAAAACTTCCTCGTCTAAAATTAAATTACCAGCGATTGATATAACCCCTTTCTCTGGTAAGTACAGTGAATATATCCCATTTATAAATCTTTTCAAATCGGTGATTAAAAATGATCCACAAATAGATGATGTCGCTAAATTATATTATTTAAGATCTTTCCTTAAAAACGAGCCATTCGATCTAATAAAAAACTTGCCACTTGTTGAGGAAAGTTTTGAGCAAGCATTGCGACTGTTAGATGAAAGGTACAATAATCGTTATAAGATTGTAAGTGATCACATTAATTCTTTGTTAGATCTAAATAGCCTTGCAAAGTCAACTCCTGCTTGTATTCGTGAGTTCATATCTAAAGTTAAGCAAATACTTGCAGCACTGAAAAATTTAAAAACTTCAGTAGATACATGGGATGACATTGTTTTATGTGTGTTAATTCGTAAACTAGATAACTACACGGCGCGCGCATACCAAATGGAGCGTGATGCAGACACTGAGCCCACCGTGCAGCTGTTTTTGGAGTTCCTGGAAAAAAGGGCACTTGCCCTAGAGAATGCAGAACCCGCAGCTTCGGTCAAGAAGGCTGTTGTTCATGTGACTGCATCTGCATCAATGACAGGTAAAGATAAAAAACCTTTCATGTTTATATTGCAAACTGAACGATCATAAATTGTTTAGTTGCAAAACATTTAAAGTTTTGCAACCAAAAGAAAGACATGATTTTGTGGTAAAAAATAATATTTGTCAAAAATGTTTGAACCAGCATGACCGGAAGTGTAGATATCATTTTAAATGTGGGGAGTGCAAACAAGGTCACAACACACTGATCCATTACAACCCACAATCACCCCCGGTAACCTTGATGTCTGGCAATGACTATAATAATAATATTTTACTCCCCACAGCTGTAGTAAGGCTTGTAGGACAAGACAACCGTGAGACCGTGGTGAAGGCAATTCTGGACTCTGCTTCCCAAACTTCACTGATCACTTCTAAGGTTGTCAAAACATTGAAGTTGGTACCTGTGCAAAATAATTTAAATATCATAGGTGTCACAAACACAAATAATGCTTCGATGTATTCTGTTCCAATTGATATTTATTCCCTAAAATCAACATTCAGTGTTTCCACAAATTGTCAGGTTGTTGATAAAATCACATGCAAGCTTCCGCAGACACAGATTGATATATCCAAATTACAAATACCACCAAATATCGTTTTGGCAGATGAGCAGTACCACACGCCATCTGAAATAGATATTTTACTGGGTGCTGATATATTTTTTCAGGTGCTGCTGCCGCCTGAACGCCTACAAGCTTCGGATAGCAGTCACAATCATGAGCGGTACCTAGTAAATACAAAGTTTGGACACATCATAGCTGGAGCCATCCCATCACAACCTGCAACAAAAAACAAGGTGACATCCTTACTATGCGTTCAATGTAATAATGATGTTAGTGATACCATTAAAAAATTTTGGAAAACTGAAGAAATACCGGAAACCTTTAATGAAAAATTAACTGAACACGAGCTTGCTGAGAATATTTTCCAGAGTTCAGTCAAACTTGAGAATAACAAATTTCATGTTGATCTGCCTTTAAAATTACCATTAGAGGAAATAAATAATGCCCTAGGTAATTCATTTGATATGGCATATCACAGATTTTTAAGTTTAGAAAAAAGGTTACATAAAAATGTATATCTGCTGACAGAGTACCAAAAAGTAATTAATGAATTTGAAATTTTAGGACATGCTGTACAAGTAGATTTAACTTCCTTTGATTTCAACACTGATCCCATATATTTCCTCCCACACCATGCAGTCATAAATGAAAATAGCAAGACCACTAAGGTCCGTGCGGTTTTTGATGCATCAATGAAAACCAAAAATAAGATATCACTTAATGATTTAATGTTAAATGGGCCTCAAGTACAAAATGAGCTTTTTGATATAATGCTTTTGTTTCGCTTTGGAGATTATACTTTTTCAGCAGATATACAAAAAATATATAGATGTGTGTTAGTTAATCCATTGTTCACACCGCTTCAAAACATTTTATTTCGCAATAACCCAAATGAAAGTATAAAATGTTTTCAATTAAAAACTGTCACGTATGGTTTGAAAAGCTCTGCATTTCTTGCTACACGGTGTTTGAATGAGCTGACTAAAAGGTTTGGTGACTTATATCCATTGGGTTGTTATATTTTAAATAATTGTTGTTATGTCGATGACATTTTATTTTCACACTCAGATTTTAATGTTATGTTGGAAGCTAAAAAGTAAGTTCAAGAGCTTTTGAGTCTGGGCAGCTTTAATACTCATAAGTGGGCTTCTAACTCACCCAATTTATTAAAGGACATACCGCCCTCTCAACGACATTTTGAAGAACTTGACTTTCAAAAATCAGAGTGTAAAATGAAAGCTTTAGGACTAACATTCGATATGGTCAAGGATTGTTTTGTCATAAAATGTCCAGACGAATACAATTGCCTTTGTGTAACAAAAAGGGACATTTTGAGCTACATCGCGCGTTTTTATGATCCCCTGGGTTTTGTCAGTCCCATCATCATCAAAGCTAAGGCTATAATGCAACGGTTGTGGTCTGGCAATATAAGTTGGCATGATCCCGCACCAGAAAGCACGAAAAATGAATGGCTTCATTTTGTAAAGGGTTTGTCTGAATTGCCAGCCATTAATTTAAAAAGAAATATTTCAGTTCCTGTCTCAGCCTCTCTAGTACAGCTGGTGGGCTTCGCTGATGCTTCCAGCACCGTCGGATATGGCTGCTGCATCTACCTACGTGTGGTTGATGAAGATGGTAAGGTGACTATGACATTACTCTGTTCCAAGTCGCGAATTAACCCTATAAGCAAACAACTAACAATACCGCGTTTAGAATTAAATGCAGCACTTTTGCTTTTAAGTTTAATGAACAGAGTACACAATACTTTAAAGGCAAATATTAAAATTGATAATGTGCTTTTGTATTCTGATTCAAAAATCGTTTTAGCATGGCTTAAAACCGAGGTAACACAGTTAATGGCCTATGTAGGGAACAGAGTAAAGGTCATAAATGAAAATACTGCTAACTGGTCTTGGATTTATGTTAATACCCGAGATAACCCCGCCGACTTAGTGAGCAGAGGCATGGATGCACGAGAGCTGCCTACTTGCACGTTGTGGTGGCATGGCCCGCAATTTTTACACAACAGTGAGTATACTTTTAAAAGTGACGTAACAACGGACTTACCTGCCAACCTACCAGAGCTGAAGAAGGCATCTCCTGCTTGCGACGAAACCGATGCTGTAGTCTCCTTGCTCACACGACACGAAGGTGATATATTTAATTATTTTTTAAAATTCTCAGATCTCAACAAAATGACCAGAGTGTTGGCTTACGTATTGAGGTTCATGCACAATGTCAACCCATGTAACAAACATAATAAACAAAAGGACTCTTTTTTACATAGCGCAGAGTTGCAGGCTGCTATAAATATTTTAATTAAACATGAACAACACAAGTATTTCAAAGACGAAATACTTGCAATTAGTAGCAACGAAAATGTCAAGGGTTCCCTAAAACCGCTACATCCCTACGTTGATAGTCAGGGGCTAGTTAGAGTTGGGGGACGGCTTCAAAATTCAGATTTTTCGTATGCTCAAAAACACCCTATTATCTTGCCGAAAGGTTCACTAATTACACAACTTATAATCCAACATGAGCACAAAAGATTGTTGCACGCCGCACCTAAGTTGTTGCTATCTACATTAAATCAAAAATATTGGATTGTAAGTGGTATAAGAGAGGTAAAGAAAATAACACACAATTGTATTACGTGTTTCAGGTTGAAAGCCAGCACTGCAAAGCAGCTGATGGGTTCCTTGCCTCAGCCACGTGTCACCGCCGCTCGTCCATTCGAGAAAATCGGAATAGACTTCGCTGGTCCCGTACACGTAAAGAATTCGCGTATAAGGCGCGCTCTTATCACTAAAGGTTACATTTGTGTGTTAGTTTGTTTTGCCACCAAAGCAATTCATTTAGAACTTGCCTCCGACTTGTCAACAGAAACGTTTTTAGCCTGTTTTAAACGATTCATATCGCGACGCGGTTTCCCCAGCGAGGTCTATTGCGATAACGGCAGCTGTTTCAAAGGGGCAAGCAACTTATTGGCTGATTTGTATAAACAGCACGCTTCTGCGAGTCATCAAACGCTGTTGCAACAATTTTCAGCTACACACGGTATAAGGTTTCATTTCGTGCCAAGTTATTCACCAGTGTTTGCTGGACTCGCCGAAGCGGCAGTAAAAGGCATGAAATACCATTTGAAACGAATTGTACTAAAAGCTACACTTACTTATGAACAGTTGAATACCGTTCTGACACAAATTGAGGCAGTGTTAAATTCAAGGCCTCTATTGCCACTGTCATCTGACAGTTCAGATTTCAGTTATTTAACCCCAGGCCATTTTCTAATAGGTACTGCTTTAGTTTCTTACCCAGAACGTGATTTAACCAACACTCCCACAAATCGTCTTAAATATTGGGAATTATGTAATAAACTCACTCAGCAATTCTGGAATGTTTGGCATAAGTACTACTTGAACGGTTTACAAAATAGGGCAAAGTGGCGCGATGACGTTCCAAATGTACGCGCTGGGATGATGGTCCTTTTGAAAGAACCAAATACAGCTTCGCTGTACTGGCCTGTGGCTAGAGTAGTAGACGTTTTTCCAGGAAAGGATGGTAAGGTCCGAGCTATGAATGTTAAAGCTCCAAATGGGAAAATTTATAACAGATCTCTTTCTGGTATTTGTATTATGCCTATTAGGGATAATTTTTAATTTTATTTGTTTATGTGTACCTGCTTGTTATGAAACATGTACTTGTTTATATCAGAGAGTACTTGTTTATATCTTGTTTATTCTTGGACCGTTCCTATTCTTAGTATATATAAATGACCTGCCTTTTATGGTACAAAACCGATCTAGGATAGTGTTATTTGCTGATGATACTTCTCTAATTTTCAAAGCTAGCAGACATAATCAAGATATTGACGAAGTAAATGACGCTCTTTCCCAGATCCATGATTGGTTTACGACAAATAATTTAATGTTGAATCCCAAGAAAACAAAATGTATAAAATTTTCATTGCCTAATGTAAGGAACAACAACTTAGCTATTGTCTTGAATAACGAAAATTTGCAATATGTAAATGAAACAGTTTTCTTGGGGATCACTATCGACGCAAGGTTACAATGGGACCCTCATTTAAATGCGTTATCCGCAAGGCTCAGCTCGGCGGCATACGCAGTCAGAAAGATTCGTCAACTGACTGACGTTGCTACTGCCAGACTTGTATATTTCAGCTATTTTCACAGCATTATGTCCTACGGAATTTTATTGTGGGGTCAAGCTGCTAACATAAATAACATCTTTGTGTTACAGAAGAGGGCGATACGTTCCATATATGAATTGCGTGGTCGCGATTCCCTAAGGGAATTGTTTAAAGAAATTGATATCCTCACAGTATCCTCACAGTACATATTTGAAAACATCTTGTATGTCCGGAAGAACACAATGCTATTTCCTAAGAATTCTGATATACATAATATAAATACTAGAAATAAAAATAAAATAGCGCACCCAAAGTTTAGACTGTGTACAGTTAATAATTCATTCATGGGGAACTGTATTCGCTTCTATAATAAAATACCAGATGATATTGTAAATCTGTCCGATAGCCAATTTAAAGCTAAAATTAAAACTATTTTATGTTCTAAGGCCTATTATACGATAAATGATTACTTAGATGATAAAAACGTCTGGTCATCTGTTGTTCCAAATCAGCGGAGTAGATTGTAATTATGACTCATGTATGATTCTTTATATATTTAAAAGAAAAGTACAAAAGATACAATTCCTGTGGAGTTTCTTCTGGCCGTTCTTCTCCACAGAGGGCGTACACTGGTAGTGAACATGCCATCCATGATAGCTTTGACGTCGAAAAATGATTTGTAAAAATCTTAATTCGAATAAAAAAAATTGACTTTGACTTTGACCCTACACCTACCCTACACCTGCCCTACACCTATCCAACACCTATCCAACACCTACCCTACCCTACACCTACCCTATACCTACCCTTCACCTACCTTACACCTACCCTACACCTACCCTACACCTACCCTACACCTACCCTACACCTACCCTACACCTACCCTACACCTACCCTACACCTACCCTACACCTACCCTACACCTGCCCTACACCTACCCTACACCTACCTTATACCTACCCTACACCTACCCTTGGGTTACGAAGTTATCTAGCAGATGATGTATCTAGAAAACTGGGCCGAATTTTAAAATATTTTAGTTTTTCCTTGGTTTATACACTAAACACTACTTCTGTTCTAAATTTGAAGCTTCTATGTCTGCTAAAAGTGCCTTAGAGTTTTGATGATCGGTCAGTCAGTGAGTGAGTGAGTGACAAAATTAAGAAACTTTCTAGGAGGTTTCTAGTTTTATCCACAACGAAGTTATAGGGGGGTCGAAAATGACCCAAACTGCTTCGAGAAAAGGATGGTACGGCCGTGCCGCTTTTTTGCTCGACTTGGCGGGGGGGGCACTGCCGACGCACCACTTCCCGAACCACGTCGGCAGTAGAACGACCCGGCCGATAGGCATATTGTCGGTCTGACAAAATATCGTGCCCAGTTAAACACGCCAGTAACCTGTTATTTAAACCCGCCTCAAAAATTTTACTTTATACGGGAACCAATGAAATAGGCCTATATGACTTTAAGACTGATTTACTGCCTTTCCCTTTATACAGCGGGGAGATTTTTGCCTTTTTTAGGGCTGCAGGGTATATGCCTACTTTCATACATACGTTAAAGAGAATGCATAATACGTAGCAGACAGAATGAATAACGTTTCGCATCAAAAAGGCGGACATACCATATATTTCAGTACTCCGTTTTGGAGCTATCTGATCGCGTGCTAGTTTTACTATCTCGTGTGGTGTAAAGGGCGTGAGTCGCATCGATGACTGATTAGGTGGACAGGTACCGGACAGGATGGTCGCCGAGTGAGCGGTGTTCGCGCGGGGCGCCCCGCACCTCAGGGCGGCGCCGACGAACTCCTCATTTAGGCTATTAGTTACCTCGTGGATTGCTCTCGCCCGCCTGCCGTCGCGCTGTTCGGACGTCTCTGCTCTGCGCTGCTGCCGCCGTGAGTCATCGTGCTCGCGTGCGTCATCGTGCCGAGCGTCGCCTGCTGCGCGCCGCAATCCACCACGTGCAGCCGCACGTCGTGTTTCTTCGTTCGCTTCGAAGGATCGGCTTCACCGTTCCCTCTCAAGCGTTGCCCTCCGAGTGCCTTTTTCAAAGCGCAAGGTCGGTATCTCGTGTTTCACTTCTTGTGTTGAAAGACCACACGAGTAATTTCCTCAGTGGCCGCCGGTGGATACGTCGATACCTATCACCAGGTACGCGTGAGAACGAAGCCGGTGGGTGAGTTGCCCCGACACTCCCATCTTTGCCTCCTGGCAAAGAAAAGTCGGAAGGGTCCGAACTCGACGGCTGGGGACTCTGTCCCTCCCCGGCGAGTTTGCTACCTCCCTTAATTGGCTCTGGTGGTGCCTGTCTGGGTTAGCATAAGCGCCCTCTCCACCTTAGCCCTGTTAGGAACCTCCGGACAATAAGACTGCCGGAGGATTTCACAGCTTAAGGTACACGTAGTAGGCTTCACCCTCTTGCCTATTCCCGGCAGGAGGACCACACAGTTAGTTCCCCCCGGGCTGTACCCGCCCGGAGGGTCGTTCTCCCTCCCCGTAGGACCTGATCGCCCCGGAGTTTCTTCGCGTGTTTCTTCTCCGGGGAACAGGACTTACAGCGAAACACGCTAGGTAGTTAGCGAGTTTTAGATTTCCCCCCTATCCGCGATGGCAGCGGAACCTTTGTTCGCGGAGCTTATCTCCGTGATACTCGGAACTCCGGAGATTTTGAAGCTCCTAATCAACGCTTCACCGCGTCTCGGTGAAATGTTAGTTTCGGCCAAAGAGGCCCAAGGTAGGGTCTCCGCGTTCGCGTCCTCCCCTCCCGGCCCTTCAGGCAAGTCCGCCGGCCCTTCAGGCCAATCCACCTCGATTGTATTCGAGGAATCACCACTTTCGCCGATGTCCGACGGGGACATCGCCGAACTTGTTTCTTTCGTCGCCGCCGAGGCCTCCGATATGGAGACCGAGGACGACTTCACCCAGGTGGTGCGTGGAAAACGCAACCGCTCGCCGGCTAAAGCCACTTCCCCGCCGCCTAAGGCTCAAAAGGTCCAGGGTAACTCTACCCAGGATCGCGCAGTCCGCGCTCCCCAAACCAAGGGCGCACAGCCCTCCACACAAACACCCACTTCGGGCCGCAAACCGCCGCCCATTATCATTCGTGATAAGACCCGCTGGAGCCAAGTCTCCAGTTCATGTTCGGCAAAAAAGATTGCCTATACTTCCGCTCTAAATACCCCGTTAGGGATTAGGGTTCTCGTCCCTACGTCGGACGACTTCAGATCGCTGACCAAACTTCTGGATCAGCAAAGTGTGTTCTACCACACTTTCCCAACCGAGCCTGAGCCAAAGATTAGGGCTGTCTTTAGGAATGTTCCTAAAGAACTTTCAGTTGATGAGGTCGCTGAAGACCTCAAAAGGCAAGGATTTCCCGTTATTAAGGTGCATAGGATCAGGTCCGACAAAAATGACGTCGATTATGACCTGGTCCATGTGACCATTTCCAAGTCCGAGGCCAGCAGGGAGATTTTCAAAGTCTCCACCATCTGCGGCCTCACCGGCATCTCGGGCGCTAGGCCCAAGAAAACCGGCATTCCCGGGCAGTGTCACAACTGCCAATTATTCGGTCATTCGGCACGCAGCTGCCACGCAAAGCCGCGCTGCGTGAAGTGCCTGGGCGACCACGGCACTTCAGGCTGCGAGCGACCAACTAAGGTCCACTCCAAGGCCGAGCGGGCAGCTGCTGGTCAGCCAGGTTGCGTTAATTGCAACGTCCATCGGGCACACCGCTAACTTTAGCGGATGCCCTCGCCGTCCACACCCCATCGTGAAGCAGGCCAAGCGCGAGGCTGCAACAGCCAAGCGCGAGGATGCTTCCTCCCCTTCAAAGGCCCTTAAGGCCTCCTCCCAACCCAAACCGTGCCCAGCCCCTAAGGCTAGCGCCGTCGCGGCTCCCTCTGAGCCTACCCCTACAATTACTTCGTCGGTAGACAATCTTCTACCGGCCTGGTCGAAGCCACTCAGCTGGGTGGGTCAGACCAAACGTAGCGACCCAGTCGCCGCGCCCAAGCCCTCATCTTCTGCCACTCCCGTGGCTCCCACTGCAAACCGCAGCTCCCCCTCGCAGGGGAACAGTGACGTTGCAGAGGCGGTGAAGCTGGTCTCCAGCTTCACCTCCCTCTTCAGCTTCACTGATATTCTGCGTTATGCAGACCATATCCGGAGCAATGTAGGAAACCCCGATGCCTTCCTCCAGGGTACTCTCCAATTCGCCCTATTAGTTCAAGCAATGGGCAGTTTCACCCTACCCCCCCATTATGGATAGTACACTCTTTGTAGGTCGTACTAAACCCCGTCACCTCAAGTTAGGTTTCTTCAATGCCCAGAGCATGAACGGCCGTCACGATGAAATAGGTAGCTTTCTTCGCGATCACGATCTTGATGTCTTCCTCATCCAGGAGACATGGCTCAAACCCCGATCGCGGAGCCCTCGCCTCGCTGGCTATCACGTCGTCCGAAATGACCGCACCTCCGGAGGTGCGGGCGGTACCTTAATTTACTTTAGGCGCTCGTTGCATTGCGTTCCCTTACCAACCCCTCCTCTCACCGATATGGAGGCCTCTGTCTGCCGTTTAGGCATGACCGGCCACCAATCGATTACCATCGCTTCGGTTTATCTTTCCACCGACCCCGCGAAGCAGATACTCCAGGCCGACCGTGAGGCACTGCTCTCGTTAGGTGATTCCGTCATTATCGCCGGGGACCTTAACGCCAAAAATCAAGCATGGAATTGCATCTATACTACGTCTAGAGGCTCAGTGCTCGAGGCCTTTTCGGAGGCTCTGAATTTTGACGTTATCGCTCCCCTCGAACCAACCCATTATCCCGACAATCTGAATCATCGCCCTGATATTCTAGATATAGCACTCTTCAAGTGTGTCAATCTCCGCGTACGCTCTATTCGCGTCTTTCACGAGCTACGCTCGGACCACCGTCCCGTTACTATGCTCCTCGACTCGCGCTCTTCTCAACCGGGAGAATAACCGTAGTAGACTGGAAGAGAGTGGAGGAAACTCTGCAATCGACCAGTTCCTCCCACTTAGACCAAGTCCCTCAGACTCTGGTAACTCCCGCAGATATCGATTCTGCAGTCAGCTCCCTTACAGGTCACGTACAGTCTGTCATTGCAGGCTGCTCCAGACAGATCCCGGCGGCGGTTGACCGTCGTTGGGTTCTACCTGATGATATACGTGATCTGATAACGGAGAAAAACGCCTCTATGCGTCGTTACGCATCAGCCCCTACCGATTCCAATCGCGTTTTCATGCGTTCTCTGCAACGTCAAGTTAGGGATCGCGTGGCCGAATGGAGAGAGCGTCGCTGGGATAACTTCCTCGACGGTCTTAAACCATCCCATCTAGCCTTCTGGAAGCTTCAACGCTCCCTCAAATCTGAAACGGTTTCAGTAATGTGCCCGCTCAATAGACCCAATCAAACCCCTGCCTTTGACGACGACGAAAAGTCCGAGTGCCTGGCAGATAGTTTACAGGCTCAGTGCTCTCCAAGCACTTTGCCCTGCGACCCCGCCCACCTGCTAGAAGTCGAGTCCGAACTCGCGCGCCGACAGGCTCTCCCTCCTTCTGATCCTCCTCTCGCCCCGGTCACGGAGCAGGAGGTCTGCGATCTTATTAAAGCTCTCCCGCCTCGAAAGGCTCCCGGCTCGGATGGCATCACCAACCGAGTCATTAAGATCCTTCCGGATCATCTCATTTTTCTGTTAGTCAACATTTTCAATGCCGCTATGGCTATCGGTTACTTTCCACAATCGTGGAAGGAAGCGATTGTCATCGGTATACCCAAGCCCGGTAAACCGCCTACCGAGGCCTCTTCCTTCCGTCCAATAAGCCTACTTGTCAACTTTGGCAAGTTGTTTGAGCGAGTCATCCTCGCCAGGCTTAGGGATTTTGCTGACGCAAACAGCCTCCTTCCACCCGAGCAGTTTGGCTTTCGGGCCAAACACTCTTGTACCCATCAGGTCCATCGGATTGTAGAGCATGTCTACACCGAATTCAATAGGAATACCCACAAACCGACAGGGTCAGTCTTCCTCGATGTGGCGAAAGCCTTCGACAAGGTCTGGCACAGCGGACTCGTATACAAGCTGTACAAGCTCGGTGTGCCGGACAGGCTCGTACGTCTTGTACGAAACTTTTTGTCGAATCGTCGCTTTCGCTACAGAGTGGAAAGTGTCCTCTCGTCCTCTTGCCCCATTAACGCCGGTGTCCCTCAGGGCTCCGTGCTCTCGCCCCTCCTTTTCGCGCTCTACACGAGCGACTTACCGAAGACCCCTTATTCGCAGATCGCTCTATTTGCAGATGACACTGCAATCTATACCACAGAACGAGACCCCTCTACCCTTGTCTCTAGACTCCAAGCGGCTCTAGACGCCATCAGCGACTGGTTCCGCAAATGGAGAATAGAAGTCAATCTCGATAAAAGCACAGCAGTGCTCTTTCATCGTCGCGCTTGTGTTCAGAGATATCCAAGCGTCTCTCTGTTCGGTCGCCAGATTCCGTGGTCCGACCGCGTCAAGTACTTAGGCGTCACTCTCGACTCTAGGCTATATTTCCGCTATCACTTGCGAAACGTTCGCAAACGCGCCGCGTTCATTATAGGCCGGCTCCACTCCCTCCTTTGCAAACGGTCGAGAGCTTCGACGTAGTAAGGTCCGTCTTTATACCGCATGCGTCCGTCCCGTAATGACATACGCGTGTCCGGTGTTTGCTCAAGCGGCTCGTTCCAATTTGAGTCCCCTTCAGGTGATTCAAAATCGTTTCATGCGCAAGGCCACGGGCTGTCCGTGGTACGTGCGCAATAGGAATCTCCACATTGACCTCCAGGTCCCCTCCATTAAGGAGTACATGCGTCAAGCGTCTAAACGATATTTCGATTCGGCCGTTACTCACCCGAACTTTCTGGTGAGAAAAGCGTCAATTTACTTTCCGCATCCCACTACGCGATTCAAGCGTCGTCCTAGACACGCTCACACAGATCCGGACGATGAGATCACCGTCGCGATTAAAGCTGCCATTGCGTGTAGGCCACACACTACCACAGAATGCCCTTCAGGTAGCAACCGCCCCCGCCGGCGGGGACGTGGAACTAATAGTAGAATTAATTCAGTAAGACCCGGTAGGGGTCATTCTTCTCCGACGCGCTTCTCGCCCTGGCAACGTTCTGGGCCGCGGTCCTAGCCCGTTTGAGGGCGCCCCCAGATACGTTGTCATAAAATTCCTAAGGGGTACGAGCCTTCTGCTCCCCCGCAAGTCCGCGCCCACTATATTACCACTCTGGTATAAATAGTGATTAGGTCCGTCAAAAAAAAATAAAAAAAAAATTACCTCGTGTTTAGTGCTAAGCGGCTTACCATTACTGTCGGTTTTTATTAATTCCGTAAAGTCAATGCGTTCCATTCGGTTACGGCCTGTCTCTGTGTTAATTATGGACCACATCGCTTTGCTTTTATTGTCGTTATTTAAAATTAATTTATTAATGTAATCAGCCCGCTTCTGGCTTAACTTTGAATTATAACTGTGAGTAAGCTTTTCCACTAACTTGGTTAACGCATCGTTTAGTGGGTGTTTAGTCTGAATGTCTAGGACATCAAAGAGAAGTGATTTTAAATTTAAAATTTCGTCATCAACCCACTGCCAACCGCCTTTGCGATTCGGTCGTCTTTTTATAGGAAAGCAGATATTAAAATAATAAATTCATATATTTGTTACATTATTTGCAAGAGCACTGCAGTCGGCTGAATATTTTTCTAGTACGGCGAGCCAATCGACCGACTCAAGCGCAGCGCGGTACTGTATGATACCGGATTGTGAGATACTGCGTCCGACCGACAACAATGGTCGATCAGCTGGTGCCACTGGTATTACAACTCGTTGAGCGAGGTGATCGCTCAGGTGTGTAGTGACCGGACTTACTGCAATGTTATCACATTGTATATTAGTGTATACTAAGTCAATTGAAGGGGACGTAGTGTCGCAAATGCGAGTTGCAAAATCGACCAGTTGACGAAAGCCAAACGATAACAGTATATTGTCAAGTTTACTTTTGTTTTTTGCTTGTTTTGGGGTCTGACCGAAGTAATCTATATTAGTGTCACCCAATATTAACGTATTAAATTTATCCTTCTCTATTTTATAAAGAAGTTTGTCAAATAAGTCTAGGAATTCGTCACCACTAGTTTGGTTAGAGTGATAAATACCTACGACCAGTATCTGTAGATCCAGTAGGTAAACAGCACATACATCAAACACCTGCTCCCTAGACAAATCGCAGTAGTCTTCCATGTTCACAACTTTAAATCCGGCACGTGCGTAGACACAGCTCCCACCTTGATCTATGTTAGGCCTACAATACTGAGATATAAGATCATAGTTACATAACGTAACACTGTCTAGTTGCTCGTGGCGGAGCCAGTGTTCTGTCAAGATGAGTAAATCACATGCAAGATCACATTTCAAAAGGGTCTCTAGCTTAGACGTTTTGTTTGTTATACTACAAATGTTCTGGTGGTAGATCGTGAGTGTTGCGTGAGTGTAGCTGTCGAGTCACTAGGGGGCCTAGACGACGACGCTTCCGGGACCGCTGGCGTTGGAGGTGGGAGCGTGTCTCGCGCGCCCGCCGACCCTCGAAACCACTCACTGATTTCTATGCCCTGGGGCCAGGTTTCCGGCCGCATAAACATCTCGTACTTACTACTATGTTGTGATGAGTGAAGTTCAAGTCGAAACAGAGTCCATGACTTCTTATTCTTATCACGCCATTACGAAATCGATTCATAACGATCTCAGCAAGTTTTTCGAGCTCGAAGAGTTGAAAGAACCGCCCATTTTATCATCGGACGATCGTGATTGTGAAGCCTTTTACTCGGAGACTACGACCCGTGATTCTTTTGGCCGTTTTATTGTTGGACTTCCCTTTAAAGAAAGCCCTTCTTTTTAGGTGATTTGCTTAAATCCGCACGAAACTGTTTTTTACGCTTAAAAAACATCCCGGTTTTAAGTTACAATATGATGAAGTTATTCACGAATATCTCGAGAAAGGATATCTAGTAGAAGTTCCTACACCCACAAACTATGATGAAGGTTTTGTTATACCTGTGGCGATCTTGAGATCTTGAGGGGATTCTTGAAGCAAAGACGTTGTTTTGTTCACTAATAAAAATATTTATTGCGAGACACGAGTTGTCGATACAAACGAAGGAAGAGAGAGAGCAGTGTTGCTATATTTAAACCTAAAGTATTTATAGGTAGAAAATGTTACATACAATTCCCACGTCTCGTACGAACATCTCGAAAGTTTTAGCGGTTTCGCGATCTAAACGTTTTAAAGCAATGTATTTGTTCACTTAGATCACTGATCTTTAATTGTTTGAGCGCGGAAATGGATGCGGCATATTTTTCAATGAATGTTTCCAATTGCATAGCGGTTGTTGCGGGTGTAGGCAAAGGCTTAATTTCGAAAATATTCCAAAAGGACTCCAAAAGGAAGTACAAAATTCTAAATATTTACTTAATACACTACCTATCTATTTAATTGAGGATATTGGCAATTTTTTTTTTCATGTTCCACCTGGAATGTTATTTTATTTGTTACTTTTTAGCGGAGATAACCATATAAGGCAATTTGAAGGAGGTTTCAATTTTTTTTGTTAAAATTATTTTTATAGCTTACCTAAAAGATAATATAATTTTTCTGCGTTAGACAATGACGTATTCAAATGTATAGTGGTTTTGAAAGTCTCATAAAAATACTCCATTGACTGGCATTTCCATTGAATTCTGGAATTTCAATAGGTGGCAATTTTGCTTTAGTAACCGGTAATGGATTATCTTTTTTAACACTTTCTGATAAAAGTAAATTTTTTACTCGTCTAATTTTACAATAAAGATCCTCAAATCCACTCCAAGAATTGTAATTTGGCGTAAACGTAGGATCGAATTCCATTTGTAGTGAATTTATTGTATGAACGCAATCCATAAAATCGCGATGAATATCGTCTATTGTTTCACAATTTGTAAGAAAATTATCTCGTTTCTCTGCAGTGGAATTAACGGAAAGTTGACGAGAATCATTGTAAATACGTTGAATATGAGCAAAGTACGCTGCTCGACATGTTTCTTGCATGCATAATTGTTTACTAAGCTTTTCATCGGAATTAGGCATCTTTGCGAGATTTGTAAAAATCAAAACAGGTTAGATAAGTACTAGACAACGACGTAGGTACTGGTACTAGACAACCTGGCGCCACGTCTCGTCGTCGTCGCGGTGTGAATGCAATATGGCGTGCAATAAAAATCAAAGCAATGCGTCGATAACAAGTAATTTTACGAGTGCACCAATTAACATACACAATTTTTACGAATTTATTAATGAAATGGTAGTTATAGCACGACCTCTTAATGTAGTAAAAATAAGAAATATAGCGGGATGGACATGAAATATGTTGCGGAATAAAAACAAAAGCGGGCGAAAAATATATGAAAATATAAAGAATTTCGAGGATTATCCTCACAGGAGGCAACAAAATCTATAAACAAGCCGGAAACCAGAATCACTTGGTAAACGTTAATGCTTATTTAGGCGGGAATATAATTGAGAAAATAACAAATTGACTTACCAGGGGGCTGCGGCGGTAATAACACTAAAAACTATGCACTTACGAATATTTGTTGTGTTAATGGTGTGGTATGTATTATTGAATGCTTATGTTATGTATAGAGTGTAATAAAGCGGTAATAACATTTATAAAATGTTTTAAAAACTGCGGAGGAATGTCGAGTCATCAAGCCACGGAGACAAATACAACTCCGTGTCAACGACCGAAACAGAAGAAGCGAAAAAAAACCGCTAGTGGCGCTGGTGTGCAAGGGATGCCAGCTATAAATTCTGATTTTATCTAAAAAATAATATTTCCATCCAAAGGGCCCAAATTGATTAACACATTTCAAGTTCATTTAGTATAAGAAATTATAAATAAAAAAATTCGTAAATCATCAGTTTTTATTGTTATTTTAACCTTTGACGATAAACAAAATTATTTAATGATGGTTTGCAAAATTGCGAAACTGCCACTTGGGTGATTTTACTATGGCAGAAAACGAGACCTTTGCTGAATTTTGTATGCAGATGTAAACATGCGAATGTGCAATAACTCTTTACTCTAAAGAAGTGTTGTAAAACTAGTGTGTTCAAAAGATAGAGCATAATATAAATTTACTATAAATTGCATACAAACATTATAACAATGTCAATGGCATCAACTAAAAAACTTAAAAAAAGTAGTATCTCGCACGTTTTTTTGCTCTCCTGAAAAGTTGAAAAAAAAAACAGATTCCAAGTTTACCAAAAAGGTGACGATGTATGCTATATAATTTTGCATGATAATGGAATTATTGGTCTGATGCTGCAGCCAGCTGCATACCAGCTGCTGCATACCAGCACTCCAGTAAACTCTTAAAAAAACAGCAGATATGTCATGTTTGGATTCATTTTGATCAGTATTTGATTTTACATACAATGCAATGGTGGCAACAGGATGAGCTGATGCTGCAGCCAGGATATCCAGCACTTTAGTACACTCTTGAAAAAATAATAGCAGATATGTTGTGTTTGGATTCGTTTTGATCCATATTTGATTCTACTTACAATGAAATGGTGGCAACACAATGAGTTGATGCTGCAGCCAGGATATCCAGCACACTAGTAAAAGAAAAAAATATAACAGATATGTCGTGTTTGGACTCATTTTGATCAGTATTTAATTTTAAGTACGACGGTGTACGATAAATTAATGTTATGTGAAGAGAAACTTAACATTCTGCAGCAATAACGATGCACAAAAAAAGGGGCCAATCAACAGTTTCTGAAATTCAGTTAGGCAAACTACCAAATATATTTTGATTGATGATTTACGAGTATGGACCAATCTTATAGTGATCCTTTTAGATAACTGTACTTATCATAATTTGTAATTAAGTTTAAAAATAAAATAAAAATAAACTTAAAAACCCCCGAAGCAAAAAAAAAAACAAACATTTAAATGTTTGTTACATTTAAGAAGTCTAAAATAATACCTATCGTTGAGCCATCAAATTCGATTGAGTAACACCTATATACTAGTATTTTTTAATTTTAACACGTTTTTATTAACTCGCTTTATTGTCTGTCTGTTTGTTTGTTTGTTTGTTTGTGGGTTTGTTCGGTCCGAATCTACCAACTAATTTTTGGAGCACGTGCTGTCATTCGATTGTGCTAAAATTTGGTACAATTGTGTAACCTCGATGACAATGCAATATTATGATATCATGGAGCTGGTCTGATAATGGAGCCGGAAGGTGGCCATAGGAACTTCTAAAATGTACAACACAACCTCGTCGTGTTTGGACTCGTTGGATTTGTCTTGACTAGTTATCGAGTCATATGTGAGGTCCAGGATCTCATAATGGAACCAGAAGGTGGCCATAAGAATTCTCTCAGCGTCGCAACATAACCTTGTCGTGTTTGGGCTCGATGGATTTGTCTTAAGAAGATATTTAGTCATACGTGATGTCCAGGGTCTCATGATGGAGCCGGAAGGTAATCTCATCGTAACAACATAATCTCGGCATGCTTGGGATTTTTAGTCTTAGCAATTTAGCCCTACGTGATGTTCAGGGTATCTTGAAACATTTAAATACGCTGGACTAAAAAGCACTAAATAATTATAAAATAAAAAATATTTTTTTAACAACACGTTTTTACGCAAAAAGTATAAAATATTTTTTATTGAGATTTTTATTGGTGTAGTACTCTAATAGGACTTATAACGAAAAACGTGGGGTGCATGGAGTAGATTTTGAAGCATAACCGTGGTTCTCAAAAAACTATAGATTATAAAAAAAACATAAACATCTTCTAGGCGAGCGTGGTCCATCTTTCACCTTATAATGAATTTCCATCACCTAGCCAATAATGGTCAAAAAGTCTTTCCAATAATAAAAAACACAATAATGGAATTGCACTGCAAATAATATACCAATAATATCTATTTGTGTTTTCAAGACATAACACTAATAAGATTTAGAAGACATTTATTCTTTTTTTTTTTACTGTCGTAAAATATTTAATGACGAGATAATAAAAACACAAACATAAAAAAAAAACAAACCTTAAATATCTAACAAACCTCTCCGAACCGTTCCCGGAGCAAAGCTTCCCAGAATGCTCGCCGCGTTGCCACGCTGGACTGCCAGGGACAAGCTTTGCGCCAGAAACGACCCGGAGCGGGGGTCGCCACCTCTTTCCCTAAGACGGCAGCCAATCTCCCTGATGAATTTTGTTGCCTCCGCGCCCCAGGGACCCAATGTCTCAACCGCCACCGGTATAAAAATGTATGAGCTGAGCTCTCTGTATTTTTTATGTTTTTTTTGGGCTGCTAATTCGGCCGCTGCTCCAGCCACACGAGAAGTGTGGTTGAGATGACATGCGGCAATCGTGTTGACGCAAGTCGCGTCCCAAATCAGGCTTCTGCCCCTCTGCCAGGGAACCAACGTCAAGCCGTCAGGTCTCTTGCCGTCAGAACGACTCAGCCCGGGGGGCTCAAGCATGCAGGGGATGTTTGCAGCAACAAGAGCCCTACGTATTAAGTCGTTGAGAGCATGGTGCCGCGGGAACCTCCCTGAACAGCGACAACAGCTTAAAGCGTGACCGCCATCTGCCTCCACTAATTGACCGCAAATGCAAGGGTGCGGCTCGCAACTTTGCAACCTAGGCGCAGGGCAACGGCAACACGCAATGAGTCACTGTCCAGTAAAGTGCCCAGGTGGGGAGACGGTAAAGCGTGCAGCCATGCCCCTGACCCCGGGCAAGCCGCCGCCCGCAGCCTCGCCAGCTCCGTCCCGACAGCGTCAGTCAAGAGTCCACCGAAAGCAGCCTTTGATGCGACGTCGTCCCAGGAACGCTGCACATGCGCGACCTCGGTTTGGATTGGATCGTCCGGAAAAAGAGTCGACCAAACTGCCAAGGCATCGGCTGTGAATGGAATGCTCGCCTTGACACCATTAGTAGGAAGAATAGTAGTGACAAGGTCCGCTACACCATGGGCCGATGCCAAAAAGGCCGGTAAACAGACATCGCGGGCGCGTCGCACTCCTAAACCCCCATGCCTAATCGGCAAAGCTGCCTGACACCACTGATTATCGTTGAGGGACACATTTAGTATGGTTTCAACGCCTTCTTTTAAGGTGTTATCAAATGAGGCAATCTCCGCCGGGTACAGCCATGAAGGGGTTGTTCGTAGGAGGTAAGTTATCTTGGGGATGGCGAAGCACACCCTCAGCAGCACCAGGGCAACGTGGGCTGATAAATGTTTTAAGCAATCCCGCGCCAGGCCAAGCATTCGCTCCCTCATGTCCAACGCCTCCGGAACTCCCTCCGGGAATATAGGTGAACCCAGCAGTGAAAAAGTGCTTGCGTTCAGCTCCTTGAACCCGGGTAGTAAAGCTCGAAAACGGGTGAAATGCGTATGAATCCCCGGACTACAAGGGAAAAACTCGCACTTGGATGAGTTCACCTCTAACCCTAACTCCCGAAGGCGTGGTATCAGAGTGATTAAATCTTTTTCAACTTCTTCAGGAGTTCCGCCTATAGTACCGTCATCAAGGTACCATATGTTCAGGGGAGACTGAAGGTCCACGATTGCACTGTGAATTGCAAGACTGAACACGAGGGGGCCAAGTGGGTCTCCCTGCTGAGCTCCAACCTGAGATGGTATAAGGGTCTCGTCGTAAAAAAGGTTGGATGTGATACCATATAATTGATGCAGAAATGGGTATAAAATAGGAACTTTATCCCTCACCGCGCTCAACAGGGAGTCCCTTTCCAGAGAGTTGAACGCATTTTTTAAATCTAGCTTAACAATGAGGGACTGAGAGTTCTTAACATCCATCGCAAACGAACGTGTAGCGTGAATAGCTGCTTCGCATCCTAACTGCGTGCCAAACCCCAACTGATGCGGCTGCAAGTAGGCTGCCATTTCTTTTTTGACTACGCGACAGCCCAATTTCGCCGTCAGGCGCCGGAAGACACTGCCAATAGCGATGGGTCTGACTCCTCCGTCCTTTTTTTCCAGCGCACACAGGGTAGCACCATACATGTAAGGGCACACATCAGGGTTCAGACGCCCGCTCAGCATAAAATTGCAAAACCGAGACAACCTCTCAAGCAGACGCTGACCGTTGTCTCCTGCCGAACCAGACGTCAGCTCCTTCAGGTGTGCAGGTCTGATTCCATCCAAGCCCCCCGATGAGCCACTATTAAATGAATTTAGCGCCAGAATAACGGCGTCCACCTCCACGGTTATAGCCGGAGAACCGTTGTCCGGCACAGGAGGATAAGAGAGCGGTCGCGACGGGGCCGGGTGCTTGGATTTTAAAGCGTCAAGAGTTACTGGCCCAGGACGAGCAACGTCATCGTTAGATGTCAACAGTCGGACCGCACCCCTCAAGTCTCCTTCGTAGACTTTCGCCTCAATCGTTTTGGTCAAAGACCGCGGCCCTTGAGGTAAGCTATCTCCAGAAAAAGAATCTAAAGTTTCTAAAATGTTCTTTTTAACTTTGGATGTTAGACTACCTGGACCATTTCTCTCCGGGCATCTTAAACCTGTATAAGAGAAAGAGAGTAGAGAATACCAGTCCACAGTATCGTTAGTATTTAAGGCCTTCTCTATCAATTCACTCAGTTTACCTGCAGCCAGATTTCTCGCCCCCTTTGGTATATGGCGTAGAACACGAACGTTCTTGTTAAGGGCGGAAAGATTATTCAAATCTGACTGTGATTCAGTGACCAGCGGTGATGTGCTACAAGGTACGCTCGGAGGCGAGGCACGAGGTACATCCTTATGCATACGGGTTATATGCACTTTAAGACTTCGGGTCGAAAAAAGCCTAGCCGAATTAGGGCAGTGTGGGCACATCAACATGGGTGAAGCTACATTGCTCATCATTGTTTAAAAAATTACAATTATCAAATTATATAAAACGCCGCGAAAAGGTACAAAATTATCCAGTACCAAATACAAATCAAACAATAAGTAGTTAGGTACTCAATAAACAATTAGCTAATTATGTAAATATAAATTCAAATTATAAAAGAATCATAGCTAAACATTCACCAACAAAATTATAGAGCAGAATAAATTTAAATGGGCGTCAGACTTTAAAGTAACATAATATAATATACTACGCCAATAAAATATCGCTCTAAAAATAAAATATAACAAACCTTATGACACACTTTAAAATAACATGTTATAGTATTAATATGCTGACAAAGTAACGTTCCAATAATAAAATATATCACACAATAAGATTGTAATATGTCAATTAGAATCATAATAGGTTTCTAAAATAAAACTAAGGCCAAACGAAGAGCGATAAGCGGCGTCATTATAATAATACGATCCTGCACAGTCTTGAACTTTATGACATCTGGTGCCCTCTGTTATGATCCGGGGGTAACAACGCCTTAGATTAGAATGCCGGGCAGTAGTTAGTCCTTGCGCTGGCGCGGTGCTGACAGATTATGATAGATAGGTGCGGCTTAGAAAGCATAGTTGGTGCTGCGTTAGGAGCTTTCCCTCGGTGTGGCGTAGTAACGAATATAAAATTGAGGAAGAGAAAATCTGCCTTGTAGGCTTGTAAAGGAGATGACGTTCATTATTTTTCCATCACAGTGCGCTTTCCGTTAAAGGCTGTCTCCTGCCATGTTTTAAATCACTGCACGGCGAGGAACAACACCACCTTCCCTTTCCACAATTTGTATTGAATAAATTCAGTATCGTCTAGCGGTGTTACTTTTTTTTACACCCTCTAGTGGCGAGAAGTAGTAATAGAAATGGGCTCTTTTGTTAGGCACATCTTTGGAGCAGTTGGAACCATTACTCGAACGCCCTCTATTGACCAGTAGTATCATATTCAGATGGCAGTATGTAGATAAGAGATGGCAGCACTTGTGATATTTGTGTTTACAATAAATTGAAATTTATTAATTATTTCAAGTAAACACTAAATGAAAACCTTAAAATTAGCATCCAATCACGGTAATAATAAACACGAATATATACACACACATCTATGTAATGTAATTTAAAAATTGTATGAAATCACGAAAAGTTCGTTGCGTGATTCGTTTGAAATTGTTTGGGGGGGAAAATTTTGAACAAATGCTCGTCTGTATTTGATCGCTATTTAGGATTTTGGTTTTAAATACTGTTTATTCGGTGACAGATAATAGTAAATTAGTTATACACAACACTTTGCTTAATTACACAGGATATTATTAGAAGAAATACAAAATTATTCAAAATATACACTTCGCGGTTTTAAAGTTGTTACTTCGGGGTTTATAACGTTGATAACACTTGTGCATAGAATTTAGTACCCAATAATCCACATTCTGTTAAATTTAACACACTTCAAGCAAGTTTTTATGTAAAATTACAATTTTAAAATAGACATAACAAATTTGAATGTTTACTCTAAAGCGCCACCGGGCGTAAAAAAAAAAGTTCATGGTCATTACATTAACTATAATATGTTATGTATCAATAAGTAGTACAGACAGACAAGAAAATAATTAAGAAAATGTAAAGCTTCGTTCGTTCTCTACTTCTTAGGATATCTACTCCATGCACCCCACGTTTTTCGTTTTAAGTACTACAAGAGTACTACACCAATAAAAATCTCAATAAAAATTATTTTATACTTTTTAGTGCGTAAGAACGTGTTTTTTAAAAAATATTTTTTACTTTATAATCTGGGGGCACGGCAGTGCCCCCCTGCCAAGTCGAGCAAAAAAGCGGCACGGCCGTACCATCCTTTTCTCGAAGCAGTTTGGGTCATTTTCGACCCCCCTATAACTTCGTTGTGGATAAAACTAGAAACCTCCTAGAAAGTTTCTTAACTTTGTCACTCACTCACTCACTGACTGACCGGTCATCAAAACTCTAAGGCACTTTTAGCAGACATAGAAGCTTCAAATTTAGAACAGAAGTAGTGTTTAGTGTATAAACCAAGGAAAAACTAAAATATTTTAAAATTCGGCCCAGATTTCTAGATACATCATCTGCTAGATAACTTCGTA
Organism: Carpatolechia fugitivella; assembly: GCA_951230895.1. NCBI lineage: Eukaryota > Metazoa > Arthropoda > Insecta > Lepidoptera > Gelechiidae > Carpatolechia > Carpatolechia fugitivella. The sequence continues at coordinate 110,403 of OX579671.1, read as the reverse complement.
ACCCAAGGGTAGGTGTAGGGTAGGTGTAAGGTAGGTGTAGGGTAGGTGTAGGGCAGGTGTAGGGTAGGTGTAGGGTAGGTGTAGGGTAGGTGTAGGGTAGGTGTAGGGTAGGTGTAAGGTAGGTGAAGGGTAGGTATAGGGTAGGTGTAGGGTAGGTGTTGGATAGGTATTGGATAGGTGTAGGGCAGGTGTAGGGCAGGTGTAGGGTAGGTGTAGGGTCAAAGTCAAAGTCAAATTTTTTTATTCGAATTAAGATTTTTACAAATCATTTTTCGACGTCAAAGCTATCATGGATGGCACGTTCACTACCAGTGTACGCCCTCTGTGGAGAAGAACGGCCAGAAGAAACTCCACAGGAATTGTATCTTTTGTACTTTTCTTTTAAATATATAAAGAATCATACATGAGTCATAATTACAATCTACTCCGCTGATTTGGAACAACAGTTGACCAGACGTTTTTATCATCTAAATAATCATTTATCGTATAATAGGCCTTAGAACGTAAAATAGTTTTAATTTTAGCTTTAAATTGGCTATCGGACAGATTTACAATATCATCTGGTATTTTATTATAGAAGTGAATACAGTTCCCCATGAATGAATTATTAACTGTACACAGTCTAAACTTTGGGTGCGTTATTTTATTTTTATTTCTAGTATTTATATTATGTAATAATAATAATAATAATAAATTTCTTTATTTACTTAATTTGTTGTACATAGATAGGGGGGGCAGGAGTCTCCCAGTAAGTTCATCACTTGTGTTGGGAGGCACCGCTCTTCTTAAACTATAGTTACAACTAATTTTACAAGTAATTTTCTCCAACTGAAGGCACGTATGCGTATGCGGGTGTGTTTACCTATGCAGGTGCGTTGCGCGCGCTTGTGTGTGTGTGTGTGTGTGTGAGTGTGTTGTGTGTGTGATGTGTGCGTGTTGTGTGTGTATGTGTATGTGTATGTGTATGTGTATGTGTATGTGTGTGTGTGTGTGTGTGTGTGTGTGTGTGTGTGTGTGTGTGTTTGAGAGAGTATGTATTTAGTGTCAAATTTTTCCTTCCACAAAACACCTTCTAGATTGTGAAACGACGTTCAATTAATATCTTTGTCTGCACTACATTTATTCTGTTTATTTCATTTATTATTCTTATTATATTTATTTTTATATCCTGTATTATGAATAGATTAGGTTTAGGTAAGTAAATTTGGTAGGTAATAAATAATAGCAATAGACTAATGCCACTAGCCATCCAGTAGTTTCTCTATGTCATCGTATGATTTAGATTCGAGCCAAATAAGAATGAGTTTTTTTATTTCATAATAACTTTTAGGGTAAATTTCCAGCTCTTTATTTAGCATATTGTAAATTTTTGATGAACGCTTGTGGTATTGCTTGCTAGCAAAAACCGTTTTAGTTTTTGGCACAATAGCAGCTAAGTCCTTCCGTCTTCTGTGCAAGATATTTGAGTCAAATTGAAGAGTTTTTTGCTTCCTCAAAACAGTGTTTAATATATAAAGTTTTCTGATCGATAGCTAAAAGTTTCAGTTGGGAATCTACGCTTTTTAAAAAACATCACTTTAATCATGCATCGCTGGGCACGTTCTACACTTAAAAATTTGGTTTTGGTCGCACCGCCCCAGATCGAGATACAGTAAACCATGACAGATTGAGCTAGAGCGAAGTATATATCTTTAAGAAGATCTCTGTGATTGATGCTGGTTGTATCGTGTTTATTATTAACTGTATTTGGCACAATATATCTCAAGGTCTTAAATATCCAAATAAGCTTTCTAACTCGCGATATAACATACTCGAGATGCGGATGCCAAGAGAGCCGTTGGTCCAAGATAATTCCAAGATATTTGGTTTGTGGGACTTTTTGGATGACGGGGCAAGAACAAGTTACTTGATTCAAACTAGTTTTACAATTGTGTATTTGTATTTTAAAATCCCGGGAAGGTTGACCATCGTTCTGTATACTAAAGCTGATGTAGTTAGTCTTATCTGTGTTTAGTGTAAGTATATTATACTTTAGCCACTTATTTATAACCATGAGACCCTGTTCGGCGTCATTCTTGATGCTTTCCCATGTGTCTCCCGCGAATATAATGGCTGTGTCATCCGCATACGAAAAGATTGTAGCGTTCTTGACCTTTAAGTTACATAAATCGTTGATATAAAATAAAAATAGTGTTGGGCCAAGAACGCTACCCTGTGGCACACCGTATGACACATCATCACACTCACTCATACAGTTTTCTAGTTTTACCATCTGTTTCCTGTTAGTTAGGTAATCGATAAGAAGAAGTAATGGAATTCCTCTTATGCCTATCAGCTCTAATTTGCGTATGAGTATCGGATGAGAAACAGTGTCGAATGCTTTTTTAAGGTCTAAAAATATTGAGAGACATTTTTTACTTTTATCGAGCTGTTCGATCTTCCGTGGATCTGCCTTGGCGAAAACCAAATTGCTGTTGAGATAAAATATTGAATTTGTCTAGAAAATCTAAAAGTCGTTTAATGATAATTTTTTCGAAAATTTTAGAGATTGCAGGCAATACGGAGATTGGTCTGTAGCTATTAATAGCGCTTCTGTCTCCACTCTTATACACAGGTGTTACTATTGATTGTTTCAGAGCAGATGGGAAAACGCCTTTTTCGAAGCACAAGTTTATGGCATGAGTTATGATCGGTACTAGGTCAGCTTTAGCAAGTTTCAAAAACGAAGTGGTGATGTTGTCCCATCCGGGTGCACTATTTGATTTTAGATTTACTATTATGCTATTAACTTCTGCTGGGTCTGTGGGTAGTAATACAAAAGAGTTAGGTTGTGCTGTAAGATTATGCAAATAAGAATCAATTTCATCAGGAGTTGGTTGTATTTTTTGAGCCAGGTCATTGCCAATATTAATAAAGTATTTATTGACCAGATCAGCTGATAATTGTGGTGTTGATTTTAGGTTTAATAGTTCTGTATTTTTACTGTTTGTTTTATTAGTATAAGTAATGTTTTTAATGTTTTGCCACAGAAGTTTATTATTATTAATATTCTTTGCCAAAATGTCTCTATCATAGTTCCTCTTTAATCTTTTTATGAGCTTGTTGCAGAAATTCCTATATCTGATGTATGTTATTTTGTGTATATTGTTAAACGGGTTTTTACGCACATTTTCTTGGAGTTTGTTTGGATTTCTGATGCACCTTAGGATCCCTGGTGTGATCCAAGGTTTAATTATCCTAAATTTTGATGGTATGTTTTTAATAATAGTATTATCAGTTAATATTTGTGTTATAGTATAGATGAGGCCATTTATAACGCTAGTTGGGTCATCGCAGAAAAGTAGCTCGGAAAGATTTGCTGCCTTAAGGTGATCTAATGCTTGCTCAAAATTAATAGTTTTCTTGGTATTTTTAGAAAAAGACGGTTTTTTAGTCTTAGACAGACAAAGCAGAGTAGTTAAGTGGTCAGTTATAGTTGTTTTCAATATTGCAATATTCGCTATTTGTCTATTTATCTTTAAATTAATCATAAAAAGATCTAGACAGTTTTTCTCTCTAGTTGGAATTGTATGACCAGCTAATATACCGTATAAGGACAGCATATCCAAGTAATTTGTTCGGTTTTTAAGTTCCTGAGAAGGCTAATTAGGTTTTAGAATAATATTAATATTAATGTCGCCTGCTATGATAATATTTTTATTAGTTGAATTTAAAGAATCTAGGTGCTGCGATAACGAGTATATCAGAATTATTATGTATATCAGAATTCTTAGGAAATAGCATTGTGTTCTTCCGGACATACAAGATGTTTTCAAATATGTACTGTGAGGATACTGTGAGGATATCAATTTCTTTAAACAATTCCCTTAGGAAATCGCGACCACGCAATTCATATATGGAACGTATCGCCCTCTTCTGTAACACAAAGATGTTATTTATGTTAGCAGCTTGACCCCACAATAAAATTCCGTAGGACATAATGCTGTGAAAATAGCTGAAATATACAAGTCTGGCAGTAGCAACGTCAGTCAGTTGACGAATCTTTCTGACTGCGTATGCCGCCGAGCTGAGCCTTGCGGATAACGCATTTAAATGAGGGTCCCATTGTAACCTTGCGTCGATAGTGATCCCCAAGAAAACTGTTTCGTTTACATATTGCAAATTTTCGTTATTCAAGACAATAGCTAAGTTGTTGTTCCTTACATTAGGCAATGAAAATTTTATACATTTTGTTTTCTTGGGATTGAACATTAAATTATTTGTCGTAAACCAATCATGGATCTGGGAAAGAGCGTCATTTACTTCGTCAATATCTTGATTATGTCTGCTAGCTTTGAAAATTAGAGAAGTATCATCAGCAAATAACACTATCCTAGATCGGTTTTGTACCATAAAAGGCAGGTCATTTATATATACTAAGAATAGGAACGGTCCAAGAATTGAGCCCTGTGGCACGCCGATTTTGACTTTAGATCCCAGTGACTTCGTGCTGTTTATTTGAACTCTTTGAATTCTATTTTCTAGATAGGAACTGATCAAATTTAGGGCTCCGTCTCTAACTCCATAATGTTCCAGCTTTATTAGCAACGTCTCGTGATCGACGCAGTCGAAAGCTTTAGATAGGTCACAGAACACCCCAATAGCATCCTGCGACTCCTCCCAAGCCCCGTACACGTGATGTAGGAGAGCAACTGCAGCGTCGGTGGTCGAACGCCCCTTAGTAAATCCGAACTGTTGATTATGGAGTAGATGGTTCAGATTAAAATGAGACAGCATTTGATTAAGTATTATCCTTTCAAAAATTTTACTGAGTACCGGAAGTATTGACACTGGCCTAAAGTTACCGGGATCCTTTTTATCTCCTGACTTAAATAAAGGTATTATTTTACTATGTTTCATTAAATCTGGAAATACACCCTGATCAACACAAGAATTGAATAAAAATGCTAGGTAAGGTGCCAGAGTTTCGATTATAGAACTACACAACTTAACCGACATACCAAATAAGTCTTCAGTATCTTTTAGCTTTAATTCCTTAAAAGTTTTAATCACTACCTGCGGGTTTATATGCCTAAACTCAAACGCAGTTGGGCACCTTTGAACGTTAGCATTCAGCAGATCGCGAGCAGAAGAAGGTAAGGAATTAAGCGGCTCTGTAGTTTTTAATGGAATGTTTGTGAAACATGTTTCAAATTCTTGAGCAATATCTTCATCTGCAGTAATGATACCACTAACAGTATTTAATGAATGTCTGTTGTCGTATAGTTTAGCTTTTCCCGTTTCGCAGTTTATCACCTTCCAAATCGTCTTTACAACATTATCAGCCGAAACTATTTTGTTTTTAATATAGTTGGCCTTTGCTAATGCACAAACCTTTTTAAAAGTTTTTGAAAAAGTTCTAACATATTCAATGAAGATTTCACTATGGTTATACGCCTTTTCAGCATATAATTCGAATAACCTTTCTCTACTAATGCGAATGCCCCTAGTAACCCAGTCACTAAATCTAAATCTAGGCTAAATGTTAATTGTCTTAACTTTAAATATATCCTCAAACTCACAATGTAATAAAGAAAAGAACTCTTTATAAAAAAAAAAATAAAGAAAAAAAACCTTTTTTAAAAACAAGCTTTTATTATTTGGAAAATGAACTAAAAAGTTAAAAATAAATTAACTCTAATTAGAAGTATAACACTTTATAAGTTCATTGTAACCTTTAACGATAATTAAGCTTCTTTGTCTACGACAAAATAATTCCATATCGTAATCATATATTTTTAACACCAAAACTTTACACCTTAATTATTAAATCTTCCCGTTTTTATTACAGTCCCAATTTTATAAATAAAAAAGCGTGTTACATTGTGATAGCTTAATTATACCATCAAAATGTAACACGCTTTTATTATTTATAAAATTGAGTTACCATATAGTATCAAAGTACTCGACAAGACGAATCAAATGGGCCTAAACTCGATGGAGTTGCGTCGTTCCGGAGTTCCTATGGCCACCTTCCAGCTCCATCATCGGACCCTGGTTACCATGTAGTATCAAAGTACTCGTCAAGACAAATCAAATGGGCCCAAACTCGGTGGGGTTGCGTCGTTTAATTACGGAGTTCTTATGGCCACCTTCTAGCTCCATCATCAGACTCTGGTTACCATTTAGTATCAAAGTATTCGTCAAGACCAATCCAACAAGCCCAAACACGACTATGTTATGTTGTGTATTTGTGGAGTTCATGTGACCACCTTCCGGCTCCATCATGAGACCCTGGACATCACGTAGGACTGAAGATCTAGTCAAGACAAATCCAACAAGCCCAAACATGACTAAGTTATGTTGTGTATTTGTGGAGTTCCTGTGGCCACCTTCCGGCTCCATCATGAGACCCTGAACATCACGTATGACTAAAGATATTGTTAAGACAAAACCAACAAGCCCAAACACGACTAGGTTGTGTTGTGTATTTAAGGAGTTCCTGTGGCCACCTTCTGGCTCCATCATGAGACCCTGGATATCACGTATGGCTAAAGATCTTGTTAAGACAAATCTAACGAGCCCAAACACGACTAGGTTGTGTTCTGTATTAGAGGAGTTCCTATGGCCACCTTCCGTCTCCATCATCAAACCAGCTCCAAGGTACCATAATATTGCATTGTCATCCGATTTATACATGAATGCAAAATTTCAGCTCAATCGGAAACTGGGAAGTGGATCAAATTTAACTTGCAAGATTTGATTACAGACAACGGGACAGGTGAAACTAAATAAAAGCTTGTAAAATTTGTATCATTCAAATCATAATTTGGAACAGGCAGGGTAGGTGTAGGGTAGGTGTAGGGTAAGTGAAGGGTAGGTGTAGGGTAGGTGTAGGGTAGGTGTAGGGTAGGTGTAGGGTAGGTGTAGGGTAGGTGTAGGGTAGGTGTAGGTAGGTGTAGGGTAGGTGTAGGTTAGGTGTAGGTAGGTGTAGGGTAGGTGTAGGGTAGGTGTAGGGTAGGTGTAGGGTAGGTGTAGGGTAGGTGTAGGGTAGGTGTAGGTAGGTGTAGGGTAGGTGTAGGTTAGGTGTAGGTAGGTGTAGGGTAGGTGTAGGGTAGGTGTAGGGTAGGTGTAGGGTAGGTGTAGGGTAGGTGAAGGGTAGGTGAAGGGTAGTTGTAGGGTAGATGTTAGGTAGGTGTAGGGTAGGTGGAGCGTAGATGTGCATTTTTACATTGTGTTTTCATGCGATCTACAAAAAGAAATGAGATGCCATCAAAAACATAACTTGTAAAAAAACCAAGTCTCGACGCAACTTAGTCTATCGTAAAAAGTTATGAGATCCATTTAATAAAGTCGGTTAATTTATTCAGTCCCTACTTAAGAGTCCTTCTGTCTAAGTTATTACGTAATTAGCTCACCTAACAACATCTTATAGTGACCAGATCAATATTAAAAATCTCTTATGTTTTAAATAAATACATAGATAGACTTGGCAATCGCACTAAACAATCAAATTTAATATAATAACGTATTACTTGTGAGATACATTGTGTTTTCATGCGATAAATACATAGATTGACTTGGCAATTGCACTAAACAATCAAATTTAATATAATAACGTACCTTACTTGTGAGATACATTGTGTTTTCATGCGACACTTGGAGTAAAAGGTAGAGGCAGATCGAACAGTGTAAAGGAAGTTCGGCGGTTAAGGTAGGAAATCTTATTTTATTTTCGCCGCCATTTTACTTTCGGCTTGCGAGGAACTCCTATTTAACGTATCCATATGACGTCACATGTTTCATCCCTAAACGAGGCTTTACATATACATCTATCTGACTATAACCACACATAATATAACTAAAATATTACCCGCTCGCCGACACGCGGCTTAGCTCAGAGACTCTTAGTACTAGAAGGCTGTAATTTGGCATGGATTTTTTTTAGGGTTCCTCTGGTACATGTGACGTGGGAGTAATTTTTTATTCACGTTTACCCTATAGTGTGAGCTATCGTTGGATAGGTTTTAAAATAAAAATTCACGGTTGTAGTGTATATATATCATGAATTTAAAAGGAAAACTATCAAGTAGTCTTTACAGGTTATCGAATAATATACCAACTTGTAAAATGAAAATTTGGTACTACAAAGGTGTTACGCACTTTTATTCTTTTTAAAGGGATAATGTAAACCTAAGTATACGCTGGTATGATTGTTATGTTGTGCTGTTTAATGTCAAATAAATGTTGTCTCCGTCTATGTTGAAGTATTTTATTTTCACATTGACTACATACATTTAGATTTCAAAAATAGACATTTTAAACAAGGCCAGAAAAAATCAATCAATCAAATAAATTGAGATGGGTACCAATAAAAATGAATTACAAGTCTCAAAAAAACTATGTTAGAACTAAGCAAGTTAAAATTGCCTTTACTAGGCGACTTGGACTTTGCATTAGTACTAAGCGGAATTACAAGTATACTGGCATACAATTCTTCATATTTTTTTATTGTCACTTTCTGTGAACTGTTAAGACCTTCTGTTCCTGTAAAACCTTTCTGTTCAACTGTACATCTTCTGTTATATATAAGAAGTTGATCTCAACTTGGTATATATAACAGAAGATGTTCAGTTGAACATCTTCTGTTGTACTAAGCGGAATTACAAGTATACTGGCATACAATTCTTCACATTTTTTTATTGTCACTTTCTGTGAACTGTTAAGACCTTCTGTTCCTGTAAAACCTTTCTGTTCAACTGTACATCTTCTGTTATATATAAGAAGTTGATCTCAACTTGGTATATATAACAGAAGATGTTCAGTTGAACATCTTCTGTTGTACTAAGCGGAATTACAAGTATACTGGCATACAATTCTTCACATTTTTTTATTGTCACTTTCTGTGAACTGTTAAGACATTCTGTTCCTGTAAAACCTTTCTGTTCAACTGTACATCTTCTGTTATATATAAGAAGTTGATCTCAACTTGGTATATATAACAGAAGATGTTCAGTTGAACATCTTCTGTTGTACTAAGCGGAATTACAAGTATACTGGCATACAATTCTTCACATTTTTTTATTGTCACTTTCTGTGAACTGTTAAGACATTCTGTTCCTGTAAAACCTTTCTGTTCAACTGTACATCTTCTGTTATATATAAGAAGTTGATCTCAACTTGGTATATATAACAGAAGATGTTCAGTTGAACATCTTCTGTTGTACTAAGCGGAATTACAAGTATACTGGCATACAATTCTTCACATTTTTTTATTGTCACTTTCTGTGAACTGTTAAGACATTCTGTTCCTGTAAAACCTTTCTGTTCAACTGTACATCTTCTGTTATATATAAGAAGTTGATCTCAACTTGGTATATATAACAGAAGATGTTCAGTTGAACATCTTCTGTTGTACTAAGCGGAATTACAAGTATACTGGCATACAATTCTTCACATTTTTTTATTGTCACTTTCTGTGAACTGTTAAGACATTCTGTTCCTGTAAAACCTTTCTGTTCAACTGTACATCTTCTGTTATATATAAGAAGTTGATCTCAACTTGGTATATATAACAGAAGATGTTCAGTTGAACATCTTCTGTTGTACTAAGCGGAATTACAAGTATACTGGCATACAATTCTTCACATTTTTTTATTGTCACTTTCTGTGAACTGTTAAGACATTCTGTTCCTGTAAAACCTTTCTGTTCAACTGTACATCTTCTGTTATATATAAGAAGTTGATCTCAACTTGGTATATATAACAGAAGATGTTCAGTTGAACAGAAAGGTTTTACAGGAACAGAATGTCTTAACAGTTCACAGAAAGTGACAATAAAAAAATGTGAAGAATTGTATGCCAGTATACTTGTAATTCCGCTTAGTACTAATGCAAAGTCCAAGTCGCCTAGTAAAGGCAATTTTAACTTGCTTAGTTCTAACATAGTTTTTTTGGGACTTGTAATTCATTTTTATTGGTACCCATCTCAATTTATTTGATTGATTGATTTTTTCTGGCCTTGTTTAAAATGTCTATTTTTGAAATCTAAATGTATGTAGTCAATGTGAAAATAAAATACTACAACATCGACGGAGACAACATTTATTTGACATTAAACAGCACAACATAACAATCATACCAGCGTATACTTAGGTTTATTTTATCCCTTTAAAAAGAATAAAAGTGCGTAACACCTTTGTAGTACCAAATTTCCATTTTACATTTTACATCTTCTGTTATATATACCAAGTTGAGAGAAGAGTATTGAACAGAAAGGTTTTACAGGAACAGAAGGTCTTAACAGTGAAAAGGTCTTAACAGAGAAAGTGCGAAACTTTCTTGAAATACAAGGACAATTGTGTAAAATTCCAGATAATATTTTCTAAAAAAGTAATGATAATAATATGTCTAAAACTGTATGGCGAACGATTGCGTCTGAAACCTGTAAAAGCAACTGCAAAAAGTCCACTGCACTTGATGTGTTTGTAACCAAATCAGCTGGCCATAGCAGGGAGGCCCGCGCGGTGTGTGCTGCTTCAGTACTCTACCGACACTACATTCAGGTAAACAGTAACAATACGCCGCCGCGTCCGCGCGACGCGATGCACTATCTCTGCTGCACCAGCACCACAACTTCATTTCCAGCCAACTACATTGCTAGAAATTATAAAAACAATCAAAAAAATTAAACGTAAGCAGTCTAGGGATATTAACGACATGTCAACCCACGTGTTTGACTATCTACCACCGATACTATATCCCTGCTTTTAACGAATGTGTAGCGGCGGGCACGTATACAGATGTATTTAAAATTGTTAAGGTCAAACTAGTATATAAGGGTAAAGGAGAAATGTGTTTGCCGCAGTTTTTCAGACCTTTATCTTTAACAGTAATATTTTCCAAAGCTTTTGAGGGCCTTTTGGGGTATAGAATGATGAATCATTTACTATCTAACGAATTGATAAACGAGCAGCAATACGCCTACCAGCGTGGCCGGTCTACGGTGGACGCCACGCGCGACGCAGTGGGTAGGGTGATGGATCATCTTGAGGGCGGGCGACAGGAGGCTGCCTTGTTCTGTGAACTTTCGCGTGCATGGTGTGGACGGCACTCTTCATAACACAATTGCGTCATTTCTGCGTGATAGAAAACAAAGTACCCATGTTCATAATGCTAAATCTGACCTTGAGTATATTGGTGATGGCTCTGTCCCGCAGGGATCATCAATGGGGAATAATTTGTTGCTAGTTTTAATGAACGACATTACAGCAGCCTGTCAGGGACCTGAGTACGTGTTGTTTGCTGACGACACCTGTATAATTGTGTCTGCCGATAATTTTGATAAATTGATTACATCACTGAATGTAGTGGTAGATAGGGTTGCTGATTGGTTTTCAGCAAATGGGATGATTTTGAATGTTGAAAAAACTAAACTAGTGCATTTCAGATTACGTAGGTCAACAAATACCAACCATCTAAATATATCAATAAACAACACTCTTGTCCCCCAAGTAGAACAAGTTAAGTATCTTGGCTTTGTCATGGATTCTGGTCTTACTTGGTCTCCGCATATTGAGTCAGCTTGTGAAAAACTATCGTTGGCATGCTATGAATTGTCGAGACTTGTCCACAGTCTATCGTTTGATAATATAAAGAAGGCATATAGGTACTTCCACTCACTATTAATCTACGGAGTTGACCTCTGGGGTATGGCGGCCGATCGTGAAAGAATGTTTAAAATGCAAAAGGGAGCTGTACGTTTAATTACAAAAAAGCCATTTGATTATCCGGCGCGACAACTGTTCATCTATACAATAATACCATACATATAAGGCCAATTCTGTACATTGAAAAAAAAAAAAAATACGTCTGGGGGTCTTCTTAAACGTAACAGATACCAAAAATATGATTTTTGAAATTTTTGTCTGTCTGTCTGTCTGTGTCTTGTCCGCGATTCACGCAAAAACCACTGAACGGATTTTGATGAAACTTTTTTTTGTTGTATAGCTATTGGTTCTCGGTAACATATAGGCTATAATTTATTTTTAAGATCGGAATACCTGATGTGGAACCATAGCAGTCCAGCTAAACTATGAGAGATATGAAAATAGCGCCTTAAGAAAAGATGTTCAGCGTAATGAGCATTTTCTATTGACGTATAAATATTGAAGGTCTGGTATACCCGATGTGGAACCCTAGTAGCACAGCTAAACTATAAGAGATACAAATATAGCACTTTAGGAATAATTGTTAAGCGTGATAAGTATTTTCTAACGACATACAAAAATCAAAGGTCTGGTACACCTGATGTGGAACCCTAGCAGTCCAGCTAAACTGCAAGAGATACAAATATAGAACCTTAGGAAAAGTTGTTAAGCGTGAAAAATATTTTCATAATCATAATATAAGATACTTATAACATCAGAAAAATAACTTAGGCTGGGAGTACCTCCACGTGGTGAAGGCGGTAACATTTTAATACTGGCTAAAACTCCCATAGCAAAACTATATAGATGCCTTCGGGCTTATGTTATTATCATCGTTTACGTACACGTTTATTTGGCACGGTAGCCTACCCGGTCACGCAGGAGAGCAGCCAATAATTTTTTTCTACATTTTCGAGCATTTGTTAACATTGATCTGGTTTCGCTTCGCTTTTGTAAAATCAGGTTGTTGTCATTAAAATGCCTAGACGAAAAAAAACAAGTCTTTCTCACTATTCGAGAGACTCGAAACGAAAGAGACGAGATAGATCTCAAGAAACTGAAGAAGAACATGAATTACGCTTAGACGCAATGCGAGAACGTTATTCTAAATCTTTGTCTTTGTAATACGCAAAGAGAACAAAGATTAGCTACTAAACGGGATCAAATCGCTGCTTCTCGTGCCTCAGAAACATTAATGCAGCGTGAAGCGCGACTTACAGAAGTAAGCGACTTAGATCAGAAGATCGTCAGCGTCACGCTATATCTCGCGAGTCCGAGACATTCACACAGCATGAAACGCGTCTTACAGCTGACCGTGAACGTCATGTTTTGTCTCGTGACTCCGAGAAACTCACTCAGCGTGAAACGCGTCTCACAGCCGACCGTGAACGTCACGTTTCGTGTCGCGAGTCCGAGATATTCACACAGCGTGAAACAAATATAAACATGTTATAATATTTCTTCGTAAACTACTATAAAATTTCGTTTAAATGTGTACACAAATATAAACACTTTTACGTAAACTCAAAATGCTTGCGCGAACGAAGTCGCGGGCACTGCTAGTAGATAATAAAATCTTAACCCTTCCTTGCATACTGGAGATGTGTAAATACGTTAGAAATTATCTTAGTTTGTTTACTAAGAATTCACAACGACATGATCATAACATGCGCAGTAGACATGACTTATTTGTCCCACCACGAAGACTGGCTAAGTCCCGTAAGTCCCTAAAAACACTGGGTCCAAAATTATATAATAAACTACCTAAAGAAATAAAAGACACGCCAAGTTCTGACGCATTCGAGAATAAGACTAAAAAATTACTACTTAGTTAAGCGTGCTACGACCTTGACGAGACACGCGTGTATCATCTTCGACCTCGTCATCACTTTCCATCAGATGAGACTGTGGTCAAACGCGAATCTGTATTACATAAAAAAAACACCTTTGTAATTAATAGAACTAGGCAGAATAAGGCACTTTTTTACTTACTTACTTTTGGTTACTTTTTTTATTTTCCTTACATTTAGCCACTTTTGCGGCATATTTAGCAAGCAGTTCCCGCTTCCCGCTTATTTCTACATGCAGCGCTTGAGATAAGCAAGTAAGGATAAGTAAGGACAGGCGAAATAATAGGGCTCAATTTTGATAGCGCGGTACTACAATCTTAGCTGCACTGGTCGCTGTCTCATCAAACAGAATGTCTGTTATTTACACGGAATACGGTGTTTTATATTCCGTGGTTATTAATTAAGTAGTATTATTGTTCAGTGCTGTGTTTGATGTTCTCCCAGAAACTATAGTCGCCTGTCCTCTGAATCTTCAGAAACCCCTTCTGTCTTTGTGCTATAAGTAATAAAATTGATACTGGTATCTTGCCAATTGCAAAATTTAAGGTTTATTTTACTAAATTCATTGATTTGTTCCAAAATAATGATGAAAATCAGATTTTAACGAAAAACATTGTTTGGTTAGATTGACATTGACAGTCAGTAGAATATAATGCTAAATAACAAATAAAAATAATTTTAACAAAAAATAGAAACCTCCTTCAAATTACCTTATATGGTTATCACCACTAAAAAGTAACAAATAAAATAACATTTCAGATGGAACATGAAAAAAATATTGCCAATATCCTCAATTAAGTAGATAGGTAGTGTATAAAGTAAATATTTAGAATTTTGTACTTCCTTTTGGAGTCGGTGCCAGCCAAAAAATCGTCGTATCGTGTAAAAAATCGTTTAACACGAGTGTGGTTTATGAAACGAGCGCAGCGAGTTTCATAAAAGTATACACGAGTGTTAAATACTAATTATGTACAGTTGCATACAATAGTTTATCTACACTCATACAACAAATTTAAATTAAAGACAAAATAAAGTAATCATTGTTTATTGTAATAATTATTGACATTTTGTATGGTACAATTATTAAAGGTTAATGGCGCGAAAATAAATTTGCAGTAATATCGCACCGCGCATGCGCGCAGCCAAGGTTGCGTTCCGAAACACGCTAGTGTGCTCAAATAGCAAGCATCTGCGTAAAAATTAAAAAAAAAAAACTTCATTTTGTTACAACTTTGCGATAACGAAATGAAATTTGTATGGATCCTTAGTCACGGCTCCATCGAAAGTTATATCATTTGCTTAGCGTTTCTGATAAGTAAATGAAGGATTTACGACATGAGTGTAGATAAATATATAAATTGGATCCCAAAACCTATTGAAATACTAAAAAGCTTTATCACAAGCATTATTATTATATTTTAAGGGTTTCGTACGAAAAACTAAACCTCTGTTCTCTGTGTCTGAATATTAAAGCCAACAAAACAAACACCATGGTAATCTCCAAAGACAGATGTCCCTCCCCTACGATCAAGCTGCAAGATGCTGTCGTCGATAGCCTAAAACCTAGACCACCTGGAAGAAGTGAAGAGTGAAACCAGGTCAGACTAAAGCGGCCTTCCATAAAATGTCCAAATTGCTTTGTGGCAGACTGTATTTCAGATGTGGATATTAAGGAAAATGTTCAAAATTCGGTAGACGATATTTACATCTAATCGCAGAGTTCTTGAAATAGCCAATCGCAAGAGGGAGTTGATGACAACCATCATGACCCGGTAGATATTATGTGTGTTACATCATGAGACGGAAAGTTTCCTTTTTTGGTCATCTGCAGCGAGGATCCCTATATGATTTTCTGAGGTTGATTTTCGAAGGCAAAATACTGGGAAAGAGAGCACCAGGCCGTCAAATACGAAAATGGATGGGTGACATTCAGAGAGTGGACCGGACTTAATTATAACAACCTGAAACGCATCGCAAGGAATTGCAAAAATTTTGCCAACTGACCGCCCAACTTTAGTTTGAAGATGGCACCTAGTGATGATGAATAAGTAAGTACAACTTAAAAAAATTACCTTAAGACTAAAAGAAAACGCAAATAATAATCTTAAAGTGTAAAACTATTTTTTCCATGTTATTTATTAATATCAGTATAACAAAAAAAAATTGGTCTTTTATAATGTCTAATCAGCTGATCGAGTCAATTGGTCTTTTATAATGTCTAAACAGCTGATCGAGTCAATTGGTTTTTTATAATGTCTAATCAGCTGATCGAGTCAATTGGTCTTTTATAATGTCTAATCAGCTGATCGAGTCAATTGGTCTTTTATAATGTCTAAACAACTGATCGAGTCAATTGGTCTTTTAAAATGTCTAATCAGCTGATCGAGTCAATTGGTCTTTTATAATGTCTAATCAGCTGATCGAGTCAATTGGTCTTTTATAATGTCTAATTAGCTGATCGATTCAATTGGTCTTTTATAATGTCTAATCAGCTGATCGAGTCAATTGATAGATAGATAGATAGATAAAGATAGATAAAACATTTATTAAGGGAAAGTACATCATACACAAAAAGAAAGAAAAGCAATCAGTAGAGAACACAAGACAAAAGACAAAAGTAAAGAAAAAAGAGAAAAAGTGTACCGCCCCTTAACTAGGCCCTAACTCAGCATATGCTGTGACATGAGGATCACCACACTTCACAGCGCTGTTATTCTGTTCAAATTCAAATTCAAATATTTATTATTTGCTGGAATATGGTATACAATAAAGATGTCCAAATAATAAACAATTCCCACATATTCTGCCGAAAGAAGCGTGCAAATATTACAGTTATTATCTAATGTCTAATTACAATATTAAATAGTCAATAAAAATAGTCAATAAAATAAACAAAATTCTGTGCCATTATTACAATTAAAAAGTCAGTTCTTTATTACTATAAAATTAATAATCAAAAATAAAAATTATTGTAGTTCATTCAAATTATGTCAAAACATCTAAATACTCGTACCTAAAAACATTTGTACTGAGTAATAACACTTATCCAAAAGTTACGAAAACACATGCTTTTTAAAAAGTGTAGCATTGAACTGCTTAAAGTTATCAGGTAGTCGATTATAGAGCTTTATTGCCATACAATAAACATTTTTTCTATAAAGTGCAAGTTTTTGCTTATTTGGCACTTTAAGTTTGTTTTTATAAGTACTTCTTTGAGTGCGGGTGCTGAGGTCAGAGAACGTATGAAACAGTTCGAGATGAGTGTGTACAAAGATGCACATCTCGTAAATGTATAGGCATGGAAGCGGTAATACTTTTTCTTTTTTAAATATTGGCTGGCAACTATCTAAGTAATTCGCTCCACATACTACTCGTAAACATTTTTTCTGAACGCGGAAAACTCTATCAGAATCCGACGAAAAACCCCACAATATTATACCATATCTCAATTTACTTGATATTAAACCGTGGTAGGCCATTAATGCCGTATGTTTTGTGGTGGTTAGCCTTAAGCGGTTTAAGACGTAAACATACCTATCTAGGTTATCGCATAATTTAGCAATATGAGCTCTCCAATTGCAATATTTATCCACCACAATTCCCAAAAAAATTGTATCATCTACCAATTCTACGTTCATATTATTTAGTACGATGCTGGGATTAATAGCCGTACTGTTATGTGTCTGAAACTCTATCGCTTTAGTTTTTTCAATATTAACTTTTAGTTTATAATGGACCAACCAATTTAGAACAGTATTCAAAGCATTCTCAATTTCCCCTGTTAATAAAGTTTTGTTTGGGGCCTCTACCAAAATTGTGGTATCGTCTGCAAACAATATGCATTCATGTTCTAAAACTCTTGGTAAATTTTCTAGGTAAACGATAAATAATAGAGGACCTAGGATGCTGCCTTGAGGCACACCACAGATATTTGAACGAAAGGTCGACCGAAAGATATTCCTAAGATAAAAGTCTTTCTTCGTTTTTGTGATTGTTTTTATTTCAACACATTGTCTTCTATTATGAAGATAACTTTGAAACCAAACATTTGCCACGCCCCTTATGCCTAAATGATCAAGTTTACCAATCAGTATGTCGTGGGACACGTGATCAAACGCTCTACTTAGGTCAAGAAATATAGAGACAAGTTTCGACCCTCTATTCAAGCATTCTGTCACTTTCTTAATTAATGTAAAACATGCTAAAGTTGTGGAGCTCTTCTCTTTAAACCCAAATTGTTTTTGGCTTAATAGTTCGTTACTTTTTAAGAAAGACCAAACTCTACAATGCATAACCTTTTCAAAAATTTTACTCAAAATAGGGAGTAAAGCAATAGGTCTGTAATTATTTACATCTAATTTATCACCCTTTTTAAATAATGGTTTGACAATGGCATGCTTTAATCTAGTAGGGAAAACACCTTGGGAAAGGGATAAATTAATCACATGACTAAGTGGCTTGCATATGAAAGCTGAGGATAATTTTAATATTTTTGTATTAATTCCGTCATATCCGGTAGAGTTTGAATTGCGAAGCTGTCTTATAATGTTATGAATTTCTACTGGATCTGTGGGTCTAAAAAAAATCGTTTTATTACAAGAAACTTCAGGAAAACTATGGGTAGAGGAGAAAGTAGTATTATTATTGTTATCATTTACATTTAAACTCAAAAAATGTTCATTAAAAGTTTCAGTAATTTTTGTGGGACATGACGTTAGATTGCCATCATCTAATTTTATCAATTTTATATCTGTTGTATCTGTTTTTTTGTTTTTATAAGAGTTAATTAAATCCCAGGAAGCTTTTCCCATATTTTTAGCATTTTTTAGGTACGTTGAATTGAACGACAACTGAGCCATATTCATGCACTTTTTCAAAATATGAGAGTACATTTTATATTTATCCCTATGATAGCGTCGTCCAAATGAGGTGGACCTACGGTATGTCAAATACAGACGTCTTTTTTTTACACAACACTTTCGTAAGCCTTTCGTGATCGATTTATTTTTTAATGGTTTATTTGTTTTTCTTACTAACACTGTAGGAAAACATAAATCATAGAATAGAGTCAGTAAATCGTGGAATGTATTAAAAGACTTTTCTGCATCAGTTTCCGCGTAAACCTCATTAAATGAAAGAGCAGAAATACACTCCAAAAATTTATTAATGTTGTGTTGACTGTAATCTCTAGTTGCTTCAAACCAAAATGGAACAGTATTATCTGTACTCTTTATATCTACGTCAAAAGTTAACGTTTGTGCGGTCTCGTGGTCAGATAGAGCCATAAAATGAACACCAGCTTGAATGTTTGGCATGTTGCTAGCTATGAGATCTATACAAGATTTAAGCCTAGTAGGTTCCAGGATGTGGTTATTGAAGTTATGATTTTTTAGAGTTGCTTTTAAGTCTTTGGAATAGTTGTTTGTTTTAAGCATATCAATATTCCAATCTCCACAGGCCACCATACTTTTTTTAGGAAATCTCTTGCATAAATATCCCAACAGTCTATTTAAATATTGAATAAATAAATTGACACAATAAGAATGGCTTTGAAATTTTGACTTCGTCCTATAGATACAAACCACTATAACATCACAGTCAATGATCTCAGCAGCACAATATTCAAAGAGGTATGGCACAGGTTTGATTGGCGTATCAATTTTTTTATGGTCCAAATCCTTATGTACTAGGATACATGACCCCCCTCTACGTTCGTCTTTTCGACAAAAAGAGTTTGCCATGCAGTAGTTGTTAATAATTAAATTTGATTGGCAATTATCTTTTATGAAAGTCTCCGTTAAACAAATAATATCATTTTTACCTATCTTATTTTCCCATTCCTCTAAGGCTATTTCCACTAACTCTCTTTTGTTTAATACACCTTGAATATTTTGGTAGAGCAGTGTTAGAGTATGTGATTTATTGTTCACGAAAAAAAATATTCTTTTCAGGACTATTTAGTAAAGGATGATTATGGGAATTATTTTTGGGCAAAATTTTAAAATAGTAGGGTATGGTTCCCTTTTTTTGTATATTGTCACACTTTTGTTTCGAGTAAGTGTTTTGGGAAATTGTTTTACGTACAAAGGCTACTTTTATGTATTTCGTTTGATAAGCTAAAAGGTCTATTTCCACATTAAGTTTAAAACATATTGTGTTTCTTGGCGATCTTAATGGATAAGTATTATCACTGCAAGTAACGTCGATAAATTTACAATTATTATAGTTTCGAGACAATGATTTCAAACCATTATTTAGAGCAATTGTATTTAGAAATTTATTATTTTGCACGCTTAATAAAAATACTTTGTAATCTTTTAGTAAGAATAAGGCATTACATATTTCAGAATAACATTTATAGGGATTTTTGTCGTTAGAACCCATGGACAGTACAACAATGTCATTCTTGGATAAATATTTCAGTAGATTTTGTACATCAACGCTAACATTCTCGGTTGATGCGTGAGTTTTGACACCTTGTATACGTCCTTCCATTCTTGATGGTTGTTCATTCTTGAGATTGTAAGTTTTTGAGCTAGTCCTTGAACTTGTTGATCTCCCAATATATTAATTGTAGGATTTTTTTGAAATGTATTTACTCCTGGCTCAATGGTGTCCATCTTAAATCCCGTCGAAGATTCAGATTCTGAGAGCTTTATCTGTGGATCATTTTCCACGTTTAAATCTGTAAAACTTTGGCTTAGAGATGGACTCGTCATAGACCTGATGTTGCTGTTTATTATGGCTTTTTGAGAGGATTTTTGCCTTTTCCTAGTAGGGGTTGACTTATTAGCCGTTGTAAGTTGTATGTCAAGTGACGGAACTTCAATTCATATTTTTCTAGTTTACTTTTCAATTGATAGTTTTCAGACAAGGTATTCGTAAGTTCATTTTCAGTAATTAATAATTGTTCCTCCAAGTGTGCTATTTTTATTTCCCATAAGTTCTATGTCTATGTGACTTAAACCGCCTAACTCAGGGCAGCTTCTATTTAGTCCAAGTTCTTCGTGTTCATCTTCGTCATCTAGGGTAGAGCTCAAAGATTGGAATGAATTACTCACAGAAACGTTATACGTTGTTTTTTGTTTTACCCTGTGTGTTATGTTGTCTGTTTGATTGTTTTCCTCATTGGTTGACTTAAATATTCCTGGCGATGATAACTGATGATTCGAGTCATAGATTGTTTTTAAACAAGATTTACACTTCCAATTTTGCTTGTTTTTAGTGGTCATGAGATAGTATCTTTTTTCTGACACGTTTGTGCATTCCAGATGATAACTTGCATTACATATTCCACTTCTATGTTTTTATCACATTTCTGACATTTACTATCATCCATCTTTTAAAAAAAAACGCCCTCTAGCGACAAGCAGCATAAACTGCACCACCTGTGGTTTGAATCTCAAATGGTTCTGTTCTTAAATATAGTACAGCTTATCTTCGATAGATGGCGTCGTCGTCTTCAAAAATTTTAAAATGTTTGGAATATTTTTAAGTAATATAAAATTGTCCCATAAAATAATAATATAGCGATCAAAAACATAAAAACAGTAAGTCCGATATAATCAAATAATTAAAAAAATTAATAACGCAAAATAATGAATGAATGAATGAATGAATGAATATACTTTATTGCACACACAGAAATAATAAATGACAGAGTGGAAGTAAGAACAGGTAGTCATGTACAGTTAGGCGGCCTTATTGCTTCGTAATGGGTCCACTATGGATTTGAACCTGCACTCCGAAGAACAAAAAACGTCAAATCCAGTGTTGTTACCACTAGGCTACACTGCTTCTTATACTCAGGTTGAAAATTGAAGACATAGTCGTGCAAAACTCACTAAATAAATACGTTACTACTTTATATTTAAATTTTAGTACTGTTTCACTAATATTTTCCTGTTGACACATATGGAAATCAGGTTTACACAGTTCAAAAAATGTTTATATTGAGTCAGTTATTAAATAAATTCTTTATATTTCATTTCTTACGCACTATGTTTTCGGATTCAAAATTTAACTGTTCACAGGAGTAGAAACTTTCACCAACACTTTCACTTGGAAGTTAAACAGAACTTAACAAATTAATCCTGTTCTTGAGAATAAATACGTGCATTAACTATTTTTTACTAAATATTGATACAGAGCTTATAGTTATTCAAGCAGCGCCCTCTCTTCTCGCCCTTTCTTCTGTTAGCACCTATTCAGTTGGAGTGCGCAATCAATGGAGTGAACAATAAATATATATAATGATATTATAATATGTGTAATATATGAAATATAAGTGAATAAATAATACTAAATAAATATAAAATTATTTTAAAAATACATATTTAATAATGAAGAAAGATGTGTTGTGTCACCTACCCGCCCAACAAATAAAAAATAAAAAAAGTAAAAAGTGAGGAAAAAATGCGGTTGAAGCAAAACTTGTATGGTTCCTATGCCAGAAATTATCCAGTTTCCTTCTGTTGTGTAAGAAAATAGTTCCGTGCTTCATTTTTAAAACGGTTTTTGGTGGCTATACAACGAAGTGGCGGAGGAAGGTCATTCCAACACTTTGAGGCCTGGAACTTGAAACTACCGCGGAAGGCTGCAGTTCGATTGCGAATTGGTCTTTTATAATGTCTAATCAGCTGATCGAGTCAATTGGTCTTTTATAATGTCTAAACAGCTGATCGAGTCAATTGGTTTTTTATAATGTCTAATCAGCTGATCGAGTCAATTGGTTTTTTATAATGTCTACTCAGCTGATCGAGTCAATTGGTCTTTTATAATGTCTAATCAGCTGATCGAGTCAATTGGTCTTTTATAATGTCTAAACAGCTGATCGAGTCAATTGGTCTTTTATAATGTCACTGATCGAGTCAATTGGTCTTTTATAATGTCTAATCAGCTGATCGAGTCACTTGGTCTTTTAAAATGTCTAATCAGCTGATCGAGTCAATTGGTCTTTTATAATGTCTAATCAGCTGATCGAGTCAATTGGTCTTTTATAATGTCTAATTAGCTGATCGATTCAATTGGTCTTTTATAATGTCTAATCAGCTGATCGAGTCAATTGGTCTTTTATAATGTCTAATCAGCTGATCGAGTCAATTGGTCTTTTATAATGTCTAATCAGCTGATCGAGTCAATTGGTCTTTTATAATGTCTAAACAGCTGATCGAGTCAATTGGTCTTTTATAATGTCTAATCAGCTGATTGAGTCCATTTGTATGAAAATCAAATTATATTTTTTTACGAATTTTAAAATGGTATGGTTTGCGTTATTTAATAATAAAATAAATCATCATTCTCCTGCCCTGTTCCCTTTATTTGGGGTCGGCGCAATATGTTTTCTTCTTCCATTCATCCCTGTCAGACGTCACATCACTATTCACTCCCTTCTTACACATATCATCTTTCACGCAATCCATCCATACTTTTCTGGGTCTACCCCTACCTGCTTTTCCATTCACTCTCATATCTAGCATACGTCTGGTGGTATGGGATTCCTCTCTTCGCATCACATGCCCATACCACGACTCAACTTGTCCACTATGGGTGCCACTTTCAAACTTCCTCTTACATACTCATTTCTTATTCTGTCTTTCCTCGTCACACCACACATCCATCTTAACATTCGCATCTCAGCTACATGCATTCGTCTTTCATCCATGTCCTTAACGGCGCAACACTCAGATCCATACATGACGACAGGTCTTATAATGGTCTTATAAATTTTTCCCTTTAATTTTAAAGGGAATCGGGAGTCGCAAATGGTCCCTGTGACCTGTCGCCATTTCATCCATCCCACATTCACTCTATTTTTTACGTCCCGGATAAAGAATCCAATCGATATCACCGAAAACAAACGACGATTCAAACGATTTAGTAAGATTTATTCCTCAGTCCTTTCTTCATTACATTTTCATTCGCCAACCGTCACAACAACAACAACTGACACAAGGTTTTTCTTGCCAGTTTAAATATTACTTAAAGTTGCCATTTTATGAAATAATTTATACTTGCTACCTTAATACTAGTTACATAATGACAAGTACTATTAATACAAATAGCAGTGATGCTTACAGCTCGGCCATCCTTTTATAATGTGTGTCCACACACTTTTAAGAAATACCTTTTAAAATTTACAAGCACCTTATTCAGATTATTTACAAACTTAAGGCGCTACGCCGAAAAAAAATTGTTGCGCAAGAGGTGTGTCTAAGGAAGACGGCGCGGGCAGCGCCCCGCGTCGGTCAGCCGCTCCCCGCGCCGCCCCGCACAGACCCCGCTCTAAAACATCGAGGCGGGTCTATGACCTCTGCGACAATGATAAAATATTATATTTGTTTAATTTGATGTAATCGCGCAAAGTATATTACTATGTATGATTCGCTCTTTGAGTATTATATTTTTAATTTTATTTTAATTGGTCTTTAGTGTAGTGGAGTGTAGGGTAGTAATGATTATAATTTCACCTAAAAATAAAAGATTTAGTATTTCAAGATTCCAGACATTTTGACATTGTAATAGTAAGTATAATTTGAATTACTATAATACGGTCCGCCCACGGCTACGCTCGCGTTGTGTAAGATTTTCCCGTGGGAATAAGCCTTTTCCCGTAAAAAGTATCCTATGTAAGTGTCCTATGTGTTCCAGGGTATAAACTAACTTTATTCCAAATTTCTTTCATACCAATCCGTTCAGTAGTTGTTGTCTTCTAGTATCTTCACTTCAAAATTATATAGGGGACAAGGGGAAAATAATTCCCGTTGTCACCACTTTAATTTATTTATAAAATACCTACAGATTTTCGAGTATTTTTATTCCATTGTTTCCAAACTGAAGTCAATTTATTAATTGGATGCAAAAAAATAAAAATGTGATGTTTATTTACGATTTACAATACGATCGATACGTATCTACTTATTTCTGATACGATCAATATTGTGAATGTTTCCGGAAATACATAATGTTTTCATCGTGTCTATTTTTTTCTTTGTGTTAGATTAAACAGGATGATCACTATAAATGTATTTATAATATTTTTATCACACACACGTCACTTCAACACATCAATTATATTTTTCTTTCACTGTCATTATGATGAGTAATTGGTACCAAAGAAATCTTATATCAAATATTTGGTTCAAATCAAGATCAAAAGTTTCTGTTTTGTCAATAAAATTGGGTGTGCAAAGTTTTAAAAAAAGTATGCTAAATGCAAAACCATTTCGAGATATAAGGTTGGTTCCTAAATATATTTTGCATTTTTTTTTGCTCAAAATACTACACGGTTGTTTATTTTTTTATAAAATCATTTAATTTCCAAGTGCCCTCCAAAAAGTAACCTGTAGCCGTGCCATCCATGGTAGCTTTGACGTCGAAAAATGATTCATAAAAATCTTAATTTGAATAAAATATTTTTATTTGATTTGATATACGGCTGATTCTCTGCCTTGACAAACGAGATATATAAAAAAATTACACAAATGTCAAACTTCATCTTTGAATATGGCACAGAATCTTGCGCCACGTGTAAAGCTTGATCTGCTATTTAAATATATTTAATTGTAAAACTTTTACTTTAGTATTATATCAGACTGCCCACGCCGCGAAATTTTATTGATAAAGCATCGACTATTTGTGTTTACCATTGAAATTATTAGGGCGCTTGGTCTGGCATCACTAAAACACATTTGATGACATACGATGACAGCTAACTTCATACCTAAATTTTTTGCTTGTCACTAGGCAAAAAATGTATTTTATTCAGCCAACTGTAGTATATGTATGACTCACTTTAACCACATCTAGATAGATATAATTTAGCATCTAAGTAGCTTGTAGTCAATATGTTTGTCTGACGCACAACACGTCTTTCATTCTGACACGCTCCTGTGTCTCTATACCTCATGCATGGTGACCCTGCCAACACTGCCTAGTATGGACAGTCCTGTGCATCGCGATTCGCTAGTGATAAAAATATAACGTGTTCGTTCGTAAAAATTGTAATAATGTGTTAAAACGAGGATCTGATAGGATGTTTACGTGCTAAAAGTGGGTCTTTTTAGATGGGTGTGGAGTTTTTTTTAATAATGTGTTAAAACGAGGATCTGATAGGATGTTTACGTGCTAAAAGTGGGTCTTTTTAGATGGGTGTGGAGTTCTTGAGGAAGCTGCGGCGACTCTTGAGACGGGAAAGAGGAGGGTTGTGTCTTAAAGGAGGTGACTGCTGTCTTGAGACTGTTTCGCTCTTTCAATATCGCAAGCGATCTCACGTCTCACGCTGGGTGGAACAATTCCTGCCATGGAGTAAAGCTTTCTCAGTGGTGTCGGTTTCAGGGTGCCCGTGACTATACGTCATGATTCGTGGAGAACTGTGTCCACATTTCTCGCATGGGCTAAACAAGCCCAAACTGGACTCGAATATTCGCCTGCTGAGTAAGCGAGAGCAAAACAACTCGTTCGAAGAACGCGTGCAATGGCTCCCCAGCGGGTAGTGGTAAGGCGTCTCAGGATGTTGTTCCGGGCACCAACTTTACTCTTAAGCTTGCGGCAGTTCTCTCTTTATGTCAGAGATCGATCCCACGTGACACCTAAGTACCGTCAAAAAATGTTTTTAAACTTTCATACAAATTAACTCGATCAGCTGATCACCTTGTTTGAAAAAAATACAAAAAAGTTTTGGAACGAAAGTTGTTCAGTTTCATGGGCCGATTATTACCACACGATTTTACGTTATTTTGCTAAGACGTTGACACGTTGTAGTTTTGATTTGTCACGGCAAAGCTAACGATATCTCTTTAGAAATTCATTAAGTATTTTAGAATTTCTAAAGTGTGACAATATTTCCTTATATTTATTAGAGGTTCTATTTTGTCATAAAAACTTAGAGAAAGATTCTTAAAGATTCTTGTTTTTTTTTTTATTTTTAACATTGCCTCATTGTTTCCTTGGCAAAATAGTGCTCTTAACCGAGTTTCATCAAACCCATTAACTCATAGAAAAAAAAATTGTTGTTTTCTTAATGGAATAGTCCACTAACCCAAGTTTTATCGTAATCAGAGCACTAACAAAATAATAAACTGTCAGTTAAAAAATATATGAGTTCATTTTGTTCAATATTATAATTATTTTTTTATAAATAATTATTACTCATCCAAAATATCTTTTGCATAAAAATACTCGTAAATCAGTCAATCATTTTATAATTATAATTTGTAACGTGGGAGAACGGTAATATTTATTCCCACTGTCCCCTGTTTTTTTTTTTTTGAGTGAACATACTGGGGGACAGCGGGAAAAATCCTTAGTTGTTTCCCCGTGAGGGATATAATCCTTTGACTGGAAATAAGACTTGGCCCCGCACACACTTGGCTGGTTTTTTGTAAGCTAGGTATAGGCTATAAAATTACGTAACGAGTATGCAAACTTTACTTTTGAATCAATAAATAAATTCTATCTTACCTACCTAATACAATAAAAATAATTCTAAAAAACCGCATTTGGTTGAAGAATAGAAATACCTAACTATTCCTCTCGCGCCTGCCTGTGTTGTACTATAAAAATAAAATGATCGACATCTGTAACTAGGTAGTATAATAATAACATCTAATTTGAAAAAAACAAAAAAAAAATGTATACCTTGATGTGCCGTCCACTGTACATACACATATACCCTTTGCGTAGTGTACTCGTATTATTAGTGTCGACCTTGAAAGTGATAGTATCACAAACTTGACTAAACCTTACTAAGTATACAAGCAGCAGGTATGGACCCAACCTATATTTATTTAATTAAAAATCGATTTAGAAATATTGTCAATGTAACGGATCGGACAGACGGATGTGATGGACCTACTCATAGTACGTCTTCTCCAAATAAAATTATTTCGTGAGCCGGGCGGCTTGGAGCGCCACCGAGCGCACATCCATCGTCGGCAAAGATTATGGGCGACTGAGCTCAAGAAAGGAAAGTGATGACGCTAAGCTTCTCCGCACGTGTTTAACAGAGAAAGAAATAATGTTCGCGCGCTCCAAGTAAATGGCGTAAGTGCCAAATTTACTTTCTCAGTTTATATAAAAAGTACTAATTTGATTTGTAAATTTGCTTAGGAAAAACATAAAGCAGTCGGAGACCTATCTTGTAACGAAATTTCGGCGACCAATAAATTACCATTTACCTCTCAGATTCAAATAACGAGAATCGAAGACGCTGCTTTGGATAACATTTGTATCGAGAAGATTTTTACCAAACATGTTTTGGCCTTAGTGTAAGCGTAGATAATAGAGTCCAATAACATATTTTAGAAAAACAATACATTTACTGACGTAGATAATGAGATCTGATTCAACAAAAATCTTGAAAATTCCCGGACTAGCCCCTTAAGGAAATTAACTCCACTTATTTAGCTTTGTATAGCAAAAATTAACAGTAAACGATAAAAAATAAGTTTGACGTAATCACATTAATTACTCAAACAAAATTATTATGTACAAAGCAAAATAGTATCAGTACTCAATAATAATAATTATCAAAATTATAATATTTCTAAACAATTCAATTCATAGTCACAATCACAACTCATGCAATATTTGTCACGATCTACGGTCATCCATCTGTGCGATTCTGACTAATCAGAACCATTCATAATCTGCACTGACCGCTCGTGAAAAACATTGCTCACATCACATCATGTCCATGGTCTGCTACGATATGTGGTCATCTGTGCGATATCAGTCCAATATCTTTCGCTTTCTGCACTGACCACTCATAGCCCATGTATGATCATACTTCCGCTAATCATACTATAGCATTATCAGTGATAGCATCCAACCACTATTAGTAAAATACTTACTCAATATCACATCACATATTATATGTTATTTTATTCTAAACTGAACTTACTTGCCGTCTCATTAAAATCACCATAATTATTTTATTATCATCACATAATTTAATTAATTATTGTTTTCTACCTCACTATCATCACTACCTGGTCCATTGAAGGTTAACCATGGATGTATCTTGTCCAGAGCTACAATATTCTCGTATTTTTTGTTACCCTTCTTTGTCAAAGGTGTATCCTCCACTAGAAACCTATCATTTGGCAATATTTTTTTGATCCGATAAGGCCCATGAAATTTCGGCAGTAATTTTTTTGATTTTCCTAAATGATCTTTGTCTGTCACAGTTCTTTCAACTCTAACTAAGTCACCGGTTTCATAAACCGTTGGTTTTTTTCTGTGTTTATCGAATGTCTCTTTAGCTGCCTCTTGTTGTTTAGATATCCTATCGCTAATATCTGATCGCAATTGCTGTAATCCTTCAACATTAATTGAATCACTGGTTTCATTTATAACATTATTCAATACGTTTTCAGATACGTTAATTAATTGGAATCCAAATAACAACTCTGAGGGACTTTTACCGGTGGTCTTATTTACAGTCGTGTTTATTCCAAGCTGTACTTCACCTAAATATTCATCCCATGTGTTTTCGTTTTTGTCATGAGTTTTTGTTCTTAGCGCATCCAGAATCGTACGATTAAATCGTTCGACCTGTCCGTTCGCTCTCGGAGTGGCAACTGCGTTTAATATGTGCTTTATGTTAGTTTCTGTAACAAATCGTTTAAATTTTGCGCTTGTAAATGATGTACCCTGATCGGTAATCAACCGCGCAGGAGCACCAAAATAACCAAAATGTTCTTGAAATACACGAATGGTGGTTGAAGTTTTTGTATCTCGGACTGCGCGAATATTAATGTATTTAGTAAACGCGTCTATGATTACTAAAATGTATGTGTTGCCCCTCCGCGAACGAACGAACGGACCTAGATGGTCCGCGTGCAATGTATTAAATGGGATTTGAACTTTGGGTATTGGGTGTAACATACCCTCTTTCGATCCCCCAGGAGCCTTATGATGAGCGCATTGTAAACATGCCGACACATACTTTTTCGTAAATTTGCGCATTTTAGGAAACCAAAAAGTATTCTGTAAACGATTTAACGTTTTTTCGAAGCCAAAGTGGCCGGCATCGTCGTGGTTCATGCGTAGTACCTGCCACCGGACCCCTTTTGGCACGACCCATCTGATTCCATCATCGACTATACGATAAACATGTTCGCCCTTTAATAAATAGTTTTTTCGTACATCGGCCACAAATTTCGTGTCGTCATCCATTAAAATTTCTTTAATTCTTTTCAATTCATCATCACTACTCTGTACAGTGGAAACGCAATCTTTCAATTCAATGTTTAATACATCGATTACGTGAGTTTCGTTCTCGTTTGCGGGCTCAGATACAGGTCCACGACTGAGCGCGTCGACGTGTGCCATACGTGCACCTGGTCGATAGACTATCTCGCAGTCGTATTCTTGTATCTGCACCCACCAACGTGCAATTCTAGGTACTAAGTCGCGTTTCGTTAATGTCGTCCGTAGCGCATTGCAGTCGGTCACCACTTTAAAAGATAGACCTAATAAATAAACACGAAAACGGTTCAGCGATGCTACGACCGCTAAGGTTTCAAAGTCATAAGAGTGTAGTTTCTGTTCATCTACCGTAGTTTTTCGACTGTAATACGCTACGGCCCTCATCAAGCCATCTGTTCCACGCTGCATAAGGATACCTGCTATCCCAATCTTTGAGGCATCGGTATGCAGTTCCGTGTCTAACTTTGCGTCATACAAAGCTAAGATTGGACGACTAATCAATTTCTCCTTAAGAGTCTCAAATGCCTTTGTGTGTTCGTCTGTCCAGTTCCATTGAAATTTCATTCTAAGAAGATCTGTTAATGGGCGCGCGATTAGTGCAAAATTTTGAACAAACCTCCGAAAAAAACTAGCTAATCCAATGAATCTTCTCACATCGTGAACATTGTGTGGTATAGGAAAATTTGAAAAAGCCGTAATTTTTCTGGAGCCGGGGCGTATACCTGACCCGCTGATGTGAAAACCTAGGTAATCTAACTCTTCGCAGAAGAAATGACACTTTTTGAGTTTGAGAGTTAACCCAGCATCCTTGAGTATCGTAAGTACTTCACGCAATCGTGTGAGGCCCTCTTCAAAAGAACGCGCCGGAATTAAAACATCATCCATATAAATGATTATATAATCCAGTTTACTTCGGGAAAATATTTTATTCATAGCCCTCTGGAATACAGATGGCGCGTTCGCTAGGCCAAACGGCATTCTTTTAAACTGATATTGGCCATCCGGCGTAACGAACGCTGTCTTTTCCTGCGAACTTTCCTCGATCGGGATTTGGTAGTAGCCCGATGCGAGATCTAGACTTATAAATAGCGAATTGCCAGCCAATCTGTCGAGCTGGTCATCGATCAACGGAAGAGGGTAATGCTCTTTTTGCGTTTTAGCATTCAGAGTTCTGAAATCGATGCACATTCTCTTTTCCCCAGTTTTTTTATTAACGAGAATTATCGGGCTTGCGTAAGGAGACTTTGATTCACAGATAATGTCCGCATCAAGCATTTCCTGTACCATCGTTCGCACCAGCTCACGTTCGGGGTATGACAACCTATAAGGCCTATACACGATCGGTCTATTATCCGTAAGTTCGATCTTCATTTCTAAAACGTTTGTTAATCCAAGATCATCTAGGCTACTGGAAAAACATGCACTGTGTTCAGTTAACACATCTGTTAACCGATCCTTTTCTTTCGAACTTAATTGAGATCCCACATTTAAATCTTGAATCGATCCGTTCTCATCAAAATTTAAAATGTTAACATTACACGAGTCATTTGTACACACCGATCGCGTAATCAACTCGCCTTCTTCGAAAATTAACTCTCCATCCGTGACGTTCATTATTAAAAGTCTCGAACGACCGTCCACAATATCATACTCCCCGGGCATTAAGTAATACTCATTTTGTGGCTTTCCTCTTAAGGAACCATTAACATAGACTGTACCCGTATAAGAACAATTTGAAGAAACCGATATTGCAGTCATTTTTTGAGATGGAAGTGTAATTTTCTCAGTTACATTCAATTTAATTTTAACTCGTGAAGGTTCACGTTCGAAAATCAATGAGTCCGTTGTTTTTGTTATTTTAATTCCTGGCTTTTCAGTAAAACTGTGACCGATCAAGACTGAATATTTCATGGCACTGTCATCAACTATATACGCATTAACAACCTCATTGATACCATGTATGTTAATATGTAAGTCTGCAGACCTTATTGGCATAACAAGATTGTTTCCTATTCCACGCAAAACTGGTAATTTGTTTGTCACATAACTAATACCTAACTGTCGAGCCAAACTAAGTTTTATTAAGGTGCATTGACTGCCCAGATCAATATAACTGTTAGTCAAAACCCCATTTATTGTTACAGGAATCAAATATTTATCTTCATTCAAATTTTCAATATCAACCTGCATAACAGTCTTTTCCGCAACCTTATCAATGCTTTTTGTCGAACTAGCCGGAAGTTTAGGGCAATTGGCAGTTAAATGTCCTAATCTGTTGCAAATAGTACATTTTAATATTCGTTTTGTACATTTAAAACTGTAATGCCCTGTCTCATTACAGTTATAGCACGTCGGTACAAAAGTTGATTGAGTCTTACTTGTTCTAACATCACCTGTACCATTTTGTTTATAACCAATGTATTGACTGCCCTGCGTAACTGATTTCTTATCCTGACTTAACTTTTGTCTATCTACATCTGGAGGTTGTTGTTTGATTGACTGAAAATACTACAAAACTTGTTCAGGCTCTTGACATTTAACTGCTTTTGCACCTAATCTCAAAGAACGATCCTCGATTCCGTATAGGAGACAATCAACCGCACGCTTACCTGTTATTCCGCAGCGATTTAACAAATTAAGTTTTTCGTAAAAATATAATTCTAATGATTCATTATACTTTACACGTTTCGATAACATTTCTGTTAACAATTCCGCATATTCGTCGCTACTAGGGAAAGATTCGACGAGCTTAGCCTTCCACTCCAGCCATGTAAAAGACATCGTAGGCAAAGCTTGATACCATGTCTTGGCTACTCCTGCTAGCTTGGGTAATGCGTAATGAATAATTTGATCATCACCCCAATGATATAATTTTGCGCATTCATCTACTTTATTTAGCCACATGTGTATTGTTTGCCCCTTAATCATGGGGTCAAATTCTGGGGATTTTTGAAGAAAATGTAATTAAATAAAAAGTGAAGTTATGTGAATTTTTCATTTTAATCAATTAACATGGATATTTCACCCTATAAAAATTGCAATATTAAAATCATTTTTGACAATTTCTGAGTAAATAAGGCCGCCCCCACAATAGCCACATAGCACATTTGAAAGAGTGTTACATGCGTAACATTTCATTATATGGAACCGAAAAATCCCACCCTATGAAAATGAGATATTCAAGTTTTTAAAACTTTTTGTCAAATTCCACGTAAACAAAGCCGCCCCCACAATAGCGACATAGCACATTTGAAAGAATGTAATATGCGTAACATTTTATTATATGGGACCGAAAAAATCGCACCCTATAAAAATGAGATATTCAGGTTTATAAAACTTTTTGACAAATTCCGCGTATATAAGGCCGCCCCCACAATAGCCACATAGCACATTTAAAAGAGTGTAATATGCGTAACATTTTATTATATAGGACCGAAAAAATCGCACCCTAAAAAAATGAGATATTCAGCTTTGTATAACTTTTAGTCAAATTCCGCTTAAATAAGGCCGCCCCCACAATAGCCACATAGCACATTTGAAATAATGTAATATGCGTAACATTTCATTATATGGGATCGAAAAAATCGCACCCTATAAAAATGAGATATTCTGGTTTATAAAACTTTTTGACAATTTCCGCGTAAATAAGGCCGCCCCCACAATAGCCACATAGCACATTTAAAAGAGTGTAACATGCGTAACATTTCATTTTATGGGACCGAAAAAATCGCACCCTATAAAAATGAGATATTCAGCTTTGTATAACTTTTAGTCAAATTCCGCTTAAATAAGGCCGCCCTCACAATAGCCACATAGCACATTTGGAAGAGTGTAACATGCGTAACATTTCATTTTAAAAGACCGAAAAAATCGCACCCTATAAAAATGAGATATTCAGGTTTTTAAAACTTTTTGTCAAATTCCACGTAAACAAGGCTGCCCCCAAAATAGCGGCATAACACATTTGGAAGATTGTAACATGCGTAACATTTCATTATATGGGACCGAAAAAATCGCACCCTATAAAAATGATATATTCAAGTTTAAAAAACTTTTTGTCAAATTCCACGTAAACAAGGCCGCCCCCACAATTTATAAACCTGAATATCTTATTTTTATAGGGTGCGATTTTTTTCGGTCCCATATAATGAAATATTACACATGTTACACTCTTCTAAATATGCTATATGGCTGTTGTAAGGGCGGCTTTATTTAAGCGGAATTTTACTAAAAGTTTTACAAACCTGAATATCTCTTTTTTATAGGGTGCGATTTTTTCGGTCCTATATAATGAAATGTTACCCATGTTACACTCTTTCAAATGTGCTATGTGGCTATTGTGGGGGTGGCCTTAATTAAGCGGAATTTTACTAAAAGTTATACAAACCTGAATATCTCATTTTTATAGGGTGCGATTTTTTCGGTCCCGTATTATGAAATGTTACCCATGTTACACTCTTTCAAATGTGCTATGTGGCTATTGTGGGGGCGGCTTTATTTAAGCGGAATTTTACTAAAAGTTTTACAAACCTGAATATCTCATTTTTATAGGGTGCGATTTTTTCGGTCCCGTATTATGAAATGTTACCCATGTTACACTCTTTCAAATGTGCTATGTGGCTATTGTGGGGGCAGCTTTATTTAAGCGGAATTTTACTAAAAGTTTTACAAACCTGAATATCTCATTTTTATAGGGTGCGATTTTTTCGGTCCCATATAATGAAATATTACACATGTTACACTCTACCAAATGTGTTATGTTGCTATTGTGGGGGCGGCCTTGTTTACGCGGAAATCGTCAAATAGTTTTATAAACCTGAATATCTCATTTTTATAGGGTGCGATTTTTTCGGTCCCATATAATGAAATGTTACGCATGTTACACTCTTCCAAATGTGCTATGTGGCTATTGTAGGGGCGGCCTTATTTACCCGAAAATCATCAAATAATAAACCTGAATATCTCATTTTTATAGGGTGCTATTTTTTGGTCTCATATAATGAAATGTTACGCATGTTACACTCTTTCAAATGTGCTATGTGGCTATTAAATTCTTGACCGTTATTTGAAGCTTACCAGTTTGAGATAGGCCCTATCTGTTTTCCGCACTAGTTCTACCTGTCTCGTTCTACCTTGTACATCTATCTCTCTCGCACACCCCACTCCAGCCCCACCAGGCAGGGCCTCACACTTCGAGGAAAGAGCTGTGAGGCCGCGCTTTCATTGGCGTCCTGTTTTCCGCCGTGAACGGTTTGTCTGCACAAATCTTTCTTATTTTTTAGCAAGTTATTTTATTATTTAAAATAATTTTATTATAGTTCTTTAAAAAAAAAAATAGGATTAATCACTTGTGTGTGTTCTTGGTAAGTAAAAGTTGTTACTTGCGCAGTGATTTTTAGAGTGTTGTTCTAATAGTGTATTTAAACTGTATACCTACAGTTTAAAGTTCGACATTCAATCGTTTTTACTGTGACTGTGTTCAGCAGAGCTGTCAACGGTAAGTTTTTACATAACCTATTGTTATAATAGTAAACGGTTTTACCGTTCGTAAATTTAAATTAAGTGGTGCAGTTACCTACCTTCTAATAATTTATTTCGCACCTTTTGGTGTGGCTGCACTGCACTGCATATTTTAGTTTCTACCTTCTACTATTTTTATTTTATTTTATTTTTTGTGCATTTTTCGTTAAGAATATTTTTGTGTTCATTGCTGTTAAATGCCTTGAATAGTATTTTAGTTGCTTCCAACGTAACGTTTTTAATACTTTTAGGATACCTACTATACTTTCGTTGTGACTGTGAGATGGATAATTCTACGATCAACCAACCTGATGAAATCTCGGTGGGACAGGCCCCACCCGAGCCTGGAGGAGTCAGAGACTCTGCGCAGCAGTCCTCGCGTATCACATCGAAGCGACAGCCACGTGTTTCACCGAAGCAACAGTCACGTGGTCAGGCAGAGCTACAGCTACGTGCTCCATCACAGCAAGAGTCACGTGCTTCATTTACCAATGCTGTACGTTCAGGGAAGCGATCCAGGTCAGTAAGTTCTTCTAGTTCAAGTAGCTCTTCGTCAAGTACCCCGTCCTCCAGTTCATCCTCAGATGCGTCAAGATGCAGAGAGAAGCATTCTCATCATCGCCGCCACTCTCACAAAAAGAGGGGGGGCAAGCGTAGTCGCAAAGAACGCAGCGAGCTTTCCAAACTCAAACGAGCAGTGAGTGAGCTTCGCAAGCAGGTTGTGCAACGCGATGATGCATCTGCTTCTAGACGCGTGGACTGACGATAATTGTTTTGAATGTGCAGATAATGCTGATAATGAATCTTTATTAAATGATAATGTTAGTGGGATTTTATATGATGATTTGGACAATGAGTCACGCGAACCTGAACTGCAATTTAATTTGGATTTAGAGACGAAGCTGAAGGAACCCACAGTTCCCAAGGCCTCGCAACAATTTTTAGATTATCTTGCCAATATACAATATTTTGACAAAAAAGATTGGTGTGAAGTGCGTTACGCCGAGGTCCAAAAAAATTATAATCAAACTCCAGGGTTTATTGATTTAGAAGCGAATGAAGAGATCCGTGCCTATGACCAGTTACGCCACTTGGCTTATTCAGATAAAGCTTATGCAGCTCTTACGCTATGTGTTCTAAAACAAAGGGAGACCTTGCAGTCTGCGTTACAAAAGCTCCTCGTGTGGTCTCGTGAGGGTAATTGTAATACTGAAAGTTTACATGAGAAGTTGAATGAACTGTTTTCAAATGGTGATTATTCAAAAGTCTCCGCGGACTTGTTGCAATTAATCTGTGGTCACAGGGCAGAGGTGAAACAAATGCGCCGTGATGGAATCACAAACTATGTTCGTGATCCTTTGATCAAAGCGTCCCTTCGGAAGATTCTTCCGTCTAACTGTAACTTGTTCAGTTCAGAGCCTTTTACTGCAGCAATTGAGAAGGTTGGTGGAATAAAGAAAGCTTTCATTCCTTTGAACAAGCCAGCCAACAATGGTCCTGTTTCGCAAGCTGGGACTAGTAAGCCTGTTCGTCACCCCCCGCAAGGGTCGACAAGTGTTTATGGGCCCTCGCAGGGTACCCATCACCATGGGTGTTGTGCTTCTTTGCCTCACCTTTATAAAAAGAATCAACCCTCGCAGGGTTTCTCTCACAGCCATCCCTCGCAGGGACCTGGCAATCCCTCTGACCGTCGTACTGTGACAAGAGGCTCCTTTCGGCCAAGAGGAGGAAGACAACAAGGAGGAAACTTTAGAAACCAGAACAGAGGTAACCGCAAACGTGCAGGAGGACCTTCTGATTCCAACTTCAATAACAAGAAGCGTAAGTATTGACTCAGTACCATTCAGGGCAGGTCGGTTAATACATTACCAGAAACAGTGGAAGAAGCTGGGTGCCCCAAGATTCCTATTACGAATTCTGAAGGGGTATCGCATACCCTTTCTTCAAAAGCCTCCATTAATAATGCCGAACCTAAAGGGAGAAACCTATTGCACAATGCATTCAGAGCCCATGTCTGCCGCCATACGACAGATGAAAGAGCAAAAGGTTTTGGAAGTAGCTCATCCTTCTCCCAGTTTTGTTTCCACAATGTTTCTTGTGCCAAAAAGCGACAGCACCGACCACCCGATTTTCAACTTAAAAGCCCTGAACGATTATGTGCACACGGATCGATTCAAGTTGATAAATATATTTCGCGTCCCCGGTTTTATTCAGCCAAAGGACTGGCTGTGCAAAGTGGATCTGTCCCAGGCGTATTTTCACTTGCCTATCGCCAAGTCCCACAGACGGTTCCTACGAGTTATGTACCAAAACGAGCTGTTGCAGATGACGTGTCTGCCGTTCGGTCTCAGTACTGCGCCAAAAGTTTTTGCATCCTTAACGAATTGGATAGCACAAAGTTTAAGAACTCAGGGCGTCCGAATAATAGTGTACCTGGACGATTTTTTGATAGCACATCAAGACTATCAGTGTCTGCAGCAGCACGTTCGGTTGGTATTGAATCGCCTTCGTTACCTGGGGTGGCAAGTAAACGTAGAGAAGTCTGTCATAACTCCACAGAGGTGCCTTGTATTTCTAGGCGTTCTGTGGGATCCTTTTGCAAACAAAAAGTCCCTTCCAAGAGATAAATTAGTCAATCTTACCCAAAAAGTACTGACCATGTTAAACAACAAGATGACCAGTTTGAAGACATTGCAAAGTCTTGTCGGTATCTTAAACTTCGCGAGTTTTGTGATTCCGACAGGCAGGTTGCATTTTCGAGCACTACAAAGATTTCTCAACTCTATTCTGGACGCAACCCACACGGCCGTATTTCGCCTGCCGATAAACGCTCAGAACGAATTAAGATGGTGGCTTTTAAATTGCCGTCGATTCTCGCCAATACATCTTCCGCCACCTTCTCACTTCTTGACGACAGACGCCTCAGACACGGCTTGGGGTGCACAACTAGACGGTTGTCCGATGTCAGGGACGTGGCTTCCTCAGGAGAAGCATTTACACTGCAACCAGAAAGAGATGCTTGCCATATTGAAAGTACTCAGAGCTCATGGTCACCTCCTGAAGAACTCAACGACTCTGGTGCAGTGCGACAATCGAACTGTTGTCGCTTATATAAGGAAGGAAGGCGGGACAAGGTCGATTCAATTGATGAATCTTACGACAGAGATGTTTTACCTTCTGGAGATTTATCAGATAAACCTGATAGCCCAGCATATACCAGGCATATACAACGCTCATGCCCATCACCTCTCCCGTCATCGAACCACACCGGAATGGCATCTCTTACCCCGTTGCACGGAAATGATCTTCCGAAAGTTCGGGACACCAGTAGTGGACCTCTTTGCCTCGGAACATGCACATATCGTAACCAATTATGTGTCGTTAGACCTCAACGACCCACAAGCCCTATATCACAACTCTTTTTCGCGTCCATGGAATTACCCTCTCGCATGGGTGTTCCCGCCTCCTTACCTAATCCCCAAGATGCTGTCACATCTCAACCTTGCGAAGGGAACCTTTTTATTAATAATAGTGCCCCGGTGGGACAAAGTCTTTTGGAGGGCCGACCTGAAGTCTCGGGCGGTTGCGGCTCCATTTACGGTCCGCAATCTGGAACTGAGCCTGATCGACACAGTGACGAGCCTACCACCTCCCAAGGTTCAGGATATGACAATGGAAGTTTGGAAGTGTGGGGGTGGTCAGGGAATTTAACGAGCTGGAATCAAAATCAGTTAGATCTATTGCACAATTCTTGGCGCCAGTCTACCCGAAGGACATACAAAGTGGCATGGCAAAGATGGCTCAACTGGGCTAAAAAATTCAGTTTTGACCCAATTCACCCAACTGGTTCTATCGTAGCCCAATTTCTTGCAGATTTATATCTCGTACATAATTTTTCTTATAGTACGATTTTACTGCACAAATCCGTAGTCTCTACACTATGTAGCACAGAAGACTCTGGTCGTCTTAGTTCTCACGTCCTCGTTAAGCAAATATTGAAATCCATTGCTTTGAAGAAACCAGTTAGTAGAAAACCCCCAATTTGGAACATTGATTTGTTGGCTTCCTATCTTAGTACGAGCCGTCCCGACGAAAACAACATGTTTGCTACTTCTAGACATACAGCTACTCTTTTGCTTTTATGTTCAGGAAGACGAGTTCATGACTTGACATTGTTGTCGACTGATTCGGATCATTTGGTTTTAAATAACAACAACTTGACGTTATGGCCTGTTTTTGGTTCTAAAACCGATAGTGCCGATTACAGACAGTCAGGATGGAGTCTTCTAGCTAATCCAAGTAATAAAAATTTAGATCCAATGTTTTGGGTTCAGCGTACTGTCAAGCTTTTGGATCCTAGACGTAAATTAGCCGAGTCTTCAAATCTCTTTATAACAGTCAGAGGCCA
This sequence comes from Carpatolechia fugitivella, assembly GCA_951230895.1. Classification (NCBI taxonomy): domain Eukaryota; kingdom Metazoa; phylum Arthropoda; class Insecta; order Lepidoptera; family Gelechiidae; genus Carpatolechia; species Carpatolechia fugitivella. Next base: position 70,726 of record OX579671.1, on the reverse strand, counting down.
ACCAAAGGAAGCTTCCCGAACAGTCATAGCCGGATGGATAAAAACCCTTTTATCAGAGGCTGGCATAACAAGCACGCCGGGTAGTTTGAGATCTGCAGTAGCCTCGAAGAATTGGTCAGATAATTACCCTCTGGACGAGATTCTTTCAAGAGGAAATTGGAGGTCGGGAAATACATTTTCCCGCTATTACAGACGAGAAATTATGCAGCCTCCAGTTTCAACTAGTAGCAGTGTTACAAGACTGTTTAATCCAATTGATTAATATTTTTGGAAATCTTATATCGCATTATTAATTAAAATGAAGAAATGTTTCTTTTGTTATCTCTCTAGTTTTGTCAAATATTTTGGTTGATGAATAGTTTGTAGTGTATGCTGATCCTATTTACATTACTCGTTTTAAAATCATATTTTGTATACCTACCTTTAAGGCTTAAAGTTTAAGTAAAGAAACGTCTTTACTGTGTTTTGTAGAATAAATTGTTTTATTATTTTCAAATAAAACAATCATGCACACCTTTATTATGACTTTTAATTCTAATTGTTTCAGTTCATTAAATTAAATATTTTTCTGGTTAAAGTTCCATTAACTTTACCTACTCACATTGACGTCCCCCCTTCACCAGGCGATAACAAACACGTCTCAAACTGGTAAGCTTCAAATAACGGTCAAGAATTTAATAGCAGTGTTTTACCTGAAAATAAAACACTTATTAAATACTTACCTTATTTGAAGCTTACACTTTAATTTCTGCCTGGTGTTTTCGACTCAATGAAAGCGCGGCCTCACAGCTCTTTCCTCGAAGTGTGAGGCCCTGCCTGGTGGGGCTGGAGTGGGGTGTGCGAGAGAGATAGATGTACAAGGTAGAACGAGACAGGTAGAACTAGTGCGGAAAACAGATAGGGCCTATCTCAAACTGGTAAGCTTCAAATAAGGTAAGTATTTAATAAGTGTTTTATTTTCAGGTAAAACACTGCTATTGTGGGGGCGGCTTTATTTAAGCGGAATTATACTAAAAGTTTTACAAACCTGAATATCTCATTTTCATAGGGTGCGATTTTTTCGGTCCCATATATAATAATAATAATAATAAATAAAAATGTTTATTTCCTTCAAATACATTTAAATTTGACAAATATGCCGATGTCCCTCTTTAAGCTTAACACCTGTGTTGAGGGACACCGCTCTTCCTTACCACATCAATATATTGAAGAAAACAACAGTTAAACCAATAAAATGAAAAAGAATACAAAACTACCCACTTACATCACAATATAAAAAATATGTGCGCGTGTATATGTATGTGTGTGTGTGTGAGGTGTGTGTGGGGGTGTGTGTGCGTGTGTGAGTGAGTGAAGTGAGTGTGTGTATGTGTGTGCTAAACTCATAATAAATATCTTGACTAAATATCTAAATCTAAATATCTATTAATCTTTTAATAAATTTTCAATATCCTCATAGGATTTCGTTGCTAGCCAAATTAGTAGAAGTTTTTTAGTTTCAGACTTAGTTTTAGTATATATGTTTAACTCTTTATTTATAGTATTAAAAATACGAGCTGCTCGTCTATTGAATTGTCTAGCAGCAAAAGTAGTCCTAGTTTTAGGTCGTTCAGCGACATCATATTCCCTTCTTTTATTTAGGATTTCAGGGTTAAAGGGTAGGTTTTTATGAAATCGTAGTGTACTAAGTAGAACATACAGTTTACGTACAGATAAGAGTTTAGTTAGCCGGTAAAGATCATCTGTAGGAAATCGTCTCTTTTTAAAATACATAATTTTAATTAAGTTTCTCTGTGCCCTTTCGATGTCAAGGAATCGAGTTTTTGCTGAGCCACCCCATACTGGAATGCAGTATGTGATTATGGATTGAACCAGTGCTACATATATTTCCTTAAGGATATTCCTACTTGTCTGTTCAGTTACTTTCGGAACCACGTATCGAAGAGTTTTAAATACCCAAACCATCTTTCGAATTCTCAGGATGACATGTTCCAGGTGTGAATACCATGATAGTCTTTGATCCACAAATACGCCAAGGTATTTGGTCTGCTTGACTTTTTTTATATCTGGACAAGTACATGAGTTTGTATATAAGGTGCAATGACAGCTATGTATCTTTAAAGTAAAATCAGAAGAGGGTTGTGCATTGTCGTAGATGCTGAAACAGATGTAGTTGGTCTTATCTGTGTTTAAGGTGAGTATATTATTATACAGCCACATTTTAATTTGTCTAAGACCAAGCTCAGCCGTCCCAGCTATCTCCTTCCAAGTGTCAGCTGAGAATACGACAGCAGTGTCATCGGCGTACGAAAATATTTGGGCATTACTGATCTGCATCTGGCACAAATCATTTATGTAGACCAGAAACAATGTGGGTCCAAGGACGCTCCCCTGTGGCACGCCGTATGACACTACTTCGCATCCTCCTGTCGTATTACCAATCTTAACTTTTTGCTGTCTGTTAGATAAATAACTTTTGAACAAACTGAGAGAAGCTCCTCTTATTCCAATCGCTTCGAGCTTGTGTATAAGTATGGGAACAGAGACGGTGTCGAAAGCCTTTTTGAAGTCCAAAAATACAGCCAAACACTTCTTACCCTTGTCTATATTTTCAGTCACAGAAGATGTTAGTGTCAATATTGCATCTTCAGTAGACCTACCTTGTTGAAAACCAAACTGATTTTGAGCCAAGATGTCAAATTTATTTAGATAGTTTAAGAGTCTCTTATTGATAAGTTTTTCAAAAATCTTTGCTATAACAGGCAAAACAGATATTGGCCTATAGTTACTAACATCGTCTCTATCCCCACCCTTATACACAGGCGTTACAACAGACAGTTTTAGTGCAGTTGGAAACATGCCCTTTTCGAAACAGAGATTTACCGCATGAGTTAAAACAGGAACTATAACTGATTTAGCAAGCTTTATGAAAAGGGTTGGCACATTGTCCCAGCCTGGAGCGCTATCCGATTTCAGATTGGATATTATACTATGTATTTCATCATCGTCTACAGGTAAGAGAACAAATGAGTTGGGTTTAGATGGAAGATCTTTTAGATAACTATTTACATCATTAGTACTCGGCTGGTTTGTCTGAGCTAGATCTTTACCTATGTTGCAATAATATTTGTTAATGAAATTGGCTGATTCTACAGGAGAAGATTTTAAATTTTGTAATTCTGTATTAATTTTATTATTTTTACTAGTATAAGTTATTTCTTTTACATTTCTCCATAATAATTTATTATTGTTTATATATTTTTCTAATATATCTCTGTCATACTTTCTCTTTAGACGTTTTACTAATTTATTGCAGAAATTTCTATACCTTCTATACGTTATTTTTACAATTTCATTGTTTGGATCATTTTGTGTATCACGCTGTAATTTATTACGATTACGTATACAACGCAGGACACCTTGTGTGATCCATGGTTTAAGTGTTCTATATCTAGAAGGAATGTTGGATTCTACTGTATTTTTCTTCAGGACATCAATTAATGCATAGATTAAAGAGTTAATGACTTCATTTGGATCAGTAGAGAATAATAAGTTATCGATGTTTTTATTTTTTAGTTCTTCAAGGGCTTTCTCAAAATTTATCGTCTTTTTAGTTTTACAAGCTGTAAATTGTTTTTTTATTTTTGTTAGATATAGTAAAGGTGTTAAATGGTCTGTAACCGAGGTATTAAGAATAGCTATTTTTGCCAGAAATTTCCTTTCATTAAATTTTACCATAAAGTGATCGAGACAACTTTTTTGTCTAGTAGGTATGGTGTGTCCTGCGATGATGCCGTGTAAAGCTAACATATTTAAGTACATATGTCTATATTTTTGTTCATAGTATGTCTCTGTTTCTTTTAAGGCTATATTTATATTTATGTCACCAGTAATTATTACATTTTGATCTAAAGTAGAATTTTCTAAATGGAAGTTTAACGAATCAATGAAGTCTTCGGAATTTTGGTGTGATGGCGATCTGTAGATACACATCAAACTATTATTTAGTATATCCAGCTGTAGGCAAGAAGCTTGAGCTAGTTTAACTTCCTTTATTTTATATTTTATTGAATTTTTAACATAAACAACGACACCATCGTTTTGATTTAAGTTAGCGGTTGTAAAATGTGAGTTATAATGCGGCAAAATAGGTAAGGGTTTGTTGGTGTCTATCCTACACTCAGTTAGTGCAATAACATCAACTTCAAAATTTAGTTCATGCAGTGTTATGAGAAAGTCATTGAAATTACAGTTAATACTACGTATATTTTGGGTTATTAATGTGAAATCATTTTTCTTAACTTTTAATCGTGTATTGAGCTGATTGACTTCGCATTCAAACGATTGCACTACCTCTAGTTGATCTATTTCATTTATAGTGGTAAGTGTATTATCCATTAATTTGGTGTGTTAGAAGATAGGCAGTCAATTTGAAACAGCTTCTATAGAGTTTTACATTATATAATGACTGGATGAACTGGTGTAAGTGCATGATTTTAATTATATGATTACTATGGGAATTAGGTGGCAGGTTTTGGCATGAAAAGTACCATAATTTGTTTGTAAGTTTGAGTGTTGCGTACGAGATCAGATTGTGTAGTATGTCAGGTTTGAGTGTCAGCGTAGTGTATATATATTGTGAGTGTTGTTGCATATGCAGATAGTGCTGCGTGTGTATGATTTTGAGTGTGTGAGACTTGTATGAGTGTGGGATATATTGTGTATTACAAGCAGTTTTTACTTTTAGATGAGAAGCTATTCTATAACAAAGAAAAGTTTTGAACATGTTAATGAAGTTGAATACTAAAGTTATTAATGTAAGTAACATTATTTCTAGAATAAGCATTAGTTGTCATTCCTGAAGCATAAGTTGATGGACTTGTTCCTCCGATCTGATTAGTATAATCTGTGATGATTCAGTCCGACGCACGTAAACCTTGCCATAGTTCGTCCAGCAGAATTTGTACCCCTTGGAGCGTTGGAGGTCGCGGGCCAGGAAGTGTAGTCTAGCAGCTTTGGAGGTGAGGTGTTCCGATAGGTATATAGGAGTGTCCTCCTCGGTCTTAAAGCCCAGATGCTTTGCAGCTAACTTTGTGTTTCTATTGGCTTTATTAAACAGTCTAGCTTTCTTTATGAGATCCGTCTTTAGGATAGCAGAGTTTGTCTCAATTACAATTGGCGTATTTTTGTTTTCAGGTTTTTTCCCTCTCACTCTGTAAATATCCTTCAGGTCAGACTTGTTCATATCACAACCAACAGTTTTAGCCAATGTCAAAACCATCCCAATGAGATCCTCCTTTCCCTCCTTTTCTTTCTTTGGAACATTTTTTAATTCTAAATTCGTTTTACGCATTCCCAATTCCATGTTCTCGATCTTATTTTCCAGAAAGAGTACGTATTCTCTGTCTTCTTTTGCATGTTCTTCAATAATGGCCAACTGATTTCTTATTTCATCATTTTGGTCGTGAAGTTGTTCGATTGAGTTTTGAATATGTATGTTAGACTCTTTTATTTCTTCAAGTGTAGCACGCAATGTCTCCATCTCGCTTTTTTGTGTAGACATAAAGAAAGTAACAAGTTTCCTCATTTCTTCCTTAAAATCACCATAAGATACTGAACTTTCTTGAATATGCTCCCGTTCATCTTTTTTCGTGCGCTGCGTAATATGCGAAACAGGCGATTTATCATCTTCCGATATGCAGATTGACATCTCAGGATCGTGTTGAATATTGCCATCTAAATGCGCCATGCTGTGTTTTGAGTTTTAAAGTACTCTTAGAGAAAAAGTTGAGCTGGCAAGACGCGTGAGATCGACAGTTCGACAAATTATAGAATTACGGACTTTGTTTATTGTTGTGGAAAATATACTCGACTCCAATCTTTATTTGTCCAAGACTCCAATCTATTGCCGCCTCTCTTGGTTATATCGTATGAGAACGTCGAGTGTATAGCTTAATTTCGCCAGGCCGCGTCAGGTCAGCGTAGCTCAATGGATAAGAGCGCGCGGTCTTAAACCAGCAACTAACTCGGGTTCGATCCCCAACGGATGTCGACTTTTAACGATTTTTTCTGAGGATTAAATAAATTCTTCAACATAGACTCACGATTTAGAAAACAGCCAACTTCACTCCAGCTGAGTTACAAAAATGATTCAACGTCACTGCAGTGCAAGGTGAGGGCGAGAGCGGGAAGTCCGAGCCAAACCAATATGGCCGCGGCGTTAAACGGAGATGTTCCTTGGATGAAGCAGGAGGCACCGATTTTCAAAGCAAAATTTGTTGTGGTAAAAATATTAAAATAAACTGATTAAATGGAATTTGTGAGCACAACAAAATACGCGTCCACTTCGTAAGCGATCCGACGAGGAAGAGGAAAACATACAACCATATAATGAAATGTTACCCATGTTACACTCTTTCAAATGTGCTATGTGGCTATTGTGGGGGCGGCCTTAATTAAGCGGGATTTTACTAAAAGTTATACAAACCTGAATATCTCATTTTTATAGGGTGCGATTTTTTCGGTCCCGTATAATGAAATGTTACGCATGTTACACTCTTTCAAATGTGCTATGTAGCTATTGTGGGGGCGGCCTTATTTAAGCGGAATTTTACTAAAAGTTTTACAAACCTGAATATCTCATTTTTATAGGGTGCGATTTTTTCGGTCCCATATAATGAAATGTTACCCATGTTACACTCTTCTACATGTGCTATGTGGGTATTGTGGGGGTGGCCTTATTTGAGCAGAATTTTACTAAAAGTTATATAAACCTGAATATCTCATTTTTATAGGGTGCTATTTTTTCGGTTCCATATAATGAAATGTTCTATTTTTAACGCTCTTTCAAACGTGCTATGTGTCTACTCTGGGGGTGGACGTTTTTAATTTTTGGACCAATTTGCCCACTCTCTTTTATTTCCTTCGGACCTATTACCCGTTAAAGACTTAACTAATTCTTTTAAAAATACTTGCGTATCTATATTAGGAAATCCTGAGTCAGCCTTACGGTTACAGTCGTCACGGCGGCGGCGTTGTGACGGAGTCTCCCTTAGTCCAGCTCCACCATGCAGCCTGCTGCGGCTGCGTCTCCTCGACCGCCGTCCACTGCCACGGGAGTCTCGGCGTTGTGATGAAGTCCTCCTTGGTTCAGCTCCACTATGCAGCCTGCTGCGGCTACGCTTCTTCGAACGTTGTCCACTGTCACGGGAGCCACGGCGTTGCGACGCCCCTCGCGAATCAGCATCGCCACGCTCCAAGCTGCGACTGCGCCTACTCCACCGCTGTCCACTCGTGCGACGTTCGTAGCTTCGGCTAGGTCGATGCTCATGCATCCGCCGACGACTCTGTCTTCGAGTCCTCCTTCGTGAATAGTCCCGCTCGTGAGATTGGCTTTTCCGTCCGCCAGTAGAACTTCTCGCTGGTAGCTTTGGAGTCCTGCGCTCTGACCGTGACCGTCGCCGCTGACTACGCCGTTGATGCCACAATTCTTCATTAGATGGACTCCTGGTTCTTTTTCGACTACGATGATTTGCCGATTCGGGCAAATAATAGGTACCCAACGGTAAATCTGGAGTGAAAGCACTTTGTTGACGCTCTCCGACCATGATCAGTTCATTATCCTTTCGTGTACTCATTTAAACAGCACGCCGTTACAATTGTTTTTCGACTTTCAATAGCTGCCAAGAATAGCACTTTAAGCGGAAATCATGGGTTTATTTTATATATCCAACTTCTGAAATAAAGAATCCAATCGATATCACCGAAAACAAACGACGATTCAAACGATTTAGTAAGATTTATTCCTCAGTCCTTTCTTCATTACATTTTCATTCGCCAACCGTCACAACAACAACAACTGACACAAGGTTTTTCTTGCCAGTTTAAATATTACTTAAAGTTGCCATATTATGAAATAATTTATACTTGCTACCTTAATACTAGTTACATAATGACAAGTACTATTAATACAAATAGCAGTGATGCTTACACGATCGATCTCACCGTCGTTCTGAATGACTGAACCAATGAATGACTGAACAAAAAAATCGATTAATGTATCAAACCTGCTTACAAAACTTTACGAGAATCAGTTGAGAAACGCGACCTGCGGAGTGAAACAAACAAACAAACAAAAAGATGGACAGATGGACATACAAAAGCAAATTTGGCCAAGCTGAAACAGAGACGCTTCACTCGCTTCGCTCGCTCGGTTAATAAATTTTCAGTAAAAACATAAAAATTGCTGTAAAACTGTCTTTTAATTTAACAAATAATAAGAAATTAATGTTATAAATAGCTGAGCAAGGTGAGGGTGAAGTATTATTTCTTGTGCACAGCTTTTTGATCTATGAGAGAAATAAGTAGGTATTGTTTCTACCTGATAAATTTTATTACTAGTGGCTCTGTGAGCTGCAGACCTCGCAAGTACTTTTGTTTTAAATGGCTGATTAATAATTTTTTTTTTTGCGTTCCAACCTTCATAACTTCGTATTTTTTTTTTATTGGTTGAGAAATGTGACTGTAGATGAAAATAGCTTCAGCGGTGGACGTTGTAAGCTGACAACCCCTCTAACTCCGTCATTTTTTAAAATTTTCTAAACCTGACTCAACAAAAAAATTGATTGATTTATCGAACCTGCTCACAAAACTTCACGAGAATCGGTTGAGAAACGCGACCTGTAGAGTGGAACAAACAGACAGACACACAGACATACAAAAGCAATTTTGGCCAAGCTGAAGCAGAGACGCTTTGCTCGCTGAGTCAAAAATGCTGAAGGTTACGAGGGCTGATTGATAAGTTTCCGAAACGACAAAGAAAAACTTTAAAAATCTATTTAAAATAAATTTATTTCTCAACGTAGTTTCCTTCTACCTCGATGCATTTAGTCCAGCGCTTCTCCAATGCCGTTACACCAGTTTGATAAAATGTTTTCTCCAACCCCTCAAAATACTCGTCCACGGCAACAATGACTTCTTAAAATCTCTGGCCACCTAACCATTTCTTCAGGTTTGGGAATAAGTGGAAGTCACACGGGGCCAGATCCGGGGAATAGGGTGGATGCGGTAGCAATTCGAACCGCAATTCATGGAGTTTGGCGACTGCAACCATTGACGTGTGTGCAGGTGCGTTGTCATGGTGGAACAAAACTTTATTCTTGGCCAAATGTGGTCGTTTTTTCTGGATTTCTTCACTTAATTTTTGCAGCAAGCTTGCGTAGTACTCTCCATTTATTGTTTTTACTTTTTGCAGATAATCCACTAAAATAATCCCTCGAGCATCCCAAAAAACAGTCGCCATCACTTTGCCGGCCGACAAAACCGTTTTTGCTTTCTTTGGCGCAGGTCTTCCGCTCTCAGTCCACTGCTTAGATTGTTCTTTTGTCTCGGGAGTATAATGATGTATCCAGGTTTCATCGACTGTTACATAACGCCGCGAAAACTCGTTAGGATCTCGGTTAAACAGCGCCAAACACTCCGATGAATCGTCCACTCGACGTTGCTTTTGGTCAACAGTGAGCAAACGCGGCACCCATCGCGCGCAAAGCTTTTTCATTCCCAAATGTTGGTGCAAAATATTAAAAACGCGTTCAGATGAAATGCTCACCATCTCTGCTATCTCTCGCAACTTCAAGCGCCGATCATTCAATACAATTTTGTGAATTTTTTGATCATGTCCGGATTCGTGACTTCATTTGGACGGCCAGACCTGTGGGCGTCTTCGCAGCTCTGTCTTCCACGTTTAAAATCAGTTACCCAGGTGTGAATTGTACTCAATGCAGGAGCAGAATTACCTAAAACACTGTCTAGCTTGGTTTCAATCTGGGTTGCTGTTTTCTGTTTTAAAACGTAAAACTTTATCACCGCACGAATTTCGTTTCTTTCCATTGTTAAGAAAATTTACGACAGAGAAAGTTCTACGTCCTATCTATCAAACAAATTCCACCAGTTCGATTAAATTCAAATTTGGCGTTCTATTTTCAAAAAGATGCCAAAATATAATGTAATATTTTTTTCTTGCGTATCATTTTTTTAAGTTCGTCGTTTCGGCCAGTTATCAATCAGCCCAGGTATACTTCCGCCAGGTAACACGACGTTCTACTACCAACTATACCACATTACTACGAGCAACTACTACATATTATACGACATGTTTTTAATGTGGTATGCGGCACGCGCGCAATTGTAACATTCCTTTGTCTGCAGCGTCGTCGTGGCGCCACTTGAAACCTGACACCGCTTGGCTCCGAGTGTTACGATAACTCGTTTTTAACCGACTTCAAAAAAGGAGGAGGTTCTCAATTCGTCTGTTTTTTTTTTTTTTTTATGTATGTTATTAGATATCTCCGCCAATTGCTAACCGATTTTAATAATTCTTTTTTCATTCGATTGAATTTACTCTCGAGGTGGTCCCATATTAATTTCGTCAAGATCTGATGGTGAAACATGAGGTAAAACTTGGAAATTCCTCAACAATGTAGCATTCGCGTCGTTATTCGTCTATTCTTTTAGTCATATCTCAGTCAGTTTTCAACCGATTTTGATGATTCTTTTTTCATTCGATAGAACGTGCTTTAGGGATAGATCCATACTAATTTTGTTAAAATCTGATGATAGAATAAGAGATAAAAGCGGAAACTCCTCAACCAGTGATAGCAACATGCATCGCGCGCGATACCGTTTGTGGTGGAATGTTGCTAGGCAACGAAATAAATTTGTTTTGTCAGTTTGCTGAAAATCTACGTTTCCCTTGTTCCATTTATTCGATTTTATCACATTATTGGCGACCGTGGCAGGGCAAGAACCTGCAATCTTCGGATATTGTATTGGAAATCACAAATAATTTAGCTTCTATGACCGAGTGTTCGAGTGTTTTAATCTTTTTACGGAGGTTTCGGGTTCGAATCCCGGTGAAGACACTCTTAAACGAAAATGTCCTTGTGAGACTTTCTCCAGTTTAGTGTGGACATTGCTGCCTGAATCACCCGATTGTCTGAAAAGAAAGATTATTCCGTGCTTCGGAAGGCACGTTAAGCCGTGTGTCTCGGCTCTTATATCTACAGAAGGCGTCGTTACTCGAGCTAAGTCAGTGGGTTTTGACAAGGGCCCAGTACTATATTAATTGTGTGACCAGGGTGTGTGAGGTTGGTTGTCGACCTTATAATCCACAATATGAAGAAAAAGAAGAAGCCAGCTTACGTTCACTATCTGTAATCAGCTAACGATAGACTTTCAAGATACCATCTCAAACCTGAAACTCCTTACGAATAGCCCAGGTATCGGGGTAAACTGTAAGCTTATTAAGAGGGAAGAATCGTGCTCGTCCATACAAAAAGAGAAAACGTTTTTCCACTTCTATATATATTTTCCAATCTCCATGATTTTTTAGTATGTTATTGACACAATGAAAGACTAGGTTTATAGTTTTTGCTTTTTTCAAAATTCGCAATAGATTCAAACTTATATAGGCACCTCAAGTAACGTAATTTTTTTGATTAAAACTGTGTCAAAGTGATTTGTTGAAATTTAGTCATTGGAAACCGTTTTCTCCCGAAGTGGGAATTTCATCAAGAAAAGTATCTATTGTCGGCGAGCTGCAACGCTCTCGCTCTCTCTCTCCTGGGGGTATGAGCGCACGAGCCATAGCAAATGTTTTCCTAAATACCTATTTCGTTAGGATCGCGAAGCTATTCTTTCCTCTTAGCATTGTCAGTTTAGTGGCCAGCTGGACTACCAAATGACCTCTTACTTCTTACCCAGTTTAACTTATGTTATTTTAGAAACTATTATATAAACAACTAAACGCAGTTGCAAAGCTCGAAAGACGCGGTCTAAACTAAGCAAATACCAAAAATATAATATCTTTGTACTGAAACTGTTAAATAACAAAACCTAGCTTTGGATAATGAAGAAAAATAATAGAAAATGTGTCGCGGTTAGGATTAATTACTTACATAAAATATATTGAATAAAACACTGAAAATCATAAAATAAAAATAATTTTAACAAAAAAATAGAAACCTCCTTCAAATTGCCTTATATGGTTATCTCCACTAAAAAGTAACAAATAAAATAACATTCCAGATGGAACATGAAAAAAAATATTGCCAATATCCTCAATTAAATAGATAGGTAGTGTATTAAGTAAATATTTAGAATTTTGTACTTCCTTTTGGAGTCGGTGCCAGCCAAAAAATCGTCGATTAGTCGTGGGCAACTGTTTTAAGTCGTCGTCGTCGTTAAGTCAGTACATATTTCTATATGACTATCAATAAAATTCTTTGATAGTCTATAGCGTCCACGACACTACTCGCGAAGAGGACGAGAGTACAGAGAGGCACTTCGTGCAACTTCGGGCTTCACTTTTACACCAATTTGACACTTCGTGAGACTTCGTCGAAGAACTTCGGACGAGAGTGTAGTGGGCGCTTATGATATAAATGTTTTGTTGTGCTGCGCGGGATGCAATGCTGCACCCGACCAAACGCAGGGATAACGACAGGAGCGACTACCAAGAAAGTCCGGGTAGGTTTCATTCGATAAATAATTAATACTCGTAGTTTCGTCATCTTCAATTTTTGGCTGGCACCGACTCCAAAAGGAAGTACAAAATTCTAAATATTTACTTAATACACTACCTATCTATTTAATTGAGGATATTGGCAATATTTTTTTTCATGTTCCATCTGGAATGTTATTTTATTTGTTACTTTTTAGTGGAGATAACCATATAAGGCAATTTGAAGGAGGTTTCTATTTTTTTGTTAAAATTATTGTATACAAACTCAATGGATTGTTCTCGGGTTTAGTTTTTATTGTAGCCAGTGGCGGCGCAAGACCTTAATTTAATGTGGGTAAAGTATATTTCGTGAGCTCTCTGTTGGTGCAAGAAGAAGGGAATATAAAATAAATAATCGGCGAAGCACGTGTCATGACGTGTCGGGTCACGCAAAGTGTAGGGTTCCGTAGTTGTCCAATACTACTTAAGTACCTGTTTAACATTCATCAAAATATTTTTCTATGATATTTTTAGTATAAGTACATTTTATAAGTTGATCTATTATTCGATAACCTGTAAAGCCTACATGATGTTGATAGTTTTCCTTTTAAATTCATCAATTATACCTACTTACTTCACAAAGGCTGTCTGACTCGGCCTTTAGGTACTGCATTTCATTGCAGGTTACATTAGCTTTGCTCGTTAAAACAATTTGATTGCGACAATCTCTGTGTTTTCAGATTATAATTATGATAGGTGTCCAAAAAAGGTATTTGCACTTTTAAATATCAATAAATCGTCTTAATGAGGGTAGATAACAAAAAAATATATAATGTCATACGTGGAATTTATTGGAAATTTAGTCAAAGTCAAAGTCAAAATAATTTATTTCCATAGAATGTTATTACATCACTTAGTTGCAATGGATTCGTATACCGGAGCTCAGCGTGCATTTTGTGAACGAGTTTATTATCAAAACAATAATTCGATAATAACAGCTCGCCGTTTATATCGCGCGCAATTCAATGTACGGGACATTTCTTTATCTCCCAGTGCGAATATCATTAGAAAATGGATTAAGACATTTGAAGCTACAGGGTCAACTTTAAAAAACTTTGATTGCGGACGTCCGAGAGAAATAAGGCTACCTGCAGTTATTCAAGAAGTTCACGAGTCGGTAAGGCAAGATCCCTCACTATCACTGCGAAAGCGAAGTCAATCCGTAAACATTGCAAAATCAACATTGCACTTGATTTTAAAGAAGGATTTGCATTTACGTGCTTACAAGATTCAATTAGTGCAAGAATTACAACCCACAGATTATGAACAGCGACTAAATTTTGTTCAGGAGATGTTTGCGCGCTTTACCAACTTCAACAATGTCTTGTTTAGCGATGAAGCAAATTTACACTTAAATGGCCATGTCAATAAACAAAACTGTCGCTATTGGTGTGATAAAAATTCTCGTTATAAGCATATGCGTCCACTTCACAGCCCTAAGGTGGTAGTGTGGGCAGCAATGTCCGCCAAGGGCATAATCGGCCCCTATTTCTTTGAGGACGGTGGGGACATGCACTTACAGTTAACGCGGACAGATATTGTAACATGATTGAAAGTTTTTTGGCACCATCTTTACAGGAATTTAGAGGTTACAATTAGGCAACATTTTTTCAGCAGGACGGTGCCAAATGTCACACGAGTAGAAGGTCTATTGAAGCATTGAATGAGTTATTCCCAGAAAGAGTTATCTTAATAAACGGGAACCTTAAATGGCCCCCTAGGAGCCCGGACTTAAGTCCACTTGATTATTTTTTTATGGGGTTACCTAATGTGACGCTCAGAAAGGAATTTCAGGAAAAACTCACAAGATTTAAATAACTCGTATATTCACACTAAGAACAGCCAAAATTAAGTACTAAATCCGAAGATCTTCTACTTGACATCGTTGTTGGCGGGATTCAAAAAACAACCGACCGAACATGACAGTTGACGTTTTGTGTTGCGCTTTTTTATCAATAGTACAAACTTCACAAAAATGTTAGAGGAGTCGAAACTTCGACCAGACCGACCCAACAATGCAAACAAAGCGATGCAAATGTCTACGGTTTGTTACAGTCGGCCATCCTTTACATAAACGAGTCCCTTCGTTTCCAATTATTATTCACAATCACAACCTTAAATTTAAACCACTTATTATAATATAGCTAGGCAAGTTTCTATCCACTATAATGCCTAAGCTGCGTGATTCGTAATACTCCTGGGCGGCTATCTTCGCCACTCCTGCCCTGTGTTACGAATGCACCCTCACTTTAATCTTCTTATCCTTCCATCCAAACTTTATCTTCATCCTCTTAAATCTTATAGCTCGGCAAAAGGGGCTACTTCCTTCACCACGCTAATGACACAAGCTGCGTGTTTTATAACACTCCTGGGCGGCTATCCTTGCCAATCCTGCCCTGTGCTATAAAACACCCTCACTGTATTCCTTACGTGTATATCCTCAATTCAACTATCAAATTATCACATTAATTCAATTATCATGCATCCCAAAATAATAATAATCCTACGCTTAGCAACAGTCAATGCTCAGATACCAGATAAATCTTTAAAAAAACTCAACAAACTTATAGTACTATTATTAGCTCTTATAATAAAATATCAGATTTGTTCTACTATTTGGCATCATTAATACATTTATATATATAAGGTTCATAAATCAATTAATGACTAAAGTCTAAAATAAATCATATTTAAAAATAACATTTAAACAATCTAAGTCGCGGCACTATCATCACTGTCATCACTTGAGGAGCAAGCAGGTGCGTTAAAACTCATCCAAGGGAATATTTTGTCTGCTGAGACCACGTTTTCGTACGGTTTACCTTTACGAGTTATAGGTGTATCGACAATAAGGAATCGGTCGTTCGGAAGAATCTTTTTAATTCTATAGGGCCCTTGACATTTGGATTCTAATTTCTTTGATTTGCCTCTGCCTCCCGCTATTGCCCTGATTACCCGAACTAAATCACCCTCTGTATAACTGGTTACAGCTTTACGACCCCTGTCAAATCTTTCTTTATTTTTAGATTGATTTTTCTCTATGTGATGTAGGTAAATGCATATTTTGTTTTCTGTCTCAGTCCGGATTAAACCGTTGACCGCACCCACCGTGTTTCCTTTATTTACTGCAGTGGCGTTCGAGAGTGAATTTAACGACATTCAAGTGATAAATTTAATTCTGCGTGCGATAAAAAATAATTACAAATATGTCGATTGGCAAAGTTAGCGAGTTTAATGTGAACACGGACAGTTGGTCTTCATATTATATAGAACGTTTGGAGATGTATTTCAAAGCGAATTGGGTGGAAGAAGGGTGGCGATGCCTACGAGTTACTTAGTAATTTGATTAGTCCCGTTAAACCTGGGGAAAAGACTTACGATGAGGTCGTCGAGGTCATGAAAGGTCATCTGCAACCGAAACGGTCCATCATGGCGGAGAGGTATTATTTTCGTCAGCGCAGACAAAAGCCAGGTGAAAGTATTTTGCAGTACATTGCTGAACTTAAAAGACTATCGAAACACTGTGATTTCAAAAAGGTGTTGGAAGAAAATATGCGGGATCAACTGGTTTGCGGGCTCAAAAGTGACGTGATACGTGAGCGGCTATTTGCAGAAGAGGACCTGACATACTCGGAAGCTGTGAGGCTCTCATGTGCCTTGGAGGCGGCGGAGCGCGATGCGGCGGCAGTGGAGCAGCGGGCGGCCGGCGGCGGCGGGCTCGCCACCGACGAAGCATCCAGCACTTTCCATGTAGTGACGTCATCGCGCGGCCGGGTACGTCGTGGAGGAAAAACTCCGTCGACGCAAGACCGGGGCTACTATGATAGTGATAATAACGGCAGGAGACTGTACTGCAGCGTGTGTGGATCACATGAACACGGAGACTACGATTGCCGTTATAAGAATTATATTTGCGGCAAGTGCAAACAACGAGGCCACCTACGACGGGCATGTCCACAGCGGGCTGAGCGCAGCCCCAAAGGTCTGGAGAGGAGGAGGGTGCACCACGTCGAAGCGGCGGCGGCGAGCGGGGGCGGGACGCCTTCCCCGCGCGAGTCGACGACGGTGGCGTCCGCGTCGTCGGGCGACGACGAGCCTCCATCGGACTACTCCTTGTCTGAAGAAGACCTGCATCAATTGTGTCTGAACGGCTATAAGCCGGTAAGCTTATCATTGTTGGTTGATGATATTAAATGTAAAATGGAAATAGATACTGGTGCAGCAATTTCGTAAATCTACCTACGATAAACATTTCGTGTCTAGGCCTATTGAAAAATTCGATTTACTTTTAAAGTTTTACGATGGAAGTAAGATCAAACCTTTAGGTGTAATTAAGCCTGTAGTTAAATATGGTAATACAACTAAAACTTTAGAATTATTTGTCATTGAGGGTGGTACTACCTCCTTGTTAGGGAGGCAATGGCTTTCTGAGTTGAAAATTAAAGTACCTATGTTTTACAGTACAGCGGAAATCAGTGGATTGAAAAGTGGTTGTAATGATTTGCATGAAATCCTCGACAGGCATAAAGAAGTTTTCGACGGCGGGCTGGGGCGGTTCACGGGCGGCACGGCCACGCTGCGGGTGCGCGAGGGCGCGGCGCCGGTGTTCTGCCGCGCACGACCCGTGCCGTATGCGCTGCGGGCGCGCGTCGACGCCGAGCTGGACGCCATGCTGCGGGACGGGGTCATAGAGCCGGTGGACGCCTCGGACTGGGCGACGCCGCTGGTTCCGGTACGTAAGGCGGATGGTGGACTTCGTATATGCGCGGATTACAAAGTTACAATTAATCCGGTTTTGCTGGTCGATAGGTACCCTCTTCCAAAAATTGATGATCTATTAGTAAGCCTGAATGGGGCAAAACTGTTTTCGAAAATAGATTTATCCCAGGCCTATAATCAGATTGAACTTGACGATTCTAAATACCTGACTGTAGTTAATACTCACCGGGGCTTATTTAGGTATAACAGGCTTGTTTTCGGTCTGTCTTCGAGCCCGGGAATATTCCAAAGAATAATGTCAAATCTCTTCAGTGATATTCCAAATGTGGAGGTGTTTGTTTTTGGACGATGTTATTATATGGTCTCATAATAAAGAGGAACATCTTGTTACTTTAGAACGAGTTTTAGATCGTTTGCATAGCCACGGTATGAAATTGAAACTTAGTAAGTGTCAGTTTATGTTAGAAGAAGTTCAGTATTTAGGTTACATCATTTCAAAAGACGGCATTAAAGTTGATCCTAAAAAAATTGATGCTATTGTGAATATGCCCATACCTAAAGATGTATCTGAACTAAGGTCGTTTTTAGGACTGGTAAATTTTTATGCAAAGTTTATCAGTAACATTAGTACCATTTTATCTCCCCTATATGATCTTTTAAAAAAAGGTGCATCGTGGCATTGGAGTAAAATGTGTGATAGTTCGTTTCGTAAAATCAAAACAGCGCTGTTTAGTGCGGAAGTACTCACGCACTATGATAGCAATAAGCCCGTCATCGTGACGTGCGACGCGAGCGCGCGCGGCATCGGCGGGGTGATGACGCAGCCGTCGTCGGCCGGTGGGGAGCGACCGGTGGTCTATGTCTCGCGCACTTTGAATGAAGCGGAAAAACATTATTCGCAGATTGATAGGGAAGCGTTGGCAATAGTTTTTTGTTTACAAAAACTTCATCAATATTTATATGGCAGACGGTTTATATTAAGAACTGATCATAAACCTTTGGTCAGTTTGTTTGGTCCGAAACATGGAATTCCAGCGATGGCTGCGAGTAGGATGCAGCGCTGGGCAATTATTTTGTCCGTTTACTCCTATGACATAGAATACGTAAACACTAAACAGAACTGTGCGGACGGTCTGTCTCGGCTGCCGGTAAAGAGTAAGGCTATAAGTTCGCTAGAATTACCTGAACAAACATATTTACACTTTGCGCAATCGGAAATGTTATTGGATTATAAAGTCATAAAAAAAGAAACGGTTCGCGACCCTTTGTTAGGCAGAGTTTTATCTTATATTAGAGACGGTTGGCCAGCAGAAAACGATATAACGAACTTAAATCCGTTTTTCAATCGGAAGACCGAACTATATGAAGAGTTAGGTTGTATCATGTGGGGGCATCGAGTAGTTGTGCCGGAAACGCTGAGAGCCCGGGTTTTGACAGCTATTCATGAGGCTCACATGGGCATCGTGAAGACGAAAGCGATCGCGAGAAGCTACGTGTGTGGCCCGGCGTGGACGAGGCAGTGGAGGCGGTATGCCGGGGGTGCGGGGTATGCGCGGCCGAGGCCGACGCGCCGCAGCGCCCTCAGCTCACGCCCTGGCCCTGGCCAAATAAACCGTGGACACGACTTCATTTAGATTTCTTGGGTCCTATTTATAATAGGTTATATCTTGTTGTTGTGGATGCAAAAAGCAAATGGCTCGAGGTATTTCCTGTACCTAGCACAGCGGCAGGGCACACCATTAATAAATTGCGGGAAATATTTTCGAGATTCGGTATTCCGAAACAGGTGGTTTCGGACAATGGACCGCCATTTACTAGTCATGAATTTTCGGAATTTGCGAGATATAATGGCATAGAACATATATTTTCGGCGCCCTATCATCCCGCGTCAAATGGCGCGGCTGAAAATGCGGTAAAAACAATAAAAAGGGCTATTAAAAAAGCAAATAATGAAAACTACAATATTGACAGCTTTTTAAACACATTTCTGTTGCACTACCGAAACACGGAGCATTGCTCGACCGGTGAGAGTCCAGCAACACTTATGTTAGGGCGTAGGCTAAGAACTAATTTAGATATTTTAAAGCCAGATAGGGAACATAACGTTTTGCTCGCGCAGAAACGGCAGGTTAAACACGGCCCCTCAGGAGAGCGTAGGTTACAGCCCGGAGAGCAGGTGTGGCTACGCCAGTACCAAGGTAAAGACAGGTGGATTTCAGGTCAGGTTACTGATCGTTTAGGTGCAACTGATTATAGGGTTATCGATATGTTAGGCAGGGAGTGCCATCGCCATATTGACCAGTTAAAGCGGAAGTCAAGAAGTTCACTCATCTGTCCTTCCAATCCGACCAAGTCTATGCCGGTGTCGACGCCCAGTTCGGAACGTTCTGAGAGTGGGATGGAAGAAGGAAAGGATGGTGAGGATGAGTGGGAGGAATGCGAGGGGGATATGCCTGAGATGGAACCTTTTGGGGCAAATTCAGCAGC
The DNA here is from genome assembly GCA_951230895.1 of Carpatolechia fugitivella. Taxonomy (NCBI): domain Eukaryota; kingdom Metazoa; phylum Arthropoda; class Insecta; order Lepidoptera; family Gelechiidae; genus Carpatolechia; species Carpatolechia fugitivella. Next base: position 50,961 of record OX579671.1, on the reverse strand, counting down.
AGATGGTGATGACCAGGTTGCGCCGTCGACGGGGACGCCCGTAGCCGCGCCTCCGCGCACTCCGAAGCGCTCACCGAGACCAGTCCGCCAATGTCGTGTGAATAAACCACCTCAGTATAAATTTAGATAAAATTGTATGAATAAGCCTTTTAGATTACTGTTTTTATAAGTTTAAATTTAGAGGTTGGTTTTAAATTAACAACCTATTGTTTTGTATCACATCAAATTTGTTCATGATGCTTATAATACCTATTATGTATATTGTTGTTAAAGAGTGATGATTAAGAGGGAGGATTGTGATGTAGGTAAATGCATATTTTGTTTTCTGTCTCAGTCCGGATTAAACCGTTGACCGCACCCACCGTGTTTCCTTTATTTACTGCACTCTATAAGACGCGTAGCCTCTGATCTGATTTCGTCAATGGTTTCGTTCACTTTACCTGCACTAATTTCATTCGATACACTATTCAATATACCTTGAGATGGGTTTCCCACCCGGTGACCAAAAAGTAACTCAGTCGGAGTTCTTTTAGTCACATCATGCACCGAAGTGTTGATACCTAATTGCACATCCGGCAAATAAGTATCCCAAGTGTCATCCCTTGCGTCGTGAGTTATAGATCCTAGCGAAGCCAAGATCGTGCGGTTATACCGCTCGACCTGGCCGTTCGCACGCGGTGTTGCTACAGAGTTCATTATATGTTTAACTCCTACTGAATGTACAAAAGCCCTAAACCGCTTGCTGGTAAAACTCGTGCCCCGGTCGGTAACAAGTCGTGAGGGGGATCCAAATAAACTGAAGAAAGTCCTAAAAACTTTAATGCTAGCCTTGGTCTTGGTACTACGAACTGCCGATAAGTAAACATACTTAGTGAATGAGTCCACGATTACTAATATATATGTGTTGCCATGTTTGCTGCGTGGAAATGGACCAAGATGGTCTGCATGTAAGGTATGTAGTGGCACGTCTACCTTTGGAATCGGGTGTAATGTACCCTCTTTGGCTCCTGAAGGGATTTTATGGTGCGCACATTCTAAACACGCCAACACATATTTTTTTATGAATCTGCGCATCTTCGGAAACCAAAATTGGGATTTAATCCGCTGCAAGGTCTTTTCAAACCCAAAATGGCCGACATTGTCGTGATTTGATTTCAACAATTGCCAGCGGACGCCTCTTGGCACAAGCCACCTTAGTTCGCCATTATCAATAACTCGAAACACGCGTCCATTTTTGAGTTGATACTCTTTGAAAATTGCCGCAATATTTGACGTTTTGGGATCTTGTAAAATGTCTTTGATCCGTCGGACTTCATTATCAGACGACTGTACAGTAGAGATCCAGTCCTCCACTTTAACGGTTAAAATATCAAGCACGTGCACGGGTTCATTTTCTTCTGAAATGGCTGCTCTACTGAGCGCATCTACGTGGGCCATCTTCTCACCAGGGCGATATTCGATAGTGCAGTTGTATTCTAAAAACTGGATCCACCACCTCGATATGCGGGGGATCAGGTCTCTTTTACTAAATGTGGAGCGTAAAGCACTGCAGTCGGTGATTATGGTGAATTTAATTCCTAAAAGGTAAGTTCGAAATTTGTTTAATGCACTTATGACTGCGAGTGTTTCAAGCTCGAATGCGTGAAGTTTTTGTTCGTCGGTGCTAGTCTGACGGCTATAATAAGCGACCGGTCTCCAGGGCTCACTACCTTTCCTTTGCAGTAGAATGCCACCCAAGCCACTCTTACTTGCATCGGTATGCAGCTGAGTTTCGGCACTGTGGTCATATAGGGTCAATAATGGTCTTTCAATTAATGCCCGTTTCAAAGACTCGAATGCATTTTCTTGGGTTTCACTCCACTGCCAAGCAGTCTCTTTTTTCAGAAGGCTTGTCAATGGACACGCTATCTGTGCAAAGTTTTTCACAAACCTTCTGAAAAACCCTGCTAATCCCAAGAACCGTCTCACCTCATGTTGGTTACGAGGTCGCGGAAAATTGGAGACCGCTTGCGTCTTCTGCAGCCCTGGACGAATTCCTGACCCATCTACTTCGAACCCAAGAAAAGATAAACGATTTTGAAAAAAATTGCATTTTTCCAATTTGAGGGTTAAGCCAGCCTCCCGTAATAAGCAAAATATTTCCTCAAGACGCTGTCGTCCCTCTTCAAAGGTTTTGGATGGAATTAAAATGCCATCCATATAGACAACAAGGTAAGGCACTTTTGTTTTGCTCAAGATCCTGTGGATTGCCCGTTGAAAAACGGCAGGGGCGTTTGCCAGCCCGAAGGGCATACGATTGTACTCGTATTGCCCATCGAGCGTGACAAAAACAGTCTTCTCCTTAGAATCCTCGGCTATAGCTATCTGGTGGTAGCCAGATGCGAGGTCTAAAGTCGTAAATATTGTATGCCCAGCAAGTTGATCCAGGAGATCTTCTATGCGTGGTAAGGGATAGTGATCTCTTTTTGTAAGCCTGTTCAAAGCGCGATAATCCACGCATAAGCGCTTTTCTCCCGTTTTTTTTGAACAATCACTATGGGGCTTGCGTAAGGAGAGTTGGACTCTCGCACAATACCATTTTCAAGCATATCCTGTACCATACCTTGGACATGCTGGCGTTCGGAATACGAAAGACGGTATGGTCTGTAGACTACAGGGGTTGAATCTTCAAGATGGATTTTCATTTCGGTTGCTGTTGTGAATCCTAAATCGTGCAACCCACTTGAAAAACAATCTTTGTATTTCGAAAGTAAATTCTGGCATTCTTGTTTTTCCTTAATAGTAAGCTGATCACCGTAGTTAATTTTATTTGATTCGAATTCTTTTTGTTCTATATTTATTCGTAACACATCAAGGGTAGGCCTTCGGGATATAGTTCTAGCTCTAGTAATAAGAGTGCCACTCTTGAAGTTTACCTCATTAAAACCGACGTTCTGAATAAGCAAGTTGCCCACACCATTTACAATTTGATATTCACCCGGTAATAAATAATATTCGGTCCCAGAGTGTCCTCTTACTGATCCTCCTACGTAAATATTCCCACTAATTATATTCTCAGATCGCACCGAGATAGCTTTCATTTTTCCTACTTCCACTACTACATCATCCTTAACCATTAAAATTATTTTAATTTCCTCATTACAATCGATACGTTCAAACTGCAAATCAGTTGCAGTTTTAATAATTTTGATCGACGGACGCTCCGTGAAACTATGGCCAAGTAAAACAGGTGTATTTATAAGTGAATCATCTACTACAAATATTTCCACATGTTTTTCACTTATGCCTTGCACTTCCACTGTTTCCATAGTTCTACCTATAGGTAAATAAGGTACATTTCCTAACCCTTTCAACAGTGGCCCATTTATTGGTTCCCATTTTAATCCCAGACTGCGAGCTTCTGACTCTCGTACTAACGTTGCCTGACTGCCCATATCTACTTGACAAAGAATATTTTTATTGTTTATTTTAATAATTATTTTATATTTATCATTGTCAATTTCATCAACAGAAACTTCAAGTACATTTTTGGGTTTACTTTGACTACCTCCAATATCACCAGTATTGGCACTGGTGGTAGTACTATTACTACCACTAGTGTTATTTCTTTTTCTAGGACAGTTAGCAGAATTGTGTCCAATAAAATTACAGTCCGAACATTTGTTTAAGGGCTTGGGACATTTAAAACTTGGGAGCCCAACTTCACTACAGTTAAAACAGACAATTGATGTCCTATTTCGGTTGTTATTATCACCCGGTTTTCGCACACTACTCCCTGTGGTGGCTGTAGTGTAAGGAAAGCGTTTGTCCCTAAAATTAGATTCCCGTCTAGTGTCCAAATCATCTCTTGCCTGGACCTTTACTGTTTTAAAGAACTCTAAAGTATCCTCGGGTTTTTCAAATTTACCCGCTTGTGCACTGAGACGTACACTTTTGTCCTCTATACCGAAAATAAGGCAATCAACTGCTTGTTTCCCAAAGATCTTACAGCGATTTAATAAATTAATCTTAGAATAGTAATATAATTCCAACGATTCACCAGGACGTGCTCTTCTATTAAGCATATCTGTCAAAAGTTCGGCGTAATTTTCAGTAGACGGAAATGATTCCCGTAGTAAATTCTTCCATTCCAACCATGTATGCTTAATAGAAGGCAGGCCCTGGTACCATGTCTTGGCATGACCTATAAGTTTAGGTAAGGCATAGTGGACCGTTTGTTTGTCATTCCACCCGTATATTTCACTACACTCATCCACTTTGCTTAACCACATATCTATATTTTGCTCTTTACATAGAGGATCGAAATCGGGAATGACATTATTCGACACGGGAAACGTTTCACGATCCTTACTTTTAAAAATTTTTACAAACTCCTCAAAAAAATCAGGTTTACTCGAATACTTAGCTTTTTTACGATTTGGACTCTTTTCATCTTCAGACCTTGAATCAATTATTTTAGATTTAGATCTTCTAGTTGTTGATTTACGTAATCCTATCCTGTCTACGCCAGTTGATGCCTTCCTCGACAATCTATCGCACGTTAACTGCTTTCGTAAATCACGTTCGTGTAGTATTTGATTCTCTAACAACCTAATCCGTTCCTTTAAAACATAATCGTGTTTTTTGCGACTGTCACTGCGGCTACGGCGACCAACATCCCGACGACGACTGTAGCTTCTACTAGCCCGATTAGAACGTGGTGTACTCCTGCTACACTTCCAACTACGTCGGACGCTCACACGCTCATCACGACTGCGACTTGGTCTATCACTCACTGAATTTCTACTCTTACTTGCCGCCCGACGTGATTCCATACGCTGACTGCAAACCGGGCTTCGCTGGCGTTCACCGCTCCCACGCCTCGTACCGCTTCGTCCACGTCGTCCACTGCTACGATCATCTAAGTCGTGGTGGAGTCGCTCAGAGTTGCGCGGTGTCGGGGTCTCCAGCCGACGTTTATCATCATGTTTATCACCTCCCATTTTCTGAAACTCGAAACAATTCGACTATGTATCTAATCGAGACACTAACAAAGCTTATAATTTTCTACTATGACCACAATCCATTTTTATCCAGCAAATAATCAATTCCAAAACACATGTTTTAGTAGCACTTACAATTAATAACATTCTACTTATTAATACATCATGGTATTTTTTTTTATATAGATCAAAAATATCAAACCAATGAACTTAACAATCCATAAAATATTAAAATTTAATCCAATTAAATCCACGTAATCATAGCAATATATTGAAAATTATTAATTTTAATTCATTTATATTGTGATATTCGGCACCATGCTATAGTTATTTTATTGAAAGATAAATTAATTCTTCACATCGGAATAAAAAAAAAATCTGAATACAAAATCCAAAAGAAAACGAACGAACGAAAATTATTATTGTTCTTACCTTCTTCGTGGGCGTTGCAAAAACGATATATTTTTGCAGTAATCCCACTTCTGAGCTGTGACGCTCAGAAAGGAATTTCAGGAAAAAATCACAAGATTTAAATAACTCGTATATTCACACTCGTATATTCACACTAAGAACAGCCAAAATTAAGTACTAAATCCGAAGATCTTCTACTTGACATCGTTGTTGGCGGGATTCAAAAAACAACCGACCGAACATGACAGTTGACGTTTTGTGTTGCGCTTTTTTTATCAATAGTACAAACTTCACAAAAATGTTAGAGGAGTCGAGATCGCGATTATGTCTTGACAAATCAAGAGTACGGGGGTGGTGTGATGATGGCGGTGCGGCGTGACTTGGTTGCCGAGGAACGCCCGCTCTGGCGCTCCTCTGCCGAGCACCTCTGGCTCACAATTAAATTACGTAATAATGGCGCTAATTTAATGTTGCATTTATGATCTATATATGTGTGTAACCAGAATGGAGGCAATTATTAATTACTCAGTTGGAAAATTATTCGAGTAAACTATGTGACAACCTTAATTGTGGACCGAGTGATCAGGTTATAATCTTGGGCGACTTTAACATGCCTAATGTAACTTGGAACATGCTTACCTCTGGTGGCCTTCAGCCCTCAGGAGCAACTCAACGTCAAACCACTTTTCTTGATACTACTATAGAATGTAACTTAGACCAATACAACTACATACCTAACAACAATAATGTATTTCTTGATCTGATTTTTTCCAACACCACTGTCTCACTGCGGTCTTGCGATAGAATATGTTAGGTTAGGTTAGGTTTTTTTTTTTTTATTCCTATCATACCCCTGGCAGGAACCAGAGTCTTTCTTACGCTAAAAAACGTGAAAACGTGTATTGTATCTTGCTACCCTTTTTTGGGCCTAGTCTACGCGTTCATTTCGAGCCTCTTTGTCATACAAGTTCTCGCTATAATGCCTCTCGTACTTTTATTCACAATCTTTCATTCTTTCATTCCTATTCTTGGTTGCTCTTAGGATAGGGAGTAGGACTCAACAGTTTCTTTATTTGCTTCTTTGATTAAAATACAATTTTGTTACAATTTATCTTACAGCTACTATTATCTTACAAAAGAGTGTCCTTCTTTATAGTGAAAGGTTGCTTAGAGAGTCCCTTGATAAACATAACCCCAGATCCGTTCTCAATAGTGAACAACCCCTGTACTAAACAGTGTTCGCGTCCTAAAGAAAAACGGCTACTACCTTCAATATACACGTCGCCAGTGTAAACCGGTTCAGTATGGACATTCACGGAAACAAGCCCATCTACAATAGAATCGGCTGCACAATAAAGTTTTATTTTGAAACAATCATCATCTTTAATAACATTATTAGGATCAGTGCTGGTAATATGCAAATTATCATTATCTTTCTCCACTATTATATGCGGTTGTTCAGTAAACGATTGTCCAACTAAAAGTGGTACCCGCATAACACTGTCTGGCACAATAAGAATTTCCGTATGTGCTACAACACCATCTATTTCTATTTCGACCTTACATCTTCCCAAGGGCCTAACCACTGCATCACCAAATCCTTTTAGGTTTGGTAAACTTCCATCACGGTCCCATTGCAACGATATACTACACGCGCTAGTGACACTTAACATTGTGGCAGAACTACCAAAATCTATAAAGCATTGAAAAGGCTCTCCATTTATTTTTGCCTGTTTAAAATATTTTCTAGATTCTGATTCTAGCCCACGAATACACATAACAGGTTTAGACTGTTTATTATTGGCTCCTTTTGTAGCTCGAATTCTATTTTATCTCATTAGTTTTTCAATTGTTAAATTAGCTTAATAGCAGTTTAATTGTGCACAATAGAAAGTTAATATTAAGCAGCTATGACTAAAACGCAATTAGCCGAATTCCTCGCCGCTCGTGGCTATCGTAAGGCGAGCATAACACGGCTCAAAACATTTATATCAAGTGAGGACTTTAATACAGCTGGAATAGAATTAATACAAGAAAAACGACAAAGATTAGAAAGGGTTTTCTGTGAGTATAACGAATTATGTGTAAAAATTCTTGTTTTAGACCAAAATGACAATGAAGATTTAGGCGAGGTTGAGGAAACTTACATCGATTTGATGTCTAAACTGAACAAAAGGCTTAAGAATACCTCTTATAGTAATACGTCTTGCAATACCAATGCCGCTTCAAACATCAAACTGCCACATATTGTTATACCAAAGTTCAGTGGCCGATACTCTGATTTTCACGAGTTTTTTAACATGTTTGAATCTGTGATAGGATCCGACAAGTCGAAACCACCGGTACAAAAATTATACTATTTAAAAAATTTTCTTTCAGACGAACCGCTTGCACTAGTGAGTAATTTGCCTCTCACTGATAGCAGTTATGAGGAAGCTGTCAGTCTCCTAAAATCTAGATACGACAACCGGTTCCAGATAGTCAATGAGCACATCGCAACTCTTCTGGATCTGCCACCTATTTCTAGATCTACTCCTTCCATTCTACGAGCGTTCATCTCGGCTATCAAACAAAATTTAGCTGCTCTCAAAAACTTAGATGAACCAGTGGAATCTTGGAATAGTATTTTAGTCTGTGTGCTGTCCAAGAAACTGGATTTATATAACAATAGAGCGTATCAACTAGAGCGTGATACTACGCAAAAGCCAACAGTGACAGAGTTTTTGGCTTTTCTTGAGCGCCGTGCTCTTGCCTTAGAGAACACAGACAGTATTGCTCACAAACCTCATCGTCTCGCTTCGAATGCTGCTGTTTTCACTCCGGGTGGGAAGATAACTAAGGAGACTTCTAACTGCATCTACTGTAAGTTGAACCATAAATTATACACTTGTCCTAATTTTAAACTTGCACCATCTGAAACCAAGTTAAAGTTTGTTGAACAAAACAAGTTATGCAAGCTATGTTTAAATGCGCATGCAAAGAAGTGTCGATTTCATTTTAAGTGTAATGTATGTAAGCAGGCACACCACACACTTCTTCACATTGAGCCTGAAGCTGCTGGGCCGATCCCAACTGTAACATTATTATCTAATGCATCGCATGAAGTGTTACTGCCTACAGCTCGAGTTAAACTTTTTTCTAAGTCAGGCACTATAATCATTTGTCGAGCACTGCTAGATAGTGGCTCACAGGCCTCTTTTATGACACAAAGGCTGGCTGATCTGGTGGGTGGGACTCCTTGTCTAACAAAGAATAATATTATAGGCATTACTAACACTCAGCACACAATCACTCACTCGATGGAGATTGAAATTCATTCTTTAAAATACCCATACAAAGCAAAGGTGAACTGTCATGTGGTGCCACAAATAACTACACAGCTACCACAAAGAGTATTTGATATTTCACAAATCAATATCCCTCCCAACTGTCAATTAGCTGACGATTCCTTTAACAAGCCGGGTGACATCCACTTGCTTCTAGGCGCTGAAATATTTTTTCAGATATTGCTGCCTCAGCCTGAGACGACTGGTGATGATGCTGTTAAACACGACGCGAAGCAGCCAAGATTAATCAACACTTCTCTAGGCTACATAATAGCAGGACACTTGCCTTCAGCTAAAAGAACAAATGAGGTAATATCTTTGTTTTGTAGGGAATGTGACAATAACATCAGTGAATCTATGTCACGATTTTGGGCGACCGAACAAGTAGCTGAGGTCTACCCAGAGACTTTACCAGAGCTTACTTATACTGAAAAGCATTTTAAGGAAACAGTAACTCTAAATAATAATCAGTTTCAAGTTTCTATGCCTCTCAAAGTCCCTCTAGAACAAATAAATAGTGAATTAGGGGATTCTTTCCACTTCGCTTTATGCAGATTTCTTAATTTAGAAAAGAGGCTAAGTAAAGATTGCAAACTTTTTCAAGAATACAAAAACTTCATTGATCAATATATTGAGTTGGGTCATGGTAAATATATAGATGTAAATCAGTATGACCTAACTAAAGACCCAGTATATTTTTTGCCCCACCACCCAGTTATTAGGGAAGATAGCAAAACAACAAAGCTGCGAGTAGTCTTTGATGGTTCGATGAAGACTAATAAAAAAGTTTCATTAAATGACATGTTAATGAAAGGTCCAGTAGTTCAGAAGGATCTTCTAGATATATTGATCTCTTTCAGACTAGATCAGTATTTTTTAATATCAGATATAAAAATGATGTTCAGATTTATTTCACTTGATCCAATGCAACGTTCTCTTCAAAACATCTTATGGCGAGATCAGCCCAATGAGGACATCTAGTGTATTCAATTACAAACAGTCACATACGGCCTAAAAACATCATCTTATGCCGCCATCTAGATGCCTCATTGAGCTGGCTGAGCGGTTTGAACACGAATTGCCTTCAGCAGCATCAATATTAAGAAATAATACCTATGTTGATGATGCATTAGTAACAAACGCTACTAAAGAGGGGTTAGTTAATGACCAGAAAGAGGTAATTAAGTTGTTATCTCTGGGTGGTTTTCAGCTACATAAGTGGTCCTCCAACTGCGATGAGATATTAGATAATGTTCCCAAAGAAAAACAAAATTTTGGCGATGTTGAACTTCAAAAAGACGATCTGTCAGTTAAAGCATTAGGTGTAAATTTTGAAATAAATTCAGACACTTTTAAACTTCACACATCAGAGCAGTGTTCAGTCACACAAAATACTAAGAGAGAAATTCTAAGTTATATTAGTAGATTTTTTGACCCTCTAGGCCTCATGGGTCCGATATTCGTTCAGGCTAAGTTAATCATGCAATCTCTGTGGGCTGAAAACATTGGCTGGGATGAGGTCCCTCCCAGCAGCATCTGTCAGCAGTGGATCGAGTTCGTAGAGAGTTTACAAGGCATGCAGCCGATACGCGTGCCGCGGTGCGTAAAGCCAGCGAACGCTACAGTCATTCAGCTGATAGGTTTCGCTGACGCGTCTGTCATCGCGCATGGGTGCTGTCTGTACTTGCGAGTCATCGACAACGAAGACATAGTGAGTATGAAGTTGATGTGCTCTAAGTCAAGGATTAATCCTCATAAGAAGAAGCTGACCATACCAAGGCTGGAGTTAAATGGGGCTCTCTTGCTCGCCAGGCTCACCGATAAGGTACTTGCCACTTTAAATTAAAAAATGAGTGTAGAACGGACACACCTCTTTATTGACTCACAGATAGTATTAGCTTGGATAGGTACAGATATTTCTAAGCTTAATACCTACACTGCCAACAGAGTTAGAGTAATTCAAGAGCTTTCAGCTCAGAACTGCTATCACTGGGATTATATAGACACAAAGGATAACCCTGCTGATTGTGTCAGCCGAGGCTTGCTGCCACACGATTTAATAAACCACACATTGTGGTGGAATGGTCCGACGTCATTATATGATAGGAATTTTTCATTTACTGTTTCAGAGAATGAGTCTGTTACCATACCTGAACTAAAACAAACAGTAGATAGTGTTTTTTCTGCCCCGGTGGTTTCTACAATACGCAAAAACAATGAGAATCATTGCATTTTCGATATCTTAAAACAAAAATATTCTGACATCAATAAAATGGTTAGGATTCTATCATATGTACTTAGGTTCTGCAAAAATTCAAGACCTAATTCTGTAAAATTTAAGGAGGTATTCTTGCAAGTAAATGAACTAGACTATGCACTCTCTTGTATAATTAAGTTTGAACAAAATATGTTTTACAGCGATGAGATGCGATCCATACAGTCTGGCGGTCAGGTCACTGGTAGCTTGAAGGCGTTATATCCCTTTATAGACAAAGATGGTGTCTTGCGGGTAGGTGGTCGACTCCATCATGCCACTCTTCCTTATTCTAAAAAACACCCGATAATCTTGCCTAAACGCTCAAGCATCACGGAACTGATCATCAGACGCGAACATCTCAGATTACTGCATGCAGGTCAAAAATTAGTTTTGTGTAGTCTTAATCAAAGGTATTGGATTACTGATGGCCTAAGAACTGTAAAAAAGATAATACATACGTGTGTAACCTGTTTCAGGCTAAAAGCAGCGGCTACGAGTCAGCTAATGGGGTCCTTACCAGCCGACAGGGTCAACGCGTGTCGTCCTTTCGAAAAGGTCGGCATAGACTTCGCTGGGCCGATTTCCGTGAAACTCAGTCGCACCAGAAGATCCGTCGTAGGAAAAGGTTACATTCTTATTTTGGTATGTTTTGTCACCAAGGCTATACACCTTGAACTCGCATCTGATCTAACTACAGACACGTTCTTAGCTTGCTTTCGGCGGTTTATATGGAGACGGAATCTGCCCAGCGATGTTTATTGTGACAACGCATCTACATTCAAGGGGGCGAGGACCCGATTAGGTGACTTGTACCGACTATACGGTGGTGATAAAGATCACCAAGTACAAGTACTGTAGCGGCTATAGCCTCCTTGGCTACAACTCGCTACTTTAAATACAAAAGACACTTTTATAACACGATACTTTATTTATAACTTAAACGCTCTGTTTATAACTTTAGCATTAGAAATAATACTATGGTCCGCACTCGACGGCGGACGGCAGATGAGTACGTCAAAACTTCCACGGCCCCAGCCCGTCTGAAGTTTCTATCGTTCTCTTTCTAAACTGAATAGTTAAAAAGAGAACGAACATATTGCAAAAAGAATACTATCGCCAGTATCAAACTACATAGCACTCGGACCAACGAGGCCCGATGCTACAACTACCCCCGGTCTCCCCTGAAAAAATTTTTTTGGTTGAAGACCCAAAAAATTTTTTTGCTAGTTACAATCTACTAGTAACTAACTACCTACCTAAGAGAGGGAAAAATTCACTTAATAAAAATCTAATAAAAAAAAACAATGGAAGACTTAGATCCTGGACTTAGCTAAAGTCTAATTACCAGAAAAATATTTTCTAATAATTTTTCTAAATAAAAAACCTCTCCAAAAATACTTAAAACAGGACCCATATCTTACCATCCTAAACCAAAGCTAACAGCTACCTCAATTACAAAATGCAAACCCTAACCTGAATCTATAAAATTCTTCAAAGACATAGCATGCAAAACTTAAATTGAAATTTAAAACATCTAAGTTAACGATAAAAAAATTAAATCAAGATAATCGAAACAATGTTAACACCAATCACAATACTCAAGAATCTCAAGAATTAAATTATATTTAATTTAAAAGCAAAATAGAAAAAGAAGTTAAGGTGTTAAAATTGAAGCTATGTTTCCAAAGAAAGAGAAGTTAACATATAGAAAAAACAATCAGAAGAGCTAAGATATAAATGTTGTTTTTTAATATGAAAAATTATTTTCTTTTCATTCAGGCATCACTGATGTCCTGAAGTACATCTCGCGTCAGTAAGGAGGTGTAGAAGAAAATATTAATTGTTGTTTAAATATAAAAGTTTTATCAGCCCGCACATGAAACAAATAATAGGATTAATACATATAAAAAACAATATAGTAACAACAATATCCAGATAACTAGCGACTAGGAAGAAAAATAATTATTTAGTCTAAGATACAAGTACATTACATGTCTTCTTACAAGATACAATATCATATTCAAATTATTAAATACGTGGATTTGAAAATGACAACAACTTGGATTGGTATATATAATGAATTGAAAAAAATTACCTATCACTTCTTCCCATATCCTAACTCCATACCTCATCATAACTCATAGAAATCTCAACCTTTTACTAACCTAGAAAAGGACAGATAGAATACGTGTGATCCTAAACAGACCACCCTACAAAGCTCCTATGTCTCTTAAAGCAGGTGTATCAACTGTGCCTAATCAGCCAACTAACAGCGCAAACAATCTCAACCTAATCATCGTACACGAAACCTCAACTACCTCATCTACCAATCCGTTTAGAAAAACATACAAACAATTCGTAAAAACTAGTGACAATAATGCATTTATGTTTTATTTTATATTATGCAGGTCACCTAAGCATAACCCCAAAAGAAATTACCTACCTCAATACAATAAAAGGGAATTCAATAAAATATAAATAAAAATAAATACGTAAACATCTGTTTACAAAAGTGACAGACCAAGACATGACACTTTATCTTTGACGAAACGGATCGCCATTTTACTCCAAGAAGTATTTATAACAGACTAACCATTCAAATAGTTGCACTGTCAAGAATTAAACAAAGAAAATATCTGCCATTTTTGAAACTGACAATGGAAAATTATAAATAAAATATTAGCTGGGATAAAATCAAAATAACTTGGAACTTTCCTCTTTATGTCTGCGACCCTGCTGACGATGTCACCAATCGCCTCCCGGCCACCTCGTCCGTGCGTTTATACTCAATAAATCAATAAAAATACTCTGCGGGGTACTCGCTGGGAATACTCCTCCCTCTCGACGAGCTCCATCACACGACACTCATCATCATCAAAGCCCTCTCGGCGGGGTGAACTGTTGCTGTCCATCTCTTCTTTCTCCAGACATTGCTCAGTGAAGAAACCACGGCATAATCTCCAAAGCAGCTTCTGGCTCACTAGCCAGCAGCAGCAACAACAGCAACAACAGCTTCTTTTAATATATTTTTCTTGACGCTCTTCATTTGTTTTATTCTTCATTACATCTATTCTATTCACGTTATTTGAAAAATAGCGGAGATCTGTAGCACATTTTAACCATTTTTATAAACTCCTTAGTTATACAAAGCCCACTGCCCCGGGCAGGGCTCGCCCGTGGGCTAGGCCCACTAAAAACAACCTGCCACGACGGCGGACGGCAGATGAGTACGTCAAAACATCCACGGCCCCAGCCCGTCTGAAGTTTCTATCGTTCTCTTTCTAAACTGAATAGTTAAAAAGAGAACGAACATATTGCAAAAAGAATACTATCGCCAGTATCAAACTACATAGCACTCGGACCAACGAGGCCCGATGCTACAGTACAGTCGTTTGCCTCAGAGCGTGGCATACGATTCCATTTCATACCTAGTTACAGCCCTGTATTTGGCGGACTCTGGGAGAGTTCTGTCAAAAGTGTAAAGTACCATCTGAAGCGTGTAATGGGAAGAGCGTTACTTACATATGAACAGCTCTCGACTGTCCTCGCAGAAATAGAAGCCGTTTTAAACTCGCGACCGATTTGCGTCATGTCAGCTGACCCGACAGACTTCTCATATCTAACACCGGGTCATTTTCTCACGGGCTCTCCTCTTAACTCGTATCCCGAGGAAGATGTTAGTAACACTCCTCCCAATTTATTAAAATTTTGGGCAATATGTACTAGTATAAAACAAGTATTTTGGAAATATTGGAAAAACATGTATCTGACTACTCTCCAAAACCGTCCAAAATGGAGATCTCTCACTCCTAATATTACTGTCGGATCCTTAGTTATACTTAGGCAAGACAATGTTTCCCCTTTGGAATGGCCAATGGCGAGAGTGACCCAAGTTTTTCCAGGCGCAGATGGCGCTGTACGAGCGGTAGAAATTGTAACATCCAATGGCCACTCTCATCGTCGGTCTGTTACCAAAGTTTGTGTATTACCCATAGAAAGTATTTAATTTTTAACATACATACGTACCCACTATAATTATATACCTACTTAACAATTATATACATATTTTCTCAAAATATTACATAGACTACTTATGTACATGTATTTTTTATAAGTTCATGCAAAACCTTATTCTTAACCTTAGTTCTAGCATAAAAATGCAACAGTATTGATAAGTTTTTGTTTACTTTATCTGTAGTGAAAATCCATAACTAAAATTAAGATTTTGTTGTTATTCTTTCTTTGAGGCCCCAGCTATGTTGGAGACAACATAAAAATTTACTTTTTTTATTATTTTTTCTGTGCTGGCAACTCTCGTCCTGTACCTGGCCTTGTGCGCGTGTGTCTGCTTGCTTGTTGTGTAAATTAAATAAAATACAGTCCATAATAAACAGTAGTCCATTAAACAGGGAATGAGTGAAGAGAAGATGGCGGCGGCAGGCAGGCAGCCAGCCAGCAGCAAGCACTTGACGCGGTGCAATCTTGTTGATTCAGTTGATTGGCGAACACAATGGGCGATACCATTTATGTTGTTCTCTTTGGCTGATACATATTCAGACATCCACGCCGCTCGCTGTGATTGGCCGGTGCAGAAGCTCGTTCAATGGTGATTCGTCGTTTGTTCACTTTGCGCAGTGTTGCCAGTACTGAATCCTCCTGAACTACCAAATGATCGGATAAAAAATCGAAACCAAATCGATGCGTCTGTATGGTGAAAACTTGGTATCGCCTAGGTGCAAAAAACACGATGATGCACTTCGGATTTTCACCCACGACGATATACCTACCTGGTGCAGTTACGTTGCGAAAATCCGCCTACAATCCGCAGAATGTCTTGGAATCGCTGCGACGGGGCGATATTCTGTTTTGTCGTTAACGCCGGTCGTCTTCAGTCACTGTCACACGCACGCTGTTTATGGAGATGATTTTGCTAGTTGAGTATCTGTGTTGACGCACAACGTTGCAATTGATCAGCACGACGTCGTCCTCGGCGCAACACGATGATAAAACCACACAGATCGCTCCTCGTAACAGCTTGTTTGAAGGTTCCGGCAACAGGACACGTAACAATAGGCTCTCCCGACCTTATCGGTACCCGCGGTGTCTCCCCGCAATAATCGTTGAAATCTTCCTCCTGGTGATGGCACTCGTTGGCGAAAGGACCAATGTTGGGTTCCTTGGTCAGAATAAAAAATTCTTCTTGAATGTGGACTGTATTTTATTTAATTTACACAACAAGCAAGCAGACACACGCGCACAAGGCCAGGTACAGGACGAGAGTTGCCAGCACAGAAAAAATAATAAAAAAAGTAAATTTTTATGTTGTCTCCAACAGTATTTGTCGGTGCATTGCACTTCTCCATGGTATGACCGAATCTCAGACACCGAGTACATTTGACCAGGGGCTTCGTGCACTGTGACTTGTAATGCCCATCTTCAAGACAGTTAAAACATTTGATATTGCGAGGCTGGGGAGTTTCTTTTTGAACTAAATCTGACTTAAAATCATTATTTCTCGGCTTTTTACGATCAACTGGGTTAATATTACTTTTAACACTTTTCAAATAGGGCAAAAGCTGATCAGGGGAAGCAAATCGAGCAGCCTCGGCCCCTAGTCTAACGCTCCGGTCATCTATTCCATGAACGATGCAATCCACCGCATGTTTACCTTCAATGCCACAACGATTAAGCAAAACAATTTTATCAAAATAATATTCCTCTAAAGAGTCATTAAATCTCGCTCGCTTTGACAACATAGTAGAAAGCAAATTTCCATAATTTTCTTCGCTGGGAAATGCAAGTTTAAGTTTTTCTTGCCATTCTTCCCATGAATACAAGACCGTAGGTAGACCCTCGTACCATTTTTGGGCAAGTCCCTTCAACTTCGGCAAAGCAAAATGTGTAGTTTGTTGGTCGTTCCAATTATATATTATTGCACACTCGTTTACCTTATGAAGCCACATACTAATAGTTTGCTGTTTACGAGCAGGGTCAAATTCTGGGATAGCATTCTTATCAGATAATTTGTTAGTATAGCCACTAGATTGTACAGCCTGCAAAGCTTGCACTAGCTGTGAGACAGTAACACTATCAGACGAAAGTAAGCGACTAGAATTGGACTCACCAGAAGGATGCAAAGAAGCTGTAGATCCAGCAGAGCGCTGATCTTCAGCCTTCGTTGTAGGAGGGCTAGCCGCTCGCACCACCTGAACATGAGGCAGCGACTGTTCACCTCTTGCTTCTCGACGGGAAGGGCGCCGACTTTCTCGGCTGCGCGACCTTTCCGCTTCACGGGTGGGTGGACGACTCCTGGACCGACGGACTTCTTCTTCCTCTTGTCTGGATGAGCGCCGGCTCTCACGGTTCCGCGCTCGTCCACTGTCTCGACCTCTTGAACGATGATTTCTTGAACTGCGTGCTCGACCGCTAGCCCGGCTTAGAGAGCGACGACTGTGCCGACTCCGGGATCGACGACGTATGGGCAGCACTGATGACAGCATACGGCGGCTGTCTCGGGTGCGAGAGCGAGTGCTGCGGTGGCTCCGGTCGCTGCGAGATTGCTTGCTGCGCAGGCGGCTACGAGAATTACGCTTCTCTCGGTCGCGTGCGGCACCACGCTCTTTGGATGGTGTTCGCAACATTCGCTCGGTTTCGGATCCCCCCATCACACTTTTAAAATTATCCGGTAATCCAGTAATTTATGTGGGTCTGGGTCAAACAAGCCAGTTGTACGTTTACCAGCCAGTATCCCTTCTTCTGATTTATAGGAATAACTGAAGAAGAACCACTTTTCACAAAACTTTCACTTTTTATTCGGAAGATCTTCACTTGACAACGGGTACAATCCAACTGATTCAAAAACGTAATCCAAATCTAAAGTCAGCTCAGTGAACGAATGAGTGAGTGAACAAAATCCATAGATAATCACAGAACTAGCTTAAAATATCGATAACGATTACAACGGTTATTGAACCAGTTTAAACGTTATTAATATGATTCAATATTATTTACAACTATTATTTAAATATACTAAAATTAATACGTTTATCTTATTTACATTAATTCCAATGGTTATTAACATATTTTATAATTATAATGAGCACAAAACAAACGCATCAATATCGATAACAGTTACAAAGTAGCTGTTATCGATTGAAATAAAATTAACTAAAATGACTTGTAATCTACCTACTTAGTTAAATATTATTAGATAATGAATTAATTGCTAACACGATGTACTTTTATAATGTAAGTTTATTTAAATTGCAGTTCTTTATACATTTAGGAAATGGGTATAATAATTATATTTCTATTATTTTATTTTATTAGATAATGTCTAAGAAGCTACAAGAGTTATATGACAAGTTACATTATTTGAAAGAGTATTTAGTAAAGATCGGGCCAGAAAGACGGAAGAAAGATATAGCCAGTAAAAAGTTATTAGAGGCCGATAGTGAATATAGCAAATTAGAGAGTATTGTGACAGAGTTGAACCGTGAAGTTGAAATAGCGAAATATAGTACCGACACTATTGAACATTATAAACAAATAGTTAATGAAATACAGAGCGTTTATAAGAAAATACAAACTTTGTTATCTAAGTTAGACTCTAGTTCTCAGACAAATCTACAAACTGACAAAATGACGACGTCTTTTGACATACGTACTGCCATTTCCATTTTGCCTGTAATGAACGGACAGGAGCAGGTTACCCAACAGCTGATTGACGCTATCTTACTATACAGCTCACTAATTACATCAGAGACACAAACTCGCCTTTCATCCAGTGCGAAATTACGTCTAAAAGGTTCCTTCTCGACTGCGAAAAGCCTAGTAGAAGATATAAGGAAATTTTTGCTACCGAAAAAATCAGCAGAGGCTTTACAATCACAACTGTTTAGTACGAGACAGGGACGTAGGTCTATCGAGGTTTATGGGACGGAGCTAGAAGAACTGTTTGTGAATTTGACACTAGCTCAATCAGATGGGGACAGCACCAAGTATGAGGTACTGCGTCCTCTCAACGAGAGAACAGCGATCAAGCGATTCGCAGATGGGCTCTCCGACCCGAGGTTGAGTACAATCATTGCTTCGCGCCAGTTTACGTCGCTCCCCGACGCCATCAGGACAGCCCTCGATGAGCATATCATGTTGCCCCCACAGCGACAGGAGCACGTAATGCAGTTTAAGTCGGTTGTATGTAGCTGCGGTAGAGGTAATTACAGACGGGGTTTTCGTGGGCGCACCTCGTACAATTCGAATTACCAAAATAACAATTACAACTGCAACATAAATGGTAGCAACAGAGGTCAACGAACTAACGCTAGCGTTAGCAATTCAAGCTATCGTCGTGGTGGAGGCGCTAGAAACGGTTCGCGTCAGCAGGCACGTGGCAGCGGTGGCGGCCCGCGCCTCTTCCACTCCACACGTGACGAGGACGCATCCGGTGCATCGGAAAACTTGCGCAATTCCGCAGCCGATGACAACAAATTTTTTCGTGCCTAAACGTCAACAACATACACACTCTATAAATAGTTACAATAACTTCTTTAAAATTAATTGTTGTTTAAGTAATAACCAGAAACTTAGCCTTTTAGTTGATAGCGGAGCTAGCTTGTGTGTATTGAAATATGAGCGACTGGCACATAATAATCAGCTGTTAAATTCGATACAGAAAGATAGGATTGTAATAAAGGGAATTAGTGGTAAATTAGAATCAATAGGATACGTATATTTAGATATTTATATTAAGGGAGAAACTTTCAAACAAAAATTGTACATTTTTGAAGGTTTAGCTTGTGCTGCAGATGTACTCGGCCAAGATTTTTTCCAAAGTTACAACGCGGTGTTGGACTATAAAAAGGTACCATGAGTTTAGAAAACCAGGACCGATCAGTTAGAGTAAAATTAAATGATACTTCATTAACAATTCCGCCGCGATGCGAAGTCATCAAGTACATACCTACGACGCACACCAGTGATTGCGTCATATTAGCGAGGGAAATAGGTAAAGGTGTGTACACAGCAGGAGCAATTGCAAAACCAACAGATGGTTTAATTCCTGTGCGAGTTCTTAATACTAATGAGACCAGTTTTAATGTAAATATTCCAGATTTAGAGACAGAAAGTTTAGATTGTTTTGAAGTTTATCAGTTCGACGACGAGAAAATAACCACAGATAGGGTAAAATAATTATTCAAGAGCACCGATGACGTAAAGCGATTTGTTGCGTTCGCTAATTATTATAGGCGATTTATACCTAATTTCGCGGAAATAGCACACCCGCTGAACGCTTTGTGTAAGAAGAATGTGGTATTTCATTGGTCAACTGAATGTGAACAGGCATATCAAAAACTAAAAAATGTACTTCTAAGCCCAATTGTTTTAGATTACCCGGACTTTTCAGACAAAAACACCTTTGTCTTACAGACGGACGCATCAAGGCAAGGCCTAGGCGCCGCGCCGTTTTGTCTAATAGCAACGGGAAAGTAGTCGCATATGCTAGCCGTAGTTTGAAACCTGCTGAAACTCGATACCCTGTTACAGAGTTAGAGTTGTTGGCTATTGTTTGGGCTGTGCGGCATTTTAGACCGTATTTATATGGTAGAAGGTTCGAAATAAAAACCGACCATAGACCTCTTATATATTTGTTTAACATGACCGATCCTTCAAGCCGATTGACTAAATTTAGACTATATTTAGAAGAATACGATTTCGAAATTAGTTATGCGCCGGGACGGCACAACGTAGCTGCAGATGCATTAAGCCGTATCACCTTGACGTCCAAAGATTTAAAAGAAATGCAAGAGCATGTAGTATCGGTCATGACACGAGCTAAGGCTCGCAAGTTAGCTAGTAAAAATGTGACGGACTCGACCCCTGAGGACCCCACCGCTTCTAGGCCTGATCAACCTAAAGTTGTGGAGCTCCTCAAACGACCTGACAATAGTGTAGAGTTGTTTATATGTACTAATAGGACTACTAGGAGACAGATAGAAAAGATAAATAAAATATGTAGTGATGATAATACTTGTGTATATGTGCCCGAAAAATTGGCCATCTATGTAATGTCTCGATCGCTTCCGACCGTAAGTGTGTTAGCGAGAGAATTGCAGAGTTTGTGCAAGAAAATAAAAATAAAAGAGCTCGTTATAATGAAAACAAAGCATAATGAAGAGTTTATAAACAGACTCTTAAGTGAAATGAATAAATTAGGTGATTTTCCAAAGTTACTTGTTATAAAAGATGTGACTCGAGTTACAGAAAGAGATATGAAAACTGTTATATTAAATGACTTTCACATTTTACTACTGGTCAGGAATGACTGATGATGTTACAAACTTTGTAAAGAAATGTAAGCATTGTCAAATACAGAAACACTCAAATAGGCATACTAGAGAGCCAATGGTTATAACGACTACTCCTAGTACTGCATTTGAAAGAGTTAGTTTATTTATTTATTTATTTATTTTTATGTATTCGGAATACCAACAGCTATAATACAATTTAGTTAATACATAAATATGGTGACTACAGAGCCAATAACAGGTATTCGCAACTACAAACAAAATTGTGATGTCGACTTAACGCTAGAAACACTGGTTCGAAATACGTACATAACATAAAATTTAAAAGGCACCAACTATAAATAAATAATAATTACATAGCATTAATTAGGCATGGGATGTTGCTGCGCTCGCGACGGTTTTGGACCAAAGAATTCTTCAGTAAAGATTCGCCTTATTGCTGATGGATTCAAGCAGAATAAATCGAGATGTTTGTGCTGTTTGGACAAAACATTATATAATTTACTGACTCGAATGAAAAATGAATTTCGACGATAATTTGTGTTCGCTCTAATACTTCCTAAAGGATCAAAATGTCTGATAGATAACCTGTTAGGAACATTTATACAGACGTTTTCTAATAAGTTGGGACAGTCACCACTCCATTAAGAATATTACTTAAGTATATTAAGTCAGCTATTTGCCTTCTTTTATCCAAAGGTAGGAAATGATACCTTGCACATCGAGTTTCATAACCGTGGTCAAGACGTTTGCTTTTAAATTGCAAATATCGGAGAAACCTTTTTTGTATAGATTCAATTCGATTAATGTGTACTTTATACTGCGGGTTCCAAACTACAGATGCATATTCCAGGGTGCTGCGCACATAAGAACAGTACAGTACTTTGATTGCCTTGAGTTTTAAAACTGACGGTGGATCTCTTGATAAAACCGAGTGATTTAGAGGCTTTCTTAATAATGTGGTCAATATGATGATCAAAAGCTACTTTTGTATCTTGAATGACTCCAAGATCCTTCATAACATTAACTTTGGAGATGGAGTTATTGCTCAGTGTGTAATTAAAAACAATTGGCCGTTGTTTGCGGGTAAAAATTGTAACAAAACATTTTGAGATATTTAAGTTTCATTTGTTTTTGACACAGTATTCGACCAAGTTATTTAAATCGTTTTGTAGAAGTTTACAATATGAGTCATTTCTAATAGACCTATAAATTTTAGTGTCGTCAGCGTATAACAGAAATTTTGAATGAGCAAAGCATGAACCGATATCGTTGATAAAAACCACAAAAAGCAACGGCCCCAGCAGAGAGCCTTGTGGAACACCAGATGGAATGGGCATCCATTTCGATGTAAAGCCATTGATTGCCACGGCTTGTGATCTATTTTTAATGTAGGAGGAAAACCATCGAAACAAATTTCCGTGTACACCGGCGTAGGATAACTTTTCAAGAAGTAGTACGTGGTCTATTCGATCAAACGCCTTGCTGAAATCCGTGAATACAACATCCACTTGAGCACCCAGATCCATTTGCGAAGTAACATAGTCATTAAAGACTAGTAAGTTAGACGTAGTAGATCTACGCATCAGAAAACCATGTTGATCCGGAGAGAAAAACGATTGCAAAGACGCGTAGAGCTGACGGTGGACTATTTTTCAAAAATTTTAGCAAATATGCATAGTTTTGAAATTGGCCTGTAGTTTTTGACATTTAATTTCTCTCCGCTCTTGTGGATGGGTGTTACAAATGCAGACTTCCAGAGCGTAGGCACAATGCCTTCATTTATGGAACGCTTGAAAATTATACTTAGGGGCAAAGTAAGACTCACAGCACATTTTTGTATTAGGATTGGGGGAATGTTATCGGGACCTGCACCCTTATTTAAGTCAATATGTTTTAATAGTCCCAAGACCTCGTCCGGTTTTATTTCGACGTCACATATATTAAAATTACTACTATAGCTAAAATTACTCTGACCAGGCGTATCGCTAGGTGGTGGATCTTGTGTTAGAAAAGTTGATTGAAAATAAGTAGCAAATAAATTACACACAGATTCGCCTGTATTGCTAGCCAGACCCTCGAAATTCATACTAGAGGGTAGTCTATGTGAAGCCTTATTAAGAGTTTTAGAATAAGTCCAGAAGAAACGGGGGTTGTGAGTTATTGAGTCTTCCACCCTATCAATATAAGCATTATAACAATCTTCTTGTATTTTTTTGGCTCGATCTCTTAGTAACGCATATGATTCGTAATCATCTAAATTGCCGTATGTGTTATATTTATTTAAAAATTTAGATTTCTCTTTTAAAAGTTTTTTTAGAGAAGATTTAAACCAACCGGGAGAGGTGTTACTTTTTAATATTTTGTTAGGAATAAATTGATCCCTGAGATCGTGAAGCGTAGAGTTTAAAAAAGATACAGCATCATCAATAGATCCACTAGACAGGATATAATTCCAATCAATATCAAGTAACGCAGAATTAATTTTCTCATAGTCACCGTTTTTATAAAAATAAACCTTTCTACGGTTCTCTTCCAGGGGAGTATAGGAGGCAAAAGGTAGTTGCATAGTCAACGCCCTATGGTGTGGATCTTCAGGTACAAGCGGGTCATCACAAGGGCGCAACGATAGGGACGAATTAGAAAAAACGAGATCCAAAATTTTTTCGTTAATATTACGGATATAATTATACTGATAAAGGTTGCAGTCAGTAGTTACATCAAGGAGATGTATTTGGCTTTCACTTGATGCACCTATGGGCTCAAGGTAGCCAGTAGAATGTTGATTCCACGACACGTTAGGCATATTAAAATCTCCTAAAATTAGTATTAAATCGTTTGTATTGCAATAACATAAATTATCTGAGAGCTTACTTGAGTAGTTATCCAGCTGGGAACATAACGAGTTACCACCTTTTTGTTGACATATATATATACAGTACATATGTGAAGCGTAAAACTAGATTTCTTATTGCGCAGTTTTATGGTAAGCCAGAGATCCTCAGCAGATGATTGCCAGTGCGGGCGCTCCTCCGACACCAAATCTCGCTTAACTGCCAATAACACTCCACCCCCATACTTCTGGCCAGTCGAGTCGTAATTACGATCATGACGCCACACCATGTACCTATCATCAAAAAGTTCTTGATCACCAATTCCATCGATCAGCCAAGTTTCGGTTAACGAAATTATGTCAAAATTACTCAATGCAATATTTCGCCTAAACTGCTCTGTTTTAGTGCGCAGACCCCGTGTATTTTGGTAATAAATATTAAGTGAAGTACCTGTGCCAGCATACAATACGTACAAAGAGTGTCAGGTTAAAGGTTATACAGAATTGACTATAATATTTGATACTCACTAAAACAATGTCAGACAAACAACTAGTCCCTAAGCTAGCAATATAATAACAGTATAAGCAAAGATCATAAAATATAAAGGAAAACAAATTAAATTCATAAGTTATTAATTCAGAATTACGGTCAGTTCGAAAATTTTGTTCAAAAGAATACTCGAAAGCAAGCAGTAATGCGTATTGGAGTATAAACCAAATGCGAGAAGCTATAAGGCAAATAATAGAATACAGGCGCGCCTTTGTTCGTCTCACAAGCACAGCGATGATAAGTGTAACTAAAAAGTCAGGGCTTTCCTAGTCGCGGGCGCAGCTATAAGGAAAAAATAGCAATGAACTGTGGTGAAGGCTAAGATACACAACGCTAATTAAATTATTTTCTGCAAATATTTTTCCGTATTTATGCGAAATGTAGTTGAAGTATCTGACTTTCGGGCAAGTATTTTGCAGTGTTTGACCCAAATATAGCGGAAGTTTTTTTCGCTAGCCAAATCCTTTGCTTTCTTTAATAGCGCCTTGTTGTGTAAAGTAAGGTGATCATTGACAAAAACCTTTCCGTTGCCAGGATAGCCCAAGTCCGCAGCCAAAAGATCCTTATGTTTCCGTGCAGCGGCAACAAACTCTTCCTTACAGTACCGATTGTTGAGCGATATAATAATTGATTTTTGGGCATCAGATTTAAGACTCGGGACACGAGCGATGTAATTAATATCTTCTCTGCGGACTGGACAATGAATAGTATTACCTATCTTTTGTGCAATATCATACAAGTTTTCGTTCTTCTTTTGTGGGACACCCTTAATTTCCACATTGTTTGCCCGAGCCCATTGCTCCTTCTCAAGTAGACTCACGTTGATTTTCTCAAGCTCAGCTTGCACAGTCAGAACCAAGTCAGACCTTTCTTCCACCAGAGATAGCCTCATCTCTAAGGATTTTGTTTTATCCGAGAGCTTCTCTGTAGACTCATGGACAAATTCCAGAGAACTTTTAAGTTCAGTTATTTCCAGCTTAATAGTCTTGACATCATCCACAAGGGAGGCCAGGGGAGCAAGCTGCTTGGAGATATTCGCTAGAGTCGCTTTCATCTCGTTAAGCTGCGTTGAGACCTGTGGATCCGGACGGGATATGGCTGCAGGCGATGCAGGTGCCGCCTTACAATCCGCGCAGCGCCACGAACTCTTTCGCTCTCCGAGTTTCCGAAAATTTGTTTCCGTGATTCCAGCACATTGGAAATCGTATTGACGCTTGCATGTACTGCAAGTTGTGCCATCAGACACTGTGTCTCCACAACGCGCACACGTAAACATATTTCCGCGACCCGAAAGTTGGGAATCACTGCGAAACTGGTAAGCGTGCGTCTCCCCGGCTCGATCAGAACGGACTGTAGTTTAGATTTAATGGGCCCCTTAGATGTAGATAATTATAATTATAAGTATATATTAACTTTACAATGCAATTTAACAAAGTATGTAGAAGCATATCCTCTCGAGAAGAAGGATACTGTTTCAGTTGCTAATTTATTTGTAAATAACTTTATTTTAAGATACGGTATCCCAAAAGAGATACTTACTGATCAAGGCACTGAATTCATGTCTTCAGTAATGGGAGAAGTGTGTGACTTATTGAAAATCACTAAACTTTACTCGACAGCGTATCACCATGAGACTCTGGGAGCGTTGGAAAATACGCATACAAGTTTAGGAGCTTTTCTTAGAATACAGTGTAGCAACAACATGACCGATTGGAGCTCATGGCTACCCTATTGGTGTTTTTCATACTCAGACACAATACACTCCATTTGAGTTGGTATTTGGAAAAGTGTGCAATTTACCAAGTAATATACAAAATAGCGGTATAGAACCATTATATGATCCAGACGTATACCCTTTGCAATTGAAATATAGACTACAAAAAGCAAATGAAGATGCCAGAGGAAATTTGTTGCATGAAAAAGTTTGTAGAAAGGTAAAATATGATAACAAGGCAAATTCTGTAGAATATAAGAAAGGTGATTTAATACTGTTAAAAAACCAAGTAGGAAATAAGTTAATTAGTATTTATCTAGGTCCATATAAAGTTATAGAAGATTTAAACACCAATGTAAAAATTTTGAAAGGTGATAAGGTTTATATAACATAAAAATAATACGGGTGGCTTTTACCAAATAGTGTTTAAAATTTGCTCAATTTGAATTAACTAATAAACATTAACCCCTAATTGCAATTTAAATTAATTAAAATTAGTAATGTCTTGCACCAAATAGATTTTGTCATTAATTAAGAAATTGTAATTAGAGTCCCTGCTGTGACAACTTTTCTAGAAAATAAACTAAAAAATAATGTCTATGACTACGAACCTACGTTCCATTTTACGTCAGTAACATTTTTGACTATAGCAATTTAAATTATTTGACAGGTTCCATACCGTACTTCGAAAAGTGTTTGCTTGGTTTGAAACGTGTGCATGGTGGCTAAAAACCGTTGTCTTGACGTCTGCAGCAAACAACATCAAAATGACACTTTTGTTAATCACTATTAGCTTCGTTAATTTGCCATTTTTCTGTAATTAATTTTGACAGCTCACCTAATTGTGATTATGTATGGTGCAATACGTTAAACAACATTTTCTATTTAAATATAATTTTAATTTCAATTAGGGGTTTCGTAAAAGTTGCCCGTTGTTTATAAATTAATTATAGTAAAGTAATATTATAAGTAAAAAAAAATGTATTTTATCAAGTAGAACGCAACACATTTTTTTTTTCCAGAACCCCAGGGATGAAGTGTAAAGACTACATTAATACTTAGACTGCAGCATAATGTTATTGACTGCTACATATGTTGCGTATTGCTTGATTTGCAATAATAATTTTTCGCAATTTACTTTAATTCATTATTTGTATTCATTCTATATTTGGACACTGAACAATACAGATGTTTCGCTAATATCCTCGTCTCATTTACTCTGTCGCCTACGTCCCTCCTAATATAGTAGTCGAATGAAGGATACAGTTATGGTAGCAATTTGATATTCTAAAACTCGTTTGCGGGGTTCATAGCTGCGTCTCCGGGCGATAGGCAGCGGCCTATTAATCATCATACGTCCCCACCGAGGGGCCTAGCCTACTCTGAATTAAGGTGATTAGGCCTGGGGCCCGATCGCACTAATTTCTTATGTCAAAGTTGAAATCATTGGGTCCCAAATTTTGTATCGGCGACAAAACGCTGAAAAGATATCGTAAATTGCGTATTTAATTCACGACTAGAAAACATTCTGTTTAGAGAACATCAGTGTATTACGTTTTATATTTTGCATATGTGTGTGTGTACGAAATCGTTTGAAGGATTCGTCAATCTTTCATTCAATTTTGATTGAAATTTCCAGAATAAGAACCAAATTTCTGTCAAAAACTGAAATTACTACATTTCTACATTTCAATCAAATGCAGAAATGACACGAAGAATTTCACAAGGTCATTCATTTGTTTGAATATAACAAAAGTCGTAAAGCTTTCGCCAAAGAAAATACAAAACGGCACATATCTCTTTGTATTAGAGTGTTCAAGCGCCTGGCGAAAAAATGAAGATCGCTTTTGCCTTTCTCTAAATACTAGGCACTTTACGTATTCGTGTGCGCGGTAGATTAATAAAAAATTACTTTTTCTTTACACTCTGATCGATTAACATCCTTTGTTATATTTTATCCAAAATTATATATAAAAATCAAGATTTTTGAGTTTCATTGAAGAAATTCCTTTCTTGTTCTTAAACAAGAAAATTTGGCGACCGTGACAGGACAAAACAATCACAAAAGTCAAGAACAAAACTCAGAACTCAGAAGAAAACTCTCGCCACGTCGCGTCATCGTTATCGTGACGTCGTGACCTTTGTTCAAAATTTTACAAAAAGAAGAGGATTGTGGCTGCGTATGGTAAAGAAGAGCAGTTTGTCAGCCTGGTCAACGAGTCAGCTAAAGATCGTGCCGGAAAACTGCGTATTTTCTACAAAAACGCCGAGTTAAGTGTCATTCCTTTGTTCTCATAGTCCACCTATATTCCATATATTTCCACTAAATATCCTAAAATATCCTTTCTTATCCGTTTCATAATCGAAGTAACTGTTTGAATAGCCTTCCACTTGTGCTATTTTCATAAATATATTGAAAATTTTGTTTTTGTTTTTTTTTTTTTTTTTGGATTTACATTTCCATACAAAACTCATCAATTAGTAAATAATTTACGATTATATCCTATAAATTAGTTTTTACAATAACAAACAATAATTTCAGTGTGTTAATCGATCCTATTTCTACTAAATATCTGCAAAAAATATATAACTTTATCTAAATTTCATTCTACCAAAATCAAAGATCAAAATATTTCTTATATTCATATTGTTTTGCGCTAGAATTTAACCCGATCTCGCCCAACAATTCCAGACATTCCCCTTCGTGCTGCGCTGCACCGCACTGTTATCAGTTACGAGCCTGTCCAGGCCTGATCAGCTGACGTCAGTGCTGTGGTGGTGACTGGTGACGACCGGCTTTCTGTTTCTGCGCGGTTCACCGGGACGGGGAGCGTGAGAATATTCCATTTTATTCCTTTCAACTTTTTGCCGAACTTTGTTGATAATTTATCATAATTATATTATTGTCATAATTTTTTGTTACCTTGAAATTAATTATCCATAATGACAAACGAAGGAAATAAGGCTACCTTAAAGGATCTTTTATCTAAAAGAATTTCCATTAAGGGGCAAGTTACAAAATTCAAAAATTATTTAGAGAAATTTAATAAAGTAACAGAATTTTCTAACGTACAAGTGGCTGAGATAACATTGAAGCTTAGCAAATTGGAATGTTTATCAGCAAAGTTTGATGAAATTCAGACCGAGATCGAGGTTCTTAATGCTACAAATATAAATTTAGAACTTGATGAACGCGAGCTCATTGAAAATGAAATTATTATTAATATTGCAAAGGCTAAAACTTTAATTGGTACTGATGAACATAGACGAAATTCCAATAACAACTGCGATCATCAAAACATGGGTTTTAAGTTGCCGCAAATTCAAATATCCAAATTCAATGGTTCTCATTTTCAATGGCTGGAGTTCCGCGATACATTTTCGAATTTAGTACACAAAAATGAACGCATGTCTGATATTCACAAATTTCACTATTTACTATCATACTTAGAAGGTGACGCGGCGCGTATTATTTCAAACCTTGAGGTTTCTGACGCTAACTACAAGGAGGCTTGGCGCATTCTGTGCGAGCGATACGATAACAAAAGAGTTCTTATCAATCATCATTTAGAGTCGTTATTCAACATTCAGGCTTTAACTCGCGAGTCTGAGAAATCCCTACGTTTTCTTGTTGATCACGTGACTAAAAATCTTCGTGCTTTATCAAGTCTCGGTCAGCCTACGGATCACTGGGACTTACTAATTATATTTTTGTCGTCGTCTAAACTAGATAGCCGTACACTTCTAAAGTGGGAGGAGTACCGGAACACTTTAGAGGATGTTCCTACATTGGAACAATTTAATAAATTTTTAATAGATCGTGCCGACGTTTTAGATACTCTTAATAGAAATAAATTTGGAAATAATAGTCAAAATAATTCTACTAAACCGTTATTTACGCCGCGTTCCGGTACCTCATCCACTACACAATCCCAAACAAATCAAAACAGATACAACAATAATAATAATAATTTTAACCGTTTTCAAAATATTAACACTATGGTATCAACTAATAATCAAAATTCATCTGTTAATTTTGTTTGCATAATTTGCAATGGAAATCATAGAATATACGATTGCGCAACTTTTAAATCAAAACCCATACAAGAAAAGTTTTCTCTCGTTTCTAAATACAAATTATGCCAAAACTGCTTGAGACAGGGACACCCTGTAAGTGAATGTCACATGGGTCCTTGTCGTCAATGCACTGAGAAGCACAACACCCTTCTTCATGAACCTAAAAAGGAGAATAAGGAGACAGTTGTTGCTTTTTCACAGCAAATAAGTCAAGTGTTATTATCCACAGTCATGATAGAAGTTTGCAATCCACTAAATAATCAAACAGAGGTAATTCGTGCTATACTAGATAGTGGTAGCCAATCTACACTCATATCAAGATCTCTTCAACAAAAATTAAACCTAAAATGCAATCCAATTGACACAATAAATATAATTGGTATAGGTAATAACTGTACTAATCAAGTGGCAGAAAGCTGCGTTGTCCTACTAAAATCAATGCAAAATACTTATAATGTTACTTTATCTTGCTATATTCTTAATGATCTTACAGGAGACTTACCAAAAACCCCAATTGACATAAAGAATCTTAAAATACCAAAGTCCATAAAGTTAGCTGATCCTAAATTCAATGATCCAGCTCCAATCGACTTGTTAATTGGTGCAGATCTTTTCTGGGACATCCTTGGCAGCGAACAGCGCTCCCTTGGCCCCAACAATCCTAAATTACACAGTTCAAAATTTGGCTGGGTTATAGCTGGCCCCATTTGTACAAAATATACTAATAATAATATTCAATGCAATCATGCAATTCTTTCAAATTCTGACTTTATTGATCACTCCATTACCAAATTTTGGGAAATGGAAGAGCTTCCTCAAAGAAACCTTCGAAGTCAAAATGATACAACATGCGAAAAACATTTCCTAAGTAACACAATTCGCTTGAATTCAGGTAGGTTTTGTGTGAAGTTACCACTGAAGGATTCACCTGACTGTCTTGGAGACTCATACACTCAAGCAAAAAGCCGTTTACTAAATATCGAAAAACGATTCAGAAAAAATCCAGAACTAAAGTCACAATATGTAGAATTCATACGTGAGTACGAGGACTTGGGACATCTTTCAGAGTCACCAGTTTCTATTCCGTATCCGTCATATTTTTTATGCCATCATGCGGTATTCAAAGAAGAAAGTGAATCTACTAAAATTCGAGTAGTATTCGACGGATCTGCTCCCACCTCTTCTGGCTACTCTGTCAATGACATCTTGTTGGTAGGGCCCAATATGCAGGATTCTCTCTTTTCAATTTTAATCAGAGCACGACAGTACAAATTTATCTTGACTGGTGACATAGCTAAAATGTACCGACAAGTTAATGTTGATGAAAATGACTGCAATTTACAACTGATTCTTTGGAGGGAAGATGAATCTTTACCTATCAAAACGTTGCGTTTAGGTACCGTCACTTACGGCACTGCAAGTGCGAGTTACCTTAGCACCAGATGTCTTTGGCAGGTAGGAGAGGAATGCGAGGATGAATTGATTAAAACTATTATTCAAAACGACTTCTATGTCGATGATTTGATTACCGGATGTGATGACGAAGCAAAAATGAAATATATACAAAATTCAATCTCTAACGCTCTAAATTCAGCTTGTTTTCCTTTAAGAAAGTACAAAACCAACTTAGCCTCACTTTTCCAAAATACAGATATCAATACTAAAGAAAAACTTACCATTAGCGAATCGTCGAGTACTCTTGGATTGGGCTGGGATCCTTCCAGTGATAAGCTTCATTTTCCTGTAAAAATGCCTTTTGAAGATAACAGAATTACCAAAAGATCAATCATGTCACATTCTTTCCGTATATTCGATCCGCTGGGCTTGCTTAGTCCTTGCATAATACAACCAAAAATTATCTTGCAAAAACTTTGGTTAAAGGGAGTAGACTGGGACGAAGCTGTGCCAGAAGACCTAAAACAAAATTGGTTAGAAATATCGCAAAACTTACCTTTACTTGCAGGTCTCCAAGTCTCCCGTAGAGTGCTGTGTAATGATCCAGTCACCATAGAGTTGCACTCGTATAGTGATGCATCACAGAGTGCTTATGGTGCTTGTATTTATATGAGATCTCAAAATTTACAAAAGGAAGTGACTGTTAAATTGTTATGTGCAAAGTCCAAAGTTGCACCTCTAAAGCCCACTACTATACCTCGCCTCGAACTTTGTGCTGCCCTGCTGTCAGCAAGGTTATGTAAATCTGTTTGTGATTCCATTAGGTTTACTCCATCACGAATAGTACACTGGTGCGATTCTAAAATTGTGCTCTGTTGGATTAAAAATGATCCAAGTAAACTAAAAACTTTTGTGGCAAACAGGATAGGTGAAATTCTAGAACTTACTAATCCAAGATCATGGCGGTATGTACCTACTGACGCAAATCCAGCGGACTTGATTTCTAGAGGGGTAAATGCAGGCCAAATTATTAACAATACATTATGGTGGCAAGGTCCTTCATACCTCCATAATGATCAATCACAATGGCCAAAATCCAATGAAAATTACAAGGTTGACTTGCCTGAATTAAAGATAAGTTCTTTTGTCTCTTTGCCTGAACCTGATTATGATTTTAAACAGTTCTCAAATTTTAATAAATTACAACGCACTTTTGCATTCGTTTTACGTTTTCTACATAACACAAATCCTAAAACCAAAGATTCTAAACGCACAGGTATTTTAACGGTTGACGAACTAAACGGCTCCTTAAATTTCATTTGTCGCGTTGCTCAAAAACAATGTTTTACCAATGACTATAAAAGATTTTTACAAAATAAACCGTTGGAACCAAAATCTAAAATTTTAAGTTTATCACCATTCTTAGACGAAACAGATAAATTGATTAGAGTTGGGGGAAGGCTAGCTTTATCTAATTATTCGTTTGAAAAACGTCACCCGATTCTTCTTGACTCTTCTCATCATGTAGCTAAGCTTTATTTTGAGCGCGAACACATGCGTAACCTTCACTCCGGTCCACAACTAACTTTATCAGCTGTTAGAGAAATCATATGGCCTCTAAATGGAAGGAAACTTGCAAGACGCACAGTTAAGCAATGTGTTACATGTGCACGTTTTCGCGGTCAAACTCTTAATCCTAAAATGGGAAACTTACCTCCAAACCGTCTTTCTGTGGACTTTCCATTTAAATCTGTAGGAGTCGACTATGCAGGTCCTTTTCTCATACTAAATTGCAAAGGACGTGGGTCTAAATTAATAAAATGTTATTTATGCTTGTTTATTTGCCTAAGATTTAAATGCGTTCATTTAGAAGCCGTCAGCGATCTAACCAAAGAGGCTTTTATAATGACACTTCGTCGATTTGTTGCCCGTCGTGGAAAACCGGCCGAAATATCATCAGATAACGGTCGAAATTTTGTAGCAGCGGCAAAAGATATTGGTATCTTTTTAAAGGATAACAATGAATCTCTATCTGAATTTGCATCGATGGAAGGAATAAAATTTAATTTTATACCAGCTTACGCTCCCCATTTCGGAGGCATTTGGGAAGCCGGCGTTAAATCAGCAAAACACCATATTAAACGTGTCATGGGAAACTCCCATTTAACTTATGAAGAACTTTCTACTCTGTTCGCACAAGTGGAGGCAATTTTAAATAGCCGTCCCTTGTGTCCTATGTCATCCTCTCCTAAGGACTTCCACTCCTTGTCCCCAGGGCACTTCATCATTGGAAGACCACTAAACGCGCTTCCGGCACCTGATCTAGCAAATCACAAGGAAACTAATCTTCAGCGATACGCACGACTTGAGAAAATTCGTCAGCACTTTTGGCAAAGATGGCAGAAAGAATACATATCCGAATTGCAACATCGCATAAAATGGAAGACTGACAAAACAACACTAAACGTTGGAGACTTGGTCCTCTTACAAGAAGACAACGTAGCACCTCTAAATTGGCGTCTGGGTCGAGTTTTACGGCTGTTTCCTGGACGAGATGGTATTTCCCGCGTCGCAGATGTGGATACAACGCGAGGCTGTCTGCGCCGCCCTTTGGTTCGTCTGTGTCCACTGCCTACATCTGAAGAACTTCCAGCATGAAAGTCTACGCCTTTCAGCGGGGGGAGATTATGTTCAAGCGCCTGGCGAAAAAATGAAGATCGCTTTTGCCTTTCTCTAAATACTAGGCACTTTACGTATTCGTGTGCGCGGTAGATTAATAAAAAATTACTTTTTCTTTACACTCTGATCGATTAACATCCTTTGTTATATTTTATCCAAAATTATATATAAAAATCAAGATTTTTGAGTTTCATTGAAGAAATTCCTTTCTTGTTCTTAAACATAGAGTATCTTTTCATTTTTTGATAAATATTCGGTGTTTTAGTAGGGTTGTCAGTAGAAATATACAGAAATAAAGTTTAATTATTTAACGCTTTTATTTCCAACACGCGTTTTAGATCAGCTTTCTGGTTAATTGTTTATTGTCTAAAAATAGTCATAATAATAATAAAAAAATATTTGCTCTCCCAAAATAGTTAACTTGCTAAAAACTTAATCTAATACAGCCTTTTGCGATGTGAGAGCCTGGTGTCCGTACTAGGAAAACCTGTAAGACAGATCATTAGGCTCCCGCCCCAGGAATATCATTTTTGTAGTCTCCAGATTGTAAAAAGGTAGCCAGGTAAGAAGAAGGTAGCCATAATATATATAACTTCCATGCCGATTTCGGCTACGGCGACTGCTTTTCTAAATGTGACTTTTACTAGTAAAAGGAGGAAGAAGGTAGCCATTTAAAGTACCCAACTACATAGTATAAAAAATAACCAAGCAAGGGCTCATTGGATGTGTCATGACAAATTGGATTGTCTTAGGAGTCTTAGATGGTGTCCAGGGTCTAATGATGAAGCTGAAAGGTGGTCATAGGAACTTCTTTACTTAACACAACCTTGACGTATTTGTGCTCGATTTGCCTCGACTGATACTATGAATAAACTTAGATGGTGTCTAGAG
Source organism: Carpatolechia fugitivella (assembly GCA_951230895.1). Taxonomy (NCBI): domain Eukaryota; kingdom Metazoa; phylum Arthropoda; class Insecta; order Lepidoptera; family Gelechiidae; genus Carpatolechia; species Carpatolechia fugitivella. The sequence continues at coordinate 15,539 of OX579671.1, read as the reverse complement.
ACCGATATAGCATGTAGCAGCTGGAAAGCGCCTATAGGAACTTTTCAATTCATAAACATAACGTCAACTTGTATCAAAAATTATAGCCTGGGTCTGACGGTAAAGCCAAAAACTGGCTATAGTTAGGAACTCCAACTCATTTAAAACACATAGGTCGTTTTATATACAAGAAAAACCTAGACTGGTAGGATACTTTTTAAACAAACAGTTTTTTTTTTTTTTTGGAATTTATGGCCCTGTTACTAGACCTTTAAGCCAAGTCTTTTCTGTTTGGATCAACTGACAATCACAAATAAAAATTGTAGGACCACCCATAGATATAATATGTAAAAAAAAACTAAGTCTATGGGACTACCAATAAAAACAGGCCAAGTACGAATCGGACCAGCTTATTGAAGGTTACTTGTCGGACACTTAATAAAAATATAATATTTGTAATTTCTAATAGATGAGTTAATTATATTGCACTTACTATCAAATTATTTTTTTTAAGATGATGATGATAGTATCTTTAGATCTTACTTGTAAAAATAATTTAATAGTTTAAACAACCACAATAAACGAATAAACCTTAAATTTTTTATTGTTAGCGTTAAAACAAAAACATGTATAACACAAATTCAAAAATATTTATTTTTTATAACAAGTACAAAAATATAGTATAATTATGTAGTATAGTTTTGTGGCAGGAAGGATTGTGGGGGTGGGGTCAAAGCTTATTTAAAAAAATGCTTATTTTGTCATTTTATGCTATGAAACTCTACAAAATGGAGTTGATGGATGAATTTATTGACCATCATCGGTTTTTTATAAGCAATCACAACAAACTTGACCTAGGAGTTCAAATACATCCAAGTTCTTTTTTCCTTCCAGTCCGCGCCCACTTGGTCCAAATTGGATCACATGACGCGGCTCCCATTAGGTCAGATTGGAAAATAAAGTTTTTATTGTTTTATGATACGAAACCCTAAAACGAAATAAATATTTTTTTGAAATAAACTATGACCTAGGTATTTCACGAGTTACAGAAATTAAATATCTCAAATTGATTCATAAACTTGTGAGTGATTTCTAGATACAACCGCCTGTGGGCGGGAACTTTTGTTTGTATAAATATTTTATAATTGATTTATTTGATTATTTTTTAATTGTTTTTTTAAATCATGTATAAATATTAGTCAATCAATCAATCAGCCTATAGCAGTCCACTGCTGGACGTAGACCTCCCCAAGGGCACGCCAAAGTGCACGATCACCCGCTTTCCTCATCCAGCCACCACCAGCGACCTTCCTCAGGTCATCAGTCCACCTGGCAGGGGGGCGTCCCACACACGTTTCCCGAGGCGTGGTCTCCATTCGAGAACCCGTCTGCTCCAACGCTCATCAGTTCTGCGACAGACGTGGCCAGCCCACTGTTACTTCAGTTTGCTACACTTCTGGATGATATCAACTACCTTGGTCCTCTAAATATTAGAAAAAGTTAGTTAAAAATGTTTCTGGCGCAATATAATTTACTTCAAAGAGCCGATGCAGTTGATAAGTCGCATGCGCGACACGAGAACTTGCAGATAAGAAAAATTCACTGGGCTTTTGAGCTGGACGACAATCAATTTATAAAGAGATACAGATTATCAAAACCAGGCTGCGATGATCTTCCAAGTATGTAAGCAATGCGTTCATTTGCTCCAATGTTAATGTGCTGCGATTATTACCATCTTCCATTGCATTGTGTTATTTTTTTTCTTAGTTTTACTCGTGTAAGTTTTTTTGCAATGCGTTTTTAAATTTAATTTTAACAAAGATTATTGACGCGCATCGTAGCGAAGCATTCATGACATGATCGTGACATTTTGCTTATGCGTGTTTTTTTTTTTTTTTTTTTTTTCTTTGGCATGGTGCGGTTTGCACATTGCCACAGACATAAAAACGAGGAAACGATTATTAAAAAGATTAAATTATAATAAGTTTCTTATGTAGAAAAGTGTTCCTTTTCTTGTATTTCACAAAGTATATCAATATTAAGTAAAGGTCTCCTCACACTGTATTTTCTCCGGATACAAAAACAATGAGGCGTTTTCGTGGAGATGTATTTAAAAGTGTACAAAGATAGTGCTGACGATTTTTAGACCAATAGTCATTAATGTACTCTTTAAGCAAAGAGTTCATTTGTATTGCGAGTTTTTTTTTTAAGTATTCATGCCTTGGATTTTGCCAATTTCAACGTACTTCATGCTACGGTTAGACAAAAAAACAAGAAAATCTCAAGCAAAAGAGAATTAACAGTAGGTACTCAAAATAAATGAGAGTGCAATTCAAAACGAAATAAAATCCCACGGATATTTTCACTTCATCCAGATTGTCATAGCGCCGAAGGATACGGAGAGCCGACCCCACCTAAAGTGGGATAGCGGTGAAGACAAAGAAGAATAGCTCTGTGAATTATCGACGAAATCTGTAAACGCCTTTTACTTTAATGCTGTTCTTAGCATATTTTAGAAAACCGCATAATTATTTTTGACCCTTGGAGTATAGTGGCGTTCGTCCTCATGCCAATTCATGGTATGCGTAAAGCAGTCTACGCCAACACCACTTTTCAAAGGCATCGACTCTGCTGCTATCACGGCTATACAAACTTTAATAAAAATAATTAGAATAATATTCGAACGTCAAAAATTGAGAGGGATTTGGTTCAAGATTTGGTTCAAAATTCAGTTACAAGATTAAAGCAAACCATAATGCAGATACACTTGCTTCACGGAAGAAGCATTCGAAATATTGCAAGTTAAATATGTTAAGTTTGTAAAATTAAAAATACTGTAGTCTAAAAATCTAGTCGGGGATGGAAACAATATTAAAATAATAAAATGTTAATGTCTTAGTTAGGCGTTTTTAAAGTGCCGTGGTTGTGAGTCTGAGTAGACCTTAAATATTACTTCATTGAATGAACGAAATGAACTATTGCATCTTTAGTCTATGAAAATCGAATTTTATTTACGATATCGGAATCATTGTTTTATGTTCGGAATGGATTTTGTTTGTCTTTGTCGCTATAATACAAGACAAGCAGGACAGAGGATATGGTTACGTATTCCTGTTTCCAGAATAAGGATCCCGTTGAAATGATTTCAATCAAGCGTGAAATAGACGTGACAAGGTCGCGATACATTGAAGTTCCTAACCATTTTAATTTTATGACTACGTATAAAAACATCAGTGAATCTTGTCCATTTTCGCCGTATAGCCTAATAAAGCCATTTGACTTTCTGAAATTTAGCAAAATCAGGGCCCTGGCCTAAGTCGATCACGCTGACTCAGTGCGGGTTAGGCGACTTCACACACAACCTTTGAATTTCTTCGCATCAGTGTGTAGGTTTTATCACGATGTTTTCCTTAACCGTAAGAGCGTCGAATAAACGTACATAATGAATTCGAAATTGGAAAATACATTGGTACGTGGTGGGGATCGAACGCACTTCTCCCGGACGGGAGGCAGTGGCACTAGCCACTAGACCACCGACGCTCTACCGTCTAATACCGCTGTAACGAGGCATTCGCCCTCTTTCCTGTTTTATGACTGGCAACCTTTCTTGCTGGCAGTTTTATCTTTCATTTTAAATTCTTTTTCAAATTTAGATTTCTTACGTTTCGATTTTGTCTTTTTTCTGCCAAATTCTTCACTTCATGTCCTGATCTTCAACAGTAAACTTATCTTTGTACTATTTCCCACGTTAGTTACATAATATAAAATAAATAATATATAAATACAAAAATCCCTTTCTTTCAGACAGTGGCCTGGTTATTTGACACACTTTATTTTACTATCCTCTACAACATTCTTCGTGTGGTCCAGCCTCCTGGCCGCTGGACCACACCGCCCTAATTTTGGGCAGATTAGAGCACTCAAGTTAAAACGGCCTAATGAAACTGTCGTAATCTATTGATCAATCATCTGTTTAATAAATTCAACTCTCCCAAAATAGTTTTCAAACCGACTACACCGAAGAACCTAGAAGCGTGGAAATGAGCAAAGAGGTTCTTCATTAGACGTTGGTATTTCATTAAATTCGTTCTCTATGTAGGTTTAAATAAAAATAAAAAACCATCTCCTTCTTCATACTCATTGAAACCCAGAACATACAACGCTTTGCTTACACACCGGTCAATCTACAAACATGAAATTTTGTACAAGTTATCCATCCGTAACATAGTGTCAGAGGGCTTTTTAAAAATTTGTCCTGAAAGTGGGATAAATTCTTTAAAAAACATAATTTCCATACTAATTGAAGCCCAGAATGACAACTAGACAATGCCCTGCCAACACCGGTGTGTCTACAAGCATTGAATTTTGTACAAAGTATCCCTACATAGTGTTGATATCCACTAAATCTCAGATAAATGTGACCCCCGACATTTAGTTTCTTTACAGAAGACACCCACCAATACAAATATTTAGAAATAATACAGTCTAAAGTGGCAAACTTTAAAGATGGCCTCTCGTTTGGGAAGCGGCTGTTCGATTCCTAGGACGTACTTATAATATTATGTTGTCGAGTTTATTCGACGCTCTTACGGAACAGGAAACCAGCATACGCCTGTGTGACTGTGTGTGATGTCGAGTCTCCTAAAATCATAGCTGACTTCTGGTTCTTCGCTTCGGGTTCGGATCTCGGGAACATTGTCAGGCAATCTTTGTGAGACGTTTCCCAATATGATTAAGAAGTTAAAATTACGGAGAGAATCACTTTATTTCCGATAAAAAAGATCCGTGCTTCGAAAAACACGACTACTTTGTCGCTACACGAGTCATGTCAGTGATCTTGGGCGGATCTATAACACTGATGCCAGAGTTTGTGAGGTCGGTTGTCGACCTTACAACCCACGCGATAAAAAAGAAGAATTGCTCATTCAGAGTAGGCTCGAGCCCCTCAGTGAGGACGTATGCAAGCAGGTAACGACATAAAATAGGTATCATAAAGTTAATGAAAGCATTTTTTTAAATCGATCTTTGAAATGCCTCCGGACCATTACATACACGCGCTGTGGCGTCTCTATCACAGAGTTTATACAAACGGACTGCGTTTGGACTGCATTCCAGCAGCAGAATAGCAGTCAGAGTGCAGTTGATGTTACAAAGTCAAAGTCAAAATAATTTATTTCCATAGGATGTTATTACATCACTTAGATCCGTCATTACATTTTCTTGGGTTTTACTGCACTGCAACTGACAGACGACAGCATTTCAATTATTTGTAAAGATTTCGGGCAATTACAATTAAAACCAAAGTCTCACAACGTATTTTATTAGAATATAATTGGTAATTAGTAATAATAATAATATTATGCTACGAAAAATTAAATGTCCCCAGCATGTAATAATAAATATTTTTCTCCTCTTTAATTATAAATACAAACAAACACGCCTGCAAATTATTTAATTACTGCGTAGGTAATTACATAAAGGTAAATCAAATATGTATATAAAAAAAAGCTCGTCTCCCTCCTCCGCCTGTTGTTAACAACTTACAGTCTAACCTAACCGAAGTGTATTCGTTCTGGGTGGCTTAGAAAAACGCGGCGTACAAAACCAGGGGCGGTCATGAAGGTTTCCCCTCATCACACGAATGTTAGCCTTGAGCGGGATTTGAACCCACGACCCATTGCTTCGTAGGTGGGCGTACGCCACGAAGCCTAGTTGGTAGTGCTACCTCAAATTTCCCTTACACTCGATAAACAATTTGCTCTATGTAGGTACCTATCTTTAAATAAACATTATACCTAGTTGTTACTGCGTAATTTAGATTGTGGTTGTCCTTATTAGGAACACTGCTGATAAAGCTAGGTGCCTAGTACCTACCCACAAAGTGTAATAAGGAAAATAATACTATGATTCATAATTAATTTATTACAATCATGTACTTATATGGTAAATTTACATTATGTTCGTATGTGAATCACTGACCATGAACCCTGCTAGGGTGTGGCAAAATTAATAACACATAGTATCTGCCGTCCAAATAGGTATTGAGATTATTAAATATTATGCTATTCAAAATTATTAAAATACCACCCCAAATCACAATGTCAATACACTATTAAAAATAAAAATAAAAAGAAATAGAACGAGTCAAGTCAAGTGAGACCCGCACATTTGAGGTGTGTGTAGATCCAGCAGGTTGTAAGGCTGCTAGTCGTTGTGGAGCGCCGCGAAGAGAAAGATCACACAAACCTAAAAGTTGTAAATTATAAAGTTAATATACAAAACTATTATAATTGGGCGATTCTTTCCTTGAGATGTTGCTAGTTCGCGAGATGGTAACGCACTCAACAGTTAATGTAATGATTTTAGTATTTAAAGAACAGCGCAGCGCGTGGCCGAGAGTAGGCTGCCGCGTCTGCATAAAAGTATGTACGGGGTCGAGACCGTACAAAGAATAATACTCTTAACGGCGAATCTGCAAAAACAATGTTATTATTAGGTATTTCTTTAATTTACAGAGTATTTTATTTTGAAATTAACTAGCGGCCCGCCCCGGCTTCGCGCGGGTAGATCAACGTCTAAAACAAAAATCCTATTCTTTACATTATGTACTCTTTAAGTTACGATATATACTACCTACTCAAATCAAATGAAAAATGTTGTCCTGCCATTTTTCTTACCTCTACCCTACCCTACACCTACGCAACATCTACCCTACACGTACCTTACACCTACGCAACATCTACCCTACACGTACCCTACGCCTACGCAACATCTACCCTACACGTACCCTACACCTACGCAACATCTACCCTACACGTACCCTACACCTACGCAACATCTACCCTACACGTACCCTACACCTACGCAACATCTACCCTACACGTACTTACCCTACACCTACGCAACATCTACCCTACACGTACCCTACACCTACGCAACATCAACCCTACACGTACCCTACACCTACGCAACATCTACCCTACACGTACCCTACACCTACGCAACATCTACCCTACACGTACCCTACACCTACGCAACATCTACCCTACACGTACCCTGCACCTACGCAACATCTACCCTACACCTACGCAACATCTACCCTACACGTACCCTGCACCTACGCAACCCCTACACGTACCCTACACCTACGCAACATCAACCCTACACGTACCCTGCACCTACGCAACATCTACCCTACACGTACCCTACACCTACGCAACATCTACCCTACACGTACCCTACACCTACGCAACATCAACCCTACACGTACCCTATACCTACGCAACATCTACCCTACACGTACCTTACACCTACGCAACATCTACCCTACACGTACCCTACGCCTACGCAACATCTACCCTACACGTACCCTACACCTACGCAACATCTACCCTACACGTACCCTACACCTACGCAACATCTACCCTACACGTACCCTACACCTACGCAACATCTACCCTACACGTACTTACCCTACACCTACGCAACATCTACCCTACACGTACCCTACACCTACGCAACATCAACCCTACACGTACCCTACACCTATCTACCCTACACGTACCCTACACCTACGCAACATCTACCCTACACCTACGCAACATCAACCCTACACGTACCCTACACCTACGCAACATCTACCCTACACGTACCCTACACCTACGCAACATCTACCCTACACCTACGCAACATCTACCCTACACGTACCCTACACCTACGCAACATCTACCCTACACCTACGCAACATCTACCCTACACGTACCCTGCACCTACGCAACCCCTACACGTACCCTACACCTACGCAACATCAACCCTACACGTACCCTGCACCTACGCAACATCTACCCTACACGTACCCTACACCTACGCAACATCTACCCTACACGTACCCTACACCTACGCAACATCAACCCTACACGTACCCTACACCTACGCAACATCTACCCTACACGTACCCTACACCTACGCAACATCTACCCTACACGTACCCTGCACCTACGCAACATCTACCCTACACGTACCCTACACGTACCTTACACCTACCCTACACGTACCTTACACCTACGCAACATCTACCCTACACGTACCCTACACCTACGCAACATCTACCCTACACGTACCCTACACCTACGCAACATCTACCCTACACGTACCCTGCACCTACCCCGTCGTCGTCGCCGCGAAATGAATATGATATTACTATTGTGAGGTATTACTTACCTATTATAGTTGCCCCGAAACTGAAAGATCACGCGTCGGAGCAACGTGCGAATAACCACGTTGTAACTCCACGACCCTAGTGTAAAGTTAAACTATGTAGAACAATGCGTGTCTGTTGTAAGACAAAGAGAAAGTTAGAATAAAAGATTTGAAACGAAATTAGAAAGTTTTTATTTTAATAATACGTTCGTGTATTGGTTAATTAATACGTTCGTGTAAATTGTTTATCACGTCCTTGTAATGGACCTTTTTTTGAATAACTCAGAAACTAAAAGAGATATCGAAAAACTAAATGCATACTTGGGGTTCAGAGTCTGACATACATTTGTGGTGAGTTTCAGAAAAATCGAACAAAATTGAGGAAAAAGTCGTGTTGACCTAACGCGTACCGTCGATGCGACTCAAAAATATATATGGAGAGAGGCAGTCGCTCGTCTCGAAATAGATTGCTGGCGAAACGTTAAGTTCACAAAAATGTACATTATTGTTAAAGTGCAAAAATAGGTAAAACCATTTTTGAAAGTTTAATTTTTAGAAGATTCATTGAACTCGCTGTATTGTGTGATACTTAAAAATTATTTTTTTTGTTTTCTTTTAAAACATCGAGTAAAATAGTTGCCGAACCTAAAGTCGCAGGCGCTGCACAGCTTCTCACTGCCTTTCGTCGGGATTTCAGTCTCTGTACACTGGCGTGCTGTCTGTTTGATATGGGAACGGTTATTGTTCCTCTATGGATGATCCTTAGCATTTCAATTTATGGCGCAATCAACAAGTAATTTTTGAAGGTTTTTTTTATTTCAAGGTTACTCACTCGTAATATCGTGCCATCGAACAAATAACATGTCGGTAAACCGTTGGATCGATTCAGCGTATGTCGAGTAAAAATTTGTCGAAACAAAATCTTTCGATAAATCGATCGGCTGGTCAAAACACTCTTCGGAGAAAAATTTGTTCGATACAATGTTGCTTCGCTAAAAAATACTGTCGATAGAATCTATCTTTCAGTCGAGTAATGCGAACATCTGTCATTCGAAATAAAGAATCGGCCCCAACCAATTAACTTTTACTCAACTTACATATATCTTGTAATTATCTCTGTAGTCCTTTTCAGGAATCTGGGCTCTACTTGCAATAGCGATAAACTTCCAAATTATTTTCAAAATACAAAGTTTTATTGCTTTAACAAGTCGATGGGTTTACCCGGTGACTTTATTCTTTCGATCAATGGATCAATGGTAATCAGGAGCTGACTTCTTGCGGACTGGCAATTGATACACCCGTGTCGAACAAGAGAGGCGAAACATTATATAGGAATAACATAGAAGTCGAGCAGGCAACCCTTTGTTTTATCCGTACCTAGTTAGAAATTCTAAAATATGAACGATCACCCTGTGAATTTCTAAAAGAGTTTGGGTTACTCTCACAAAGTAGTTGGGATCCGCTACTAGATGATTATTGGCCAATTTTAATTATTATAGTGATCAGATGTTCAGTTACAACGTCATGTTTTTGTGTAACTATGGGCTGTTACAGGTATGATGAGCAGACTTATAATTATTATGAGGATAAAGGTCCGCTAAATTGAAAGAGCGAAAATAGCAAATCAACGCACGAATAACCACATCCTGTTTTTGTGGGGAATATTGTTCCAATTTTATTCAAAATGCTGAACAATATGGACTATCTTCGTGAAACAGTTGGTTTCGTGATTTCTATAAAAGGGCACGCCTTGATTTGGAAAAGCATATTCGGTAACCTGTTCTCGGCTTGACCAGTCCTCGACTCGACCAGCTCCCGGCCCGTACTCCAGTATCACCACGATGATGGCTCTAAAGTTGACCGCCTCATTTTGCCTAATCCTTTCTGCATCTGGTTTCATTGGTAAGTTAATTCATACATGAAGATTTTGTTTATGCAACGAGGCAACTTAATAACGTAAACCCTCTCTCTTGTTTTTATTTTTTGAGGAAGCTTTGTGCTGTTTTACGGACTCAACCACCTGAGAGTTTACGTTTTTTCAGTTAAAACGTTGTACGCATGCGCGTTCTTGTTGATGTGCATTGTCTATTTTTTTCACCAAATGACATGTCCCCATGTCTCTTACTTGGTGGGACAAAAATAACTTTTATTTGGATTTGCAATACTTCAATCTTCATAAATATATAATATTGGACATTAAAAACAATGTGTAAATATTGGAACAAAATAGTAACACAACAGACATAAAATATAGTTTTTTTAGTTAAAAACATGTTTATGGTATAAAATAGCTATATTAACCCTAAAAAATAAATTTATAATACACATAGTGTTTAGTTTAATTTATATATAACTAATTTTGAATACAGCAAAACAACGGACAGAGTAATGCGACAAGCCCCCACATTTACTCGAATTAATTAAAATTTTAAGATAATAGATTAAATTATTTAATAAAAATAAATCAGTTTTTGGACCGGGTAGGTACAAAAAAAATAAAATCGCTCACTTATTAATTTTAAATAAATATTTACTTAGCAGACGAATATTTAAATAAATGTGTAGAAATTATAGCCTTTTCCATAAGATTTTTTTCAATACACCTTGGTCGAAAATTGAACTTACGAAAGCAGTAAACCGTGCGGTAAACGCGTTTTACCGCACTAGTGCGATTTTATTACTTTTTTTTTTAATTCTTACGGTCTTCAGAATTTATTATTCAGCCAGAATCATTTTGACAATAAAAAATATTTAAATCGATTCATACAAAGAGAAAAGTATTTTATATTTTTTTATTTCAACTAATTGTATCAAAAATATTATCAGCCAGTATTATTTTAATTATAAAAATAAAATTATCTTGATTTAACAAATAATATTCGTAGAGGCTGAATGTCCGCCAGAGCCTTTCCTCCGTAATGCTTATAAAAAAGAAACACATTATCGATTTGTAGTTGGCGCCAAGTTTGTAAAATTTTCATTTAATTGTTTTACATTTAATGTTGTTTTATGAGTTTTTTAGTGTTGATATTTAATGATAAATGTGAATAGTAAGGATACTCAAACTGGGCGCGATATAATAAAGGTTAGTTTTTACAACTTCTACATGATCCATTTTACTTGTAGTATCATAGCTTTTGTAGGGTACTATGTATGTACCTTTCTTAACCATTTCAATTTAATTATTTACTATCAGTTTTCTCACAAGTGTATTGAAAAACGTCGTAAAACACACGGATCTTAGGTTTTATAACAAACTCGTGACATTATAAACCCTCGCCTGCGGCTCGGGCTTACAAAAAACACCTCGTTTGTAATATGCCACCTACGATCCTTGTATCGTAATGTACTATTTTGCTTATCCCCGACTACCTAAGCCTACTGCTATCAATTTATGGCAAGTAACTATAACAGTATTAAAAAGAGACACACCTACCTAGCCAATTTTATTTCCGTTAAAGAACAGAGATGTTTCACCCACTCCGTGTTGCTATGTTCACTCAATGTTGCTATGTTCATTCCGTGTTGCTATGTTCACTCAATGTTGCTATGTTCATTCCGTGTTGCTATGTTCACTCAATGTTGCTATGTTCACTCAGTGTTGCTATGTTCACTCAATGTTGCTATGTTCACTCAATGTTGCTATGTTCACTCAGTGTTGCTATGTTCACTCAATGTTGCTATGTTCACTCAATGCTGCTATGTTCACTCAATGTTGCTATGTTCACTCAATGTTGCTATGTTCACTCAATGTTGCTATGTTCACTCAATGTTGCTATGTTCACTCAATGCTGCTATGTTCACTCAATGTTGCTATGTTCACTCAATGTTGCTATGTTCACTCAATGTTGCTTTGTTCACTGCATTAATTGTTTTTAACCAACTTCAAAAAGAGCAGTTACTTAATTCGAGTATTTTATGTATGTTGTTCGATATCTCTGACTGACTAGAAAAGGTAGTACTTACAAAATTGAAAATATTTTCTTAACGCGATCATCAACAGCTCATATATACGTTCCCAACGAAGGGCTCGAGCCTACTCTGAATTGGAGCGATAATGCCTTAATTGACCATTCTGGCCCAGTGCGGTTTGGTCGACTTCACACACAACCATTGAATTTCTTCGCAGAAGAGTGTAGGTTTCATTCATCACGATGTTTTCCTTCACCGTAAGAGCGTCGAATAAACGTACATGAATTCGAAATTCGAAAACAAATACCAATGCTGTATTCCGTCACGTACCAACAACGTGGTGAGGATCGAACCCGCGTCTCCCGGACGGAACGGAAGACAGCGGCCCAGCCACTAGACCACCGACGCTCCCAATGACTTATGAACGTGACTGTACAACCTCACATTACTTTTTTTCTTACTGACTAACGTTTAGAGTGTCAAACTATGGCTGTTAAATAATAATAAAAAAACGGCAAAGCACGTGTCGGGCCACGCAAAGTGTAGGGTTCCGCAGTTGTCCAATACTACTTAGGTACCTGTTTAAGACAGTAACGTTTATCAAATAGTTTTCAATGATATTTGTACCGAATTTTTCACTAGTACAAGTACATTTTATAAGTAGGTCTGTAATTCAGTAACCTGTAAGCCTACTTGATGTTGATAATTTTACTAAATACTACTACCATGTTTTTTTTACATTTCCAAAAACGGTTCGCTGGTAGGGGGGGGGGGGGGGCTTGACTCTAACAAAATGAGCACTTTAAAACAAAATATTTCTTAAACATACACTAGCATAAATAAATCCCTACTTTAAGTGTACCATAGGAAGCCTAATAATCTTTGTATTGCTTCACTTCTACAAAACATAGAGTTACCAGAAATAGACCAAAAAAACTATGTTTGTTACTAAATATTTTTATTACCAAACTCACAAATTTACAAATTGGAGTTAACAGGTTTCTCCCAAACACCACAGTATTTATAACCATACCATAATATTACAGCTTTCTAGTACTAAGTTTCTCTAAGCTAAGCCGCGGACAAACAGACAGACAGACAGACGGACATGGCGAAACTATAAGGGTTCCTTGTTGACTACGGAACTCTAAGAGTAGACGGATAACGAGGCTAATTTCTCACTGTCGCGCTCTAATTCTTAATTGTAGTTCGTCCGTCCTTTTCACCTGTTAAAGATTAAAAAGGGACAGGAGAAGGCCATCCTAATATTAGAGCTGTCAAACATCGAATTTCACACTCCCTACCGGGACACGATCGGGCTGCCATTGTGCTTACTCCGGGCCATTATAATTTATTGTAGTGGCGCGGCGAGGCGCATGGCCGGCGGTCCGATCTGGCCCTTTTTGTTATTATTGTTTTGTTTTTTATGTACCCACTTCGCTTCCTTCATCTGTTACTTCTGTATTGTTTTTGTGTACCGCATAAATTTCTTTCTTTCTTTTCTTTTTGAATTTGACCCTTATGGCCGTGTCGATTGCACAATTTTAGAGAGCATTTAAAACATGCGATTTAAAAATCTCTTAAACTGACAGCTACGCCTTATTTTAGGTTATAATTTATTCTTAATAATATCATTCGTTCATCTGAATTCATCTCCTCTCTTTCATTGGTCATTAAAACGAAAAGGACAGTTTGACTTTAAAATTAGGATTAGAACATGACTGTGTGAATCGGGGCCAACTTGTTGATGAGTTGCACTAACACTAACTACTTCGTGTTTCAGACGCCCTCCCATCAGGGTATACATACTTAAGCTCCACGCGTGCGCTCTACAAGCTCCACACGGAGCCGGTCACGTGGGCTGATGCTGCGTCCACGTGCCGGTCGGAGGGCGCGCGGCTCTTCTACCCAGACCCCGCAGAGGAGCTGGAACTAGTGTGGGGGTGGCTGGTTGATGATCTTATTGGTGATCGGTATTATGGCTTCTTTGCTGGTTTTTCTGATGTAGGAACACCAGGGGAATACGAGACCGTGGACGGTGAGTACTTTTACAAGCATTTAATAACTAAACCTTCTCATTCAAAGAGTCTTCACGTCATTGGTTTAAATCAAAGCTGTTCCTGCTAACCGATTCAAGTGTTGGTGTGTTATTCAGGTAATACTGAAATAATGTTCGAAGCTTGTTTCATATTACGGACTTAAAGTTTTGATCAGGCTAAAGCTTCTCATCTTAATGTATTTTTTACCAGTTGTCCGCTCAGCTCCGTCTGCATTATTTGCGACTTTTCCTGTACTAACACTAACATTTTTTCCCGAAGTAAACAGACTATTTTGTAAAACTGGCACAGCCAATTTGCAACGAGAGTCGTTAATTTAGCATTTGATAATGATGTGATGATAATGCATTCATTTAAATAGCAAATAGACGAACACACTAATTCAAGAGCAACCATTAATGACGATCAGACTATAGTGCGCTTGACACAAATTGGCCTCCTTGTTATTTTGTTTTAGTTTTCTCTGTACGCACTATACACTATGTAATCCAGAAGTAGTTCCCTTTTGCCGGAGCTCGGTCAGGCTTTACCCGCCGGCAGTATGTTAAACAACCTCCGCGGCCGACCGGCAGAGCGTCCAGCTCCACGCCGGGGTGCCGGGTTCACATCCCGGTGGGGACAATGCGGTCAAATACAAATAAGTTTGTTAAGTTTTAAGGTTTGTTGTGTTCAACAAATAAAATTATTCCGTGGTTCGTAAAGCTCGTTAAACCGTTGTCCGGCTATTATATCAATAGAAATTAGACGATTGAGTTACGAAGCCGTATGAGATCTCCTACAAGGCTATTGAAATAAGTTTTTTTAAAGATGAACGACTTAAACGTCCTTTCTGTAGTACGGAAAATTTAACGTATCGGGCATTCAGGTAATTAAGCCTGCATTGTCCCATATAAACTTAATACACACTCACAAATATTTTATTTTACCACAGAATCCCCACCGGGATTCGAACCCATAGTCGGTATCGTCGAGTTGTATTTGTTAACCGCACGCTGTATTGTTCAACTTTGTTTTGTGCTTACAGGACGCCTCTTAAGCCAAGTATACAATAAGTGGCAACTAGAAGAGCCTACGTCTGGCCGGAACAATGAGTCTCGCTGCGGAGTTCTTCACCCCTTTACTCGCACTCCCCTACTCTATGTTGATCGCTGTAACTGGCGTCGAGCCTTCACCTGCAAGCACGAAGGTGAGTGACAGCGACAGACGTGACAACTGTCACTGCTGGTATGTCATTTTATTTTTGTGTTGACCGTGTGCTGTAGTGGCTAGGGCCTTTACCTCCTGTCCAAGAGACGTGGGTTCAATCCTCGCCACGTATTGATATTATTACGTTTATTCATCGCTCAGTAAAGGGAAACATCGTGAGGAAACCCGCACCATGCGAAGATTGTG